>OZ020540.1:15817754-16198754 GCA_963971435.1 Lasius platythorax
TACGCGGAACGGATATCGAGAGCTCGCGAAACGCGAGGAGAGAGGAAGTTGATCGGTCGTGACGTGGACTGCCGAAAAATCGATTGTCCCTCTTCTCGCCCCCCATCCATCCTCGTTTTTTCAACGAGACGGGGGTTACCCGCTGCGGTGAAAGCTGCGGACAAAAAAGGCGCGACAATTAACCTCCCTTCCGCATCGAGTGACCGAAAACGCAGTCTAGCACGAAATACACGTACCTACGTCGGTTAGACGAAGGGAGGGGAAAGAGGAGGGGAGAGCGGAGAACGACAGAGGAAAAGAAAAAAATACAACGGGAACGGGAAACAGGGGTGGAAGAGGGAGTGACTCGCGCGCGCGGAGAGTACGAGTTGGATTGCATCGCGTCGCCGGAGGCTTCCGCAGCTTCGCTCGCCTCTCGATACATGACATGTAAATTCGTGCTGCGGCGAAGCCCACCTTTTTCATTCTGCATGCTCGCTTCCTTTCACCGAACCTTCCTCCCCGCGCGCGTTTTATACCACTTCTCCTCCCCATCCTCCTCTCTCTCTCTCTCTCTCTCTCTCTCTCTCTCTCTCTCTCTTCGTTGTTGCACTTGTCCATAAAGGGCGACTCGATACTCGTGAATGCACTACGTGACTCTTGTCTCGTGGCGAAACAAAGCTTAAACAGCGATCGCTGTATAGTCTTTTGTGCGTGTTCGTTTGCAGCACTGTGTGTTTTGGTCTTTAAAAAGTCTGTGTGCGTCACCGGTCGTGTATTCGCGGAAAACGCGACGGAAAACCCTGTCGCAAGTCGCATCATCAGACAGTCCGTTTTGCGTATCGATTCGCTCTTTTCTCATATCATGTTCAAGTAAAAAGGAATTAGCAATTCCAATCTGTAGTGGGAAATCGAAAATATGGATGCGCGATGTTTAAATTTGAAAAAAGCTCGAACAGCGATGTATAGCTCGGTGACAAAATTAATTAAATTTATTGAAACTCATTTATTAATTATCAACGCGATACGGGATTAAGAAAATAATTTAACGATCGTTCCGCGAAACAATCCAGCGAGAGTCGCGCGTCCGAAAATTTTTCCCACGCCACCGAGCTTTCGTTTTATTGCTCGCGCCGAAATTCCCTTCGCATTTATATATGAAGAGCGATTTTCTCCACGAGCAATTCTTAGGGTCCTGGTTTTCGAGGCCACGAGTGGTAGATAAAGAGATAAGGAGAAAAAGAGAGAGAGAGAGAGTGAGAGAGAGAGAAAGAATCTTAGTCAGAATTAGAGGTAGCGAGATTAGAAGGTTGCTTGGATATTCGCAGACTGCGAACCGGCCCACCAGTCGCCATACATATCTACCCATCTCTACCCTTGGATTTTTAAATATTCATTTTCTCATACCGCCCACGAGTGCATCTGCTTCCTCCCGATTCAGCGGCTCAGCCGCTGTTCTCGTTGTCGGGAGGGATGCAACGAATTACGCGGTAATACCATAACGCTTATTTCTCCCCGAGGCCCGACCGTATTCTAAGAATTGTAGAGATGACCCCGCGAGACCGTCTTCCAGAATGATATTATGAAGGACAATCACGAAGCACGGGCGTGTAACGAGCAGCAATGTTTGTTGCGGCGAATAAAGTAATTTAGAGGCATCTCGACATGCTAATATAAAAATAATAATTCTGAATTAACTGGGATAGCATTGTAGTGTTTAACATAAAAGTTGACAGCGATACTTTAATCTTCATTTTATATATGTACGAAAGAGTAGATTACATAAAACATAAACCCTTGAATATAAATTCACTTGTTATTTATTAAAGTAAATTGCTCCCTTCTTATTACAGTAAGGGATGTCCGAGGAAAATTCTGATATTTTATATAATGCTGAAAGAATATATTTTTTTGAAAATAAAACATTTGAAATAAAATGAAAATATTATTATATGAAAAACGCTAACTAAGCAACAATTTTCATACATAAAGTCCAGTTGTACATATACAAAATTTTCATACAATTTTCGTACATCTACTTTTGACATTTTCCATAACATTACAGCCAATTTTGTCTATTCGCATCATCATATAAAATAGAAATAGCTATCAGCGTTTGGAGAGATTCCAGCTTTCACAATGTTGCTAAATTATAAAAAATTCTCAAGGTCTCTTATATATCAAAATGTTTCTAAACTACCTCATACATTAATTATACATTAATACCTAATACCTTATGCATTAATATCCAATACATTAAACTACCTTATCTATTAATTTTATTGAACTCTTTTTAAAAAAAGCTAACTATGATCCTAGCTAGAATGTGTTCGTTAGGATTTTGATTTCCTTCTGACTTTTCTCGATTGATTGGCTTCGTGTGTCGACAGTCGCTGCAGGCTATCATGAAGGAGAGCGTGCTTCGCATTGTCGAGCGTATAACGAGGGGCAATTTTTGTGCAGCGACGAACAATATGTCGCATTAACGTATTGTGCACGACATCGACTAGCCGACGCTGTCACGCGACACGCCGGTATCGCAATTCGCGATGCTGCTGTGCGATTTGCATCTCGTGAAAAAGCGAATTTCGACATATTCGAGCCGCGGAATCTGGAACATTTTTATCTCATCGCTGCTCGCGATCTAAAAGTTAAGCGGTGCAGGAGAGAAGTCGCGCTGGATAATATTTCTTCTCACGTAACGCTACGGTATAAGCTCTTTCGCAATTGTAAAATCTGGAGATTGTTGTACTAATCGAGGCTCTAAACAAAAAAATATATTAATTATGTAAAGATATATTAATTATGTAAAAGTATATATTAATATATTAAATTATGAAATATATATTATTATATATTATGAAATTTATTTTTATTCTATCTATAATTATGTAAAGATACTTTCGAATTTTTCGAATTATTGTTTTAATTGTCGCGCGATATCCAAACGCAGTTCTATGCGGATGTAGAAAAGTTTTAAGGGATACTCCATGGACGAGCCGAAAGTTCGCAAAGTTCTTCAGCGTCGACAAACATCCGCTTTCACGGGAAATTGACACTTTGGCCGGTTGGTTCGAACTCGAACCAACGAATTCGAGGGTGTCCACGCGTTTCCTGTACACCTTCACTTCTCTCTCTCTTTCTCTCGGAACCTCTCTTTCAAAAACAATCATTCGCTCGCCGTGCAAATAGCAGCGGCGGTTTGGTCGGTCTCTTCGAGGCTTATTTGCCTATGCAAATCGCCAATCAACGGCGCTCCATCCCCTTTCTCGCCCTGGCATTCGTTTCGTTTCAAGGCGAACCTACCTACGGTTAGCTTGCGACGAAAAAAAAAAGAAGAAGAAGAAAAATGCGAACGCGCCTAAACACCGTCATTGACGTAAACGATCCTCCGTATTGAATAAATTCGATTCTCTCTGCGTGTCTTTTCCCTTCTTTCGGTGTCCCACGTTCGTCGTTTACGTGCGGCACCTTTCTCACGATTCTTCCAACGAGCTTGAAAAAACACACATTCCGCGTGCCTGGTTTTTTTTTCTCCCGCGCGTTTCTGGGATCCTGTCGCGTTCGCTGCGCGCGACGCCCTTTAACTCAAACGGTAGTGCATTTTTCACGTCAAAGCGCGTTTTTCATACGCACGTGACTGGGAGCGTAAAAACAGGACTGGAAACGCCCGCGTATTTTCCAAGTATTGTCGCCGGAGACCGCGACAAAGGCTGAAATTACAATTTAAGCTCGGTGCTGGAACGCGTTGGAAAAGTGTGTCCCGGGAGATAATTCGAGCTTGAGATAATAGCGTTTTCGTTCTATTCCGCTTGCGAATACCGCCTTCTAGCATGGACAAGCAGATCAAGCAGATTTGAACCAATTTCTTTTTTTTTTTCATAAAACAAGAGAGTTTTGCTCCTCTCTTTATCTCCATTTTATGAAATAATTTATATCTATGCGCGGGGAAATAAATAACGATAATAATAATAATAATAATACCGTTATTGAATGCGTGTAAAAATACATATAAATGGGATTTTGGAAATACACATAAAATATGGAACGAGAAAAAAAAATGATACGTTACACGTTACTAATACATTCCTTTTATTAATGCATCGATACTTGGAGATGTACCATCGAATGTGTTTCGGTGAATGCGATATTTGCACGAGATTCCCATTTTGCGCGATGGATCCGCGGATTTTGAATATCGCATTAGTGCCAGGCATCTCGCGAATCTAATTCCAAAGCCACGAAACGGCATGGCTTCGTAGTCGCGAACGCCGGCGGCGAAACTCCATTCATTAGCAATGAGAGGAAAGTGGATTAAGCATGGACTCTGTTTCGAACTTATAAAGGACACTATCTCGGTGTATTAAGCGCAACGGAATCCTATTTCGGATACACAGAGCGCCATTGTTTGCCAACGACGCAAGTTATTTCATTGCGAGTTACACGTCATATTCTGTCACTCTTGCATTTGTCCGTCAATTAGAAAGAAGTGAAAGAGAGGAAAATTTATTTATTTATTTTTTAAGTTGCGAAAGAGCACCCGACGCGTTTCGCGTAAGTAAATTCCACTCGCGATCTATATTTTAATTTGTCTAGTTCTCCTTTTTATAAAGTTATCGCTTATCGATGACGGTAAAACGTTTCTCCCTACGTTCCTGCATCGTGACTTTGACAGCTTTTAGTTTCGCTGCCTTCTGTACGCCCCGGGGATGTAACAATATTATCTTTGTCATTTCAATTGGCACGTTCACATATAGTTTAAAACTATACAAGAGTTTGTCGCTCAGCAATTCTCCACTTTGTCGTGCCGTTAATTAGTTCCGCCCTTCGGGCGTCGAATTAAAATGTCTTAACGACTCGATCGAGTTAACCGATTCGAAATCGGACAATGAGAGAAGTAAAAAATGCGCTCAATCGCCAAATTTAAAGAGAATAAAGTATAAAGTCATTAATTTACTTCAATATTTTACAGCATGTTTTTATATAATAACTACTGCGTGGAACCAAATCGCGGTATCAACATACGAAATATATTAATTGGCTGCTTGCGCGATTTCGACTATTTTTAATTAGTTTCCTATCTTCATATCGACGGTCGAGAGCGCAGATTTTGCGCTTCTGAAGCGCTGGATGTATAAGAGACGCCAACAAATATTTGCGCGAACGTTGATGAAAATATGTGGCATTTGAGTAAAGCGGTTGGCGAGAAAGAGAAAGCGCGAGACGTCACTCCTGCAATAACGAAATAATATCGTCGAGAACAATGTTGTCCGGCGAAAATTTAATATAACATTCCCGGTCGTCCGTTCTTCGCGGATATATTTGATTACGAAGAATATTCGTTATTTACAATCTCACGCTTGTTCTTCGAGCTTTTACGAGCCTGGAAATGTGATGCATATGGATTCTGTATTAATTCTTACACAAGGAGAAACACCATATCCATTAAATTTTTAAATTTATGCGATATTATTATTATTTTATACAGGGTGATTCACTCTTTCAAGTATTGCGTTTATAAATTACCCTCTGTCTGTCTATATATATAATTTTTTAAATCTATTTTTCATTAAAAAATAGATTTGAAGTTGCGCAATCGCGAATGCTGTTACACTCTTGTACTTACCTTTACTCCATCATGGCGAGATTCGCGAAAAAGCTGTACAATAATCCACGCAGAGTCTCAGATCTCGTGGATTTAACATGGCTGTTGGTACTTTTCATCCTTAGGAGAGACACGACAATATGGTCTCGTCGGTGGTACACTCGGAAGGTGCGGTGTTTGTCTTCGTTTCATCGTCGTCGCATAATCATTGCTCGTGAGGACGAGAGATCTCGCTCGCTCGCTCTTCCTGGCAGAGTGCGGGTTCCTCTCCCTCCCCCCCTCTCTCTCTCTTTCTCTCTTTTTCTTTCTCGTCCGCGATACATCCGGAAACGGATGGAAAACGGAAAGAAGACAAACAGCAGTTGCCTAGGGCGGATGATTAATTTCCCCGAGCGCGCACTCTTCGCGCGCCCATAGCGCGTTTTCACCGGGAAAACCGGGAGCTGCATATTTTATATACGCGTTAACTCGTCGCGTGGTGAACTTAATTTCCGAGCGAATTTCATTATGCCTTTCGTTTATTAGGCTCCCTTTAATGCGGCAGTCGCGGCGCCGGGGATTTTTCACAACGTTAATTTCGGCTATATAATTGCGGACGGAAGCGCGAATGACTCTCTCAAGGATGGCTTGCTAGAATCGTGATTCCAATTTACGCTCGAATGCCGAGCATCAAAATATGCACGACGAGAATAAAGTTTCTTATACGAGAATGATACATTTCGATATATTCGAGGAGAATTTCATATACACGTATGTTTGAATATATATTTAAATATATTAACGTCGTTTAAATATTTAACTTCTGTTTTTGCGTACGAAAACGATGCTGTAGGAAAGTCAAACTTAGAACAGAGTGAAAAGAAAAATTTGAAAAACTTTACGATTCGGATCGGTAAACATAAGTTTGTTGCATCCCGAATGTTCATTTACAGGAGTTAAATTCAGAGCTCCCTTTTCCCTTCCCGAGTTTTGGAAACTTTATCGGCGATGTTAACAGCTGTAACGCTCTCGCTCTCATGCCGCGAGTGAGATAGGCGTTAGATAGTAAACGAAATAGCTTCGCTTCGTATTTATTATCATCGTTACTTTTTACTGGTGCAAGTAAACTAGCTTCCGCGGAAAGTACACCGAACTGCAAATATGTCTTGAGCCACAAGAGGCGAACGAACTCGTACGTGTTCTATATCCTTCTACGCGATATACACATGCATGTATATTTACTTTATCTTTATAAATACTTTTTTACTACTCTTAAATAACATACGATATTTTGTAAATCTACGAGAAATATATTTTATGCGAGATAAACTGTTCTAAATAATTTACGCATAAAATATTATATCCTTTATTATTAGTTTAGTCGCGTATTTTACTCCTTACACTTTTACATATATATTTTACATTTTTATAGCCATAGACAGTTTCAAATATAATGTAAACGTTACTTTGGCCTGAAAAGTGCAATTGAAGAAATCTTTCAAGTGCACGATTTATGACGAGATGTTAGTTCCGTCGCGTTTTCGCCACGCAGATCTTCGCAAATCGTAGATCGAATAATTTGAATAGTATAGCGTAAGCATAGCGATAATTAATAATACAAGATAAATCGTTAACTTGCAATCGATGGTGTCGGGATTATCGGGAAACGTGTCATCCGGAGGACCGTCGGTGATCGTGTCGCGTTTCTCCGGTTCCGCCGACCACGATATGTTGATCAACAACAACTTCTCCCAGAACTCCATTCTGTCGGGCAGGAAATCGGTTTGTACCACAATATCCGGCGACTTGCCAATCCCGAATCTCATGAACTGATGATGATCGCGGTAATCGGGCCACGCAGGGATCATCCACGCTTTCGGTACTCTGTAAATATGTAATGCACATTACGATCGGCAACACCATCCGGCTATCATAGACGAGGATCGGAATTTCCTAGCGATTCGATCGGTTTCGAAACGGATCACGGACGTTTTACGTTATTACGTTATTGCAAACGGAAACAAGACGTAATACGCTCTAGAAATTATAATTCTCGGTAAATTACAATCTCGGGATAATTATTTGATTTTCTGAGTTTATTCGCGTGCTACATAGATTTTTTTCACGTAGACTTATATGTGAGTATTAACGAATATCTGTGTAATACTCGTAATTATATTTACCCTTCTCTCATGAAATTCGCCCACATTTCTGTCAAGATATTGATAACCATAAAATCGGTCTCCGTATTGTTTAACATCATATTCGAATATTGGTTATTCAATACTGGGAATAAGTAGTTTAAGTCATCGTTGTGACAGACATCTGAGAATAGATAATCCATTTAAATCCACATATACATTTTAGAATTGTTAAATTCTTAACTTGAAAAAGTCACATAATCGCAGATGATAAAGGATCGCTTCTTTTTTAGATTTTTTTTGAACGTAATCGCGTTTATTTATTAGTTGCTTAAAAAATGGAAGAAAAAATCACTGTGTTGCCATTTAATTACATATTCGTTTTGCGACAAAATAAAAAATTAGTTATGATTTAATCAAGCCTGATTCTCTGTTACGGGAAAATTATTACATTTAATAACGTACGTACGATAATGTACCGGGGCGCCTGCAGCCAAGGTAGACGAAAACGTGCCCTCGTACGCGAAATAGGAGAAATAAACGCTGGAATTTCCTAATTCCGATTGATATTGCGCAGCTTTAAATACCGGCCATATCAGGCTGCTGTCACCCACTACCTGGAGAAATATCTCGTCGTCAACAGCACAAGTTGATTCGCCCTGTGAGACTTACCTTAGTGATGCTGTCTTTAAAATCCAACGACACATTTCCGTTGAGATAAAAATCCTGTATCGCGGCGGCGAAAATGCTAGTGTTGGAAATCCAATCGCGATTTTCTAGAAGAAGAGGCAAATATTCTTCGAAATTTTCTATCATTTCGTTTTCCATATCGGGATCTACGAAGAAACCTGAAACGAGTACATGGATATGAGTATATCCTTTGCTTTTTATTCCGCATTGAACTTTATACAATCACCATTATTAATTTATTAAATATAATTTCATTATTATGAAAAGAGCTCGAGTGTCATACAGCTAGCACTTTATACATAAGACGGGAGTTTCAACTTTATAGAGATATAAAGTTAATTAATGTAATAATATGAATCATAGCTGTGCGCGCATTTCTTTCGCTCGGGCGCAAATTATCCGACGCCGTTAATTAATTTAACTTGCGCGACAACTTTAATTAATTAAATATTATTATTACGACAAAAGTAATAACGGAAATTACCGAGCGTCTTCACCAACCCTTCGTCTTTCACGACTTGCATTATTGCCGGTATATCGCGGAACAAACCGTCCTCTATCATTTTCCACGGATTCATTGTCAGGATGGCGTCCTCTGAATTATCTTCTAATGTAGGAGCAAAGTTACACATTGGATTTCCCCTCCAAACATACTAATATAAAGTAATGCAAATTATCAGTCCCATAGAATATAATGACATTTTTATAACACTATTGACAACACTTACAAAGTGTTTGAACATTTTTTCTAATTGCCTCGCATCGACAGTTCTCATGCATTTTACCATTTCTTCGTCCTCCTTTATATATCTTTCATTATAATCCTTATGCGAAACGTTGATCTTAGCGTCATCTTTCCTCCTTCCATTTTCCTCCTCGGGATCGATGATTGTCTCGTTTGACGCGATTTCGCCGTCGCCTTTTTCCGGCTGGCAGCCAACCAGTCTTGCCAATTCCAGACAAGTTTGTCGATACGTTTCTCTGGGATGATAAGCCCACGGAGCTAAAGCGGAACTGCCCAGCAAAATGTACCTGTGGAAAAGTCCTTCCGTCTTGTTCGACAAAGCGAGCAGATGAGTCGACGCAGCACCGGCACTTGCTCCCATAAGGGTCACTGATTCGGGATTTCCGTTGAAGCTGTGAATATTCTCGTGTATCCATTCGAGGGCCATCTTTATATCCTTGAGACCGTAATTGCCTGGCGAGACTTGGTTCGTTGTACTAAAAAAGCCTACGTAATCGAACTCGTTATTGCTATGTATTATGATCAAATCTAGCTCGTCTGATTATTTATAACGATCGCTTTAAATAATTTATTTTATTTTACTTCTTATCGCAATTATATTTATATATTTAAATTTATGTAGAAGTCATTTAAATATAATTAAATAATTTCGTGTGTGTGTGTGTGTGTGTGTGTGTGTGTGTGTGTGTGTGTGATGTGTAAAATGCATTATTATAATAAAAAGATTGATGAAGGATAAAAAATTGAAGATGCTCTGGGGGAGCAGTTATATATTCAATAATTTTTGTTCACCAAAAATATTAAGCCGGTAATTCAACGTGACGAGAATCACATTCTGATCCATCAAATAATCCGGCGCGTATAGTTTACTATCGCTGCTGCCAATGCTATATCCACCGCCATGCACAAAGACTAAAACCGGCAATTTCATCCTTTGAATGCCTGGAATCTACAAAGATTCTGATGAAGTTTGTGATAACAAATTTGCGATAAAACTATACTATATATAAATAAACGAAAGCACGAAATATTTAGTAGACATAAAGAATCAAGCATTCAACGTGAATCCACTGAATATCGTCATAATAATTTTGATCAAAAGTTAAGTTTAATCAAAACAGAGGTTGGCCTCGCGATCTGATTGAACTCGTAAAAATTGCAACATTGCAATTTTTCACTCGTTTTCAAGCTTTCAAGGGAACCACAGAAATTGCGCGCGATGTAAATTATTTACGATCGTACGAGAATATATCTGTTCGCTGTCAAAGTTTTTACTATTATTAGTGTTATAATACTTTTAATTATTATTATAGTATATATTTTTATTATTACAATTAAAATATTTCTAAAAACATTTATGTAGAATATCTCTGTATGACGCATCACTTACATAGGGAATGAAAATATTTAGATAAAGACAGTCTTCACTGCCAAAAATTTCGGAACCACTCGTTTGAAGGCACATTTCTCCATCTGCTGTAGCATTGCGAATTGTCGTCCATGTATGATTCCATTGTTGCGGACTCTAGATAGAAAGAGATCATATAAAATGATTTTAATTATTAATCTTAAATGATTGAAAGATATCGTCAATTCTCATTTTTTTATTTGTTACAATTTGAAAATTATCAGAGTTCTTACATATATGCTGAAAAAGAATTATATTTATTCAGAGATGGGTAAAAATAGGATTCGCAATAAAAAAGGAAAACAAAAAAAGCTATTTTGTCTATTGAATTATAAATAAAATTAATATTTCATATTAATTTATTTGCATGATAACTAAAATTCTATTTGAAATATTTAGTCAATTTTACTAATTAGAAATAAATATATTAAATATTTTTCTCATTAGAGATTTTAGGTAATCATTTAAAATAATTACTTTTCTCATTAAATATAATGGACAATAAAACACTCATAAACAATAATATATTTAAATATTATTTTCAAGAATATGTGCACTTATGCTATTTATTTCTCTTTTAGGATTAAATTTTAAAAATATTTCTTAATATTTTTCTTAAATTATGTTAGTTTTATAAATTAATACTGAAAATAAAAACAGTGATTACTTTCGAAATAAAAATGCAATTCTCGAATAAAAATGGAAATTTTAAATATTATTCTAAATAAGAATTTCTAATATATTTCTATATAATAATGAAAATTATTATTTTAATAAATTTCAAATAAATGTTTTTTCTATATATTTGTGCTTATTATCGCTACGGAAAATAAACATTCCAAAATAATATTTTACTTTTACGAAAAATTATGTAAATGGTTATTTTTAATTTTTTGTGCGCATTTAAAATGTGCCCTCATCACTGAATCTATCGAATAATATGTTTATACGTATATGTACAGAAATGTGCCTTTTTTTATATCTTAGATATTATTCGATAGCTGCAAACAGATAGATTGGAAATTATAGATCGCAAATTACGCACCTTGAATCTCAAATCTCCCACCGGTGGTAACGCGTACGGTATCCCGAGAAAATTCGCGACCCGTTGCTCGCGCGCGCTTCTACTCCACTTGCCTCGGATGACACCCCATTTCGTATGGACTATGGGCTCGGATCCGTTGAGCAAACCGTCGACGAGGATGAGGTAGAGCACGAGGACGTACGTGCACCACCAGATTCTTTCGCCCATGCAATGGCACGCTGTCGATGTAACGCACTTGCGTTGTTCCATATTTGGTTCGGATGAATGCGATTGTACGTGTCACGCGCGGATAACGCATACAGACTGACTAACATATTTTATCACTGTTGACTTAAACACAAGTATTTGCAAGTAATTAGCATGCGGCGATATGGATACATATGTTATGTCAAGCGAGTTTAAAATATCTGTTAAAAAAAAATGAAATACAGATAATTTCAGAGTGTACCAATAACTGTTGGCGCTTTATTTCCGAAATTATAGTGGGAAAATTTAGAGATTATTAGAGGAAAATATGATAATAATGGTTTTTTAATGAGTTGCTATAGAAAATTTGAAGGTCATCTTTTTTTTATATTTTCCTATCATTTATCTTTTTAAACAGAACCACGTATGATTTTTTTACATATATCAATTCTTTTCATTCTGTATATGAAAATATTAAGATAAAATCATCAAAGAGTCGATAATTGATGAGATGTTTTTTTTTTTACATAAAATATGATACGTATCTTCTAAAATGGTATTTATTCTTCCATTAAAATATTTACTAGATTGTTTATAGAATGAGTACAATCGATTTATAGCTATGTCTTTATATCAGAGTAGCATTGCACTTATAACGTGCATAATCGCATGTTTTTTAAATGCAATTATGTATTATTTTCTATCAATTTATCTCGTTATTCTTTGAATAAAAAATAAAGTCATAGAGAAGTGAGCATATACTTTACGAGATATTTTATATCACGAAATATTTTATATTTACAATATATTAAAATAAATTATATATAAATTATATAAATTTTATAATTATATTATAAAATAAATTATATAAATTAAATGTGTTTGTTTGGAGCTGGTATGAGATAAGACGCGAGAGAGTCTAATTTATTCTAAAATAGTTCTCATATAGTTTCGGGCTTATTCATCCATTTCTGAAAGAATTTTAACGTGATAAAAAGCAGATACATTTTTTAAACAATTTATATTGCCTAAGAAGACATACATATGAGTATCGAGATGAAACGCTCGTCGACTTTCGAGATTTCTATTTCAAAACAGTTCTCCTGTAGTTCCTGGCCTGCTTATGCAGTTTCAAAAGAGTGCTAATATTTTAAACAATTAATTTTTGAAACAATTTATATTGTCCGAAAAAAGCATATATACAGTGATTTACAGATGTTGATTCGTGTTGAATCGCGCGACAAATTTGCTTAATAATTTGCAAATTCATAATTTAACGATTTGCCACGTTAGAGACAGGCTTAATCGCGAAGTTAAACTGTCACACCAGCTATTCAGCTGACTCGAACTGTTAACCCGCCGACTTAATTCACCGTTATCGAGCTCGTATCGTGGTGTGCGCAAGGTTGCGATATCGTTAATGTCCAAGCTAAGCCTGATTAGCATGTAAACTACTTAAGTCGTCAAAGTTCTAGGACTTGTGCGAAATTATGAAATGCGGAAACCCAACAATTGCTGACTTGACTGCCGCCCTCGCAAAGACGCAAAGAGATTACGCATCTCTATCGTGATTGAAAAGCACAACAGAAAACTGAAAAATGTAACACGTAATCCAGCTATTCTTTCACGAGTTTATTCCTTGAAAGCTAGAAGTATATCTATCTTTCTAGTATGTCTATCTTTCTCTCGTAGGAAGTGATTGAATATACCGCGCTCACGCGCCGCTGTCTTTATATCATTTATTCACTAGAAGGATCTCTATCAACCGTGACGTATTATTAAGCGCAGGGGTAATGCGGCTTTTGCCGGAGCTTAGCTACATACTGCGCATTATTATAGATGAGCAACTTAACCCGGGTTACTCGTAACCATTCCATTATTCAACGCGTTGCATTTTAGGTCTCTCCGCGGCGGCGCTACTTCGTAACGTCAACAATCGCGCAGGCTTATACTTGGCGGGAACTCGAAATAATAACTATGTACATATTTTGTAATAACTATGTACACATTTCGTATATAAGTACATATTATGTGTACGTATTTTGTGTACATATTTTATATGTACATTAATTATGCATATATTTTGCATTAATTATCGAAATCACAAACTCTTCAAAAATTGGAACGTATATCAATCATGCAAATAAAATATCATAAAATCCAAGTCTCTCCTCGCCCCCAATTAAAGAGTTTTTAGTACAATGACGATCCATCTTTTTAAAAATTTTAGAAAATTATAATGTAAGATTTTATAATTTTTATAATTTTTCTAACTTTTTTAAAAAATTTATTTATTTTAATTTATTTTAATTTATTTTTTTAAGTTTTTAAGTAAAAAAAAAGTTCAGAAAAAATTAACTTACAAGTCAGAAACTGACCAGTTTTTACTATTTTGGATCTACCGAAGTAAGTGATTTCAATGACTCAATAAAATATTTTGTTTAGATAAAATCCTATTTATTTCGGGCTACTAATCACAGTACGTAGATAATTTTATTTTTTAAGAGATGGTTAGCTGTTAAAAAAGCTGTTAAAAAAGCATTTTTTGGACAAAAAATAGCTAGACACTAGTCAGACAAAATGGATCAGTAAATGATAACTATTTGTCTAGTCAGAATATTCTAAGTTATTATCTTCTGGCCAATAATTAGCCAAGAATTAGACAAACAAACTGATTAGTATATAATAGCTAGTCCACATATTATAAACCAACAATGTCTTGACTTAAATTACAATATAAGTTATTATCTGTGTGAATAGAAGTCATTATTGTCTGATAGGTTTATTGTCAAGTGTGATAAGAGAGAAATGGTAAAAGTTCGTTAAAATTTTGGTAGGAAAATTAAAAGTTTTACAAATTTTTGTTTCTCAAAAATTTTTAAGAAAATACAAGTTGGATTATTATCGCTCCAAACTGTTCAATTTTGGAATTAACAAGCATATATATATATATATATATATATTTATATTTTTTACGCTTCCATCTTAAACTGCGTCACCGGTTCTTTTTTTCTCAAAACCCCGAGGCGCTGCGCGTAGTACTTTGAGGAGCGATCGTTCTTTATTTATCTCGTGCCGAGCGACCGTCTAAATTCGGGTCTCATCGCATCCCGTGGGTTTTCTTCTCGCGGTGGTGCTCTACGTCGACCGCCGCCGCCGCCGCCGCCGCGGCGGAGGATCCGCTTCCGCCAGTGCGCGCGGTGGAAGTCCTAACAATTTCCTGACAAGGGGTTTCCCCCGGGAGATTCCGGTCCGTTTCCGCGCGGAATCTCTACGGCCATCTTCACTCGTTACGCGTCGTTTGTCGAGCCGTTTATCTCCTCGTCATTAGTTATGCCCCGTTACTTGGTTCGCAGCCCTCCGCTCTCCCCTCAAGTTTCTTCTTCTTCTTCTTGTCCGACCTCGTATCTAATACGGATCGCGATAAGTAATTATACATCGGAATGTCGATTATACACGAAGCGCGGAATTATGGGGAACGCGGACATTTGGATAATTGATTATTTCTCGGATCAAGCTAACGATTACATTTCAGCGATCATTTGTAGCACGTTCACTCATATATTTTCATATCTACGCACGAGAACGACGCACAGAATGGAACGCATATTGACTTTGACTGAACGAAAATTAGTTATCGGAAAAATGATAGGGAAAGTAGCGATTAATTCGATACTTATTCGAGCAATCAGAGTTTCGTTTTTCGCGTTAATGGTGGGTTTCGAGTAGCGCGAAGGGCCGAATCAAGTGGAATGTCAATATGATTTAATATCAGCCGTCTCCGCGTCCACGCGCGCACGTGGAAGCGCGTCGTGTTTGATTAAAGGCGAACACTGCGTCTGGATTATACATTCGTCTATTTGTCGCGTCATGGACTAATTGCAGTACGCGATGCAGCCATGCATCACGACGGAGCAAGAACCGTCCGGAAATAGCGCGCGGTTTGCAGGAACCGTAGCTATGTTATACTTGATGATGTCGCCAAGGTTCGTCGCAATGTCAGTTTTTCCACAGGTTGGCGCCGTAATTATACACGTCCTATATTGAATTTATGCTTGTTATTAAACGTCGGATGTCGATATAACTGCTTTTTTGTGCATGCGTATAGAATTACAATATAATATTATTCCTTTAAAATCATAATCCCGTTTAATGTCATGCGATTAAAAAGCTAAATATTTTCATTTTATTGTCATTCCCGTTATTTACTTCTACTCAAACGGACCTGTGTGTAAGCGCCGGGAGCTTTTTGTCAGTGGCGCATTATTAAATAAAGAGAGATATGAATAGCTTTGATCATAAATGCATAACAATAATGAGATATGAACTGAATATTTTTTCCCGCGCGTTGCTCGTGCTCCGAGAGAAAGAGAGAGAGAGAGAGAGAGAGGCGAGACAATGGAAAAAGCGCGGTTTTTACTGCAGACCGCGCGCGATAAATCTCGGGGGAAATTCGTGATGACACTTTTGCGTAACGAGAGATGCGATTTCCAAGCACGAGTTGCACCGCAAAAAATTTTTTTTTTCGCGCAGGAACGATGTCAATTTTGTCGAGCGTTCAAGTCGCAACGACGATCGTTGCGACTTGAACGCTCGACAACATTTCCGTTTTACGCGACATATCGCGTACAATTACAACGGAAATGTCGTATTTAATGTAAACGTCATTGTATTTGCACACACACACACACACCCTCGCGCGATCGCGCGAGAAAATAATCGCCGGCGATGCGAAATTACATCGTGATGTTATCGCAGCGATAAGCGCAGGATGTGCGCTAAATGTCGCGAAACAATTAACGAATTAACCGGCACGAATGGTTCGCCACCGTGAAATTATTAATTGCGATGTTATTTATAGCACGCACGCTAGATTTTCGCTTTGGCCGTCGTAATGCGCCGTCTGTGTTTGCACGACGACGGAGTGCATTATTATGCACTCCGACTGGATATGTATATATCCTGTTATTTCTTTTACTGTCGCGGTTTTATATACCGGTATATATCCTCGTTTAATGTCGTCGTTGGAAAGCGCACGTTCCTGTAAAGGAATTACGAACAAAGGGAAAATGAGAGCGCTCGGTCAAATGAGAGCCGTACGTCTTGTTTTTCCTCCTTTTATTCCGCTCTGAAAGGAAATTCGGTTCGGAGCGAATCGCCGGCGTACAAATGTCCGGAGATAAATACGAGACTATGATAAATACAGTAATTTTTATCTCGACATTTTGGCGATTCCGCGAGTTAAAAAGGTCAAGGATGCTTTATTTAGAATTTCCTGTGATTTTAACTTTGTGACCGTATTGTGATACGACTTGGAGTTTTTATTATATATATTTATTGAATATATATATATATATATATATATATATATATATATATATATATAAAACTTTTTCTCTGATTAAATATCAAAAGTTATTCTTTTATGTTGAAATTTTCTTGATCTCTCTCTCTCTTATAATTTGAGTTTATTATTATTCTATCAATAGCAGTAAGCTTGCCATGAAATATACATTAGGGATCTTTTTATATTTCTTAATATAATAATCTTCTTTGTGTCGCTGCGAAAGAAGTTTTGATGCTTTCGAAAAGGTAGCGGCCGTGTAAGATGTTTCAAGGGCCATGAGTGTTTTATTCTCACGGGGTTACTTTTGTCAAACGCCATAACCGCTTCCCATGCTTGCTCCCCCTCATGCCTTTTGGACGCATTAGAGCGTTCAAGGGCAAAATATCAGAGGCGCAAGGGTGAATAATACATGGGGACACCGTCGAAGAAGGATAACTTCCACAGCCTCTATTCGTGACACTGTACAAAGTTGGAAAGTATTCCAAATATATATCTGACGCGGGGGGTATCATATCGTTTTGACTCTTTATTTCCTTTCGAAGTACGATACTCTCGGGAATTTTCAATTTTTGATGACAGTTAAAAATCGGTTTTCCCGCGCAAGGTGTGAAAAAAAAAGACCTAAGTTTATCATGCAAATTTCATTACTCTCGAGATATAATACACATATTTTGTATTGTGTTACGATATTTGAGAGAGAGATGTTTGAGGTATAAAAGGTCGCTGCTGTTATCGCTGATGTAATGCCGATGTCGCTGTCGACCAGTGTCTAATTCGAAGGAACGGTAACCGCGATATTCCTTTAGGAACGTGAAAAAGTGTCGTCGAGCGAGAAAGGCCAGGGTCCTTTCGACGTCGTCTTTTTCCCGTCACGCTCTCGAAATTCCCTTTAATTCGGCGAGTCTACTCGAGAAAGCCGAGAGACGGCACTTCGTCGCGCGGGAGTGAAATATGCACGTTAGACGTAGCCGCCACCAGCTTTCGGCTTGTATGCCGCAAGCCGAATGCATAGACATTGCGTACGCGAGAAAGCACCGCGGCGGCCCGGTGATGCATTGCCTCGGGAGATTAATGCATCGCGCCGCACAGTTTGTTAGGGTGAATAACGACCTGGCTGCAATAATGATATCGCCATTAACCTGTCCGCGAAAGTCCCGTGATTCCTCGAGCGAGCTCGCGCATCGCGAAAGCGATGTTCGATCGCTCGCGGAGAACACAGGGATGACTAATTCGAGGTATCGATATCATCGTGCTCTTCTTTCCCCGGAAAATATTCCGGAATATTCCGTCTCCCAGGAGTCTCGGCGCGAGCTGATTACTTTTACCTGTCTTGACGTTCGGTCAATGGAAATCTCGTCGGAGCTCTCGAGGAGCTCTCTTTCTCTCTCTCTCTCTCTCGAAAGAGAAGCGTGTTTCGCGAGGAAAAATAATCCGGAAGGAAAAACGGAGCACAATCTTGGAATTGTAATACACCACCCGATGTAATGCTCCTCTCAAGAATTTCTCTTGTTGCATGTAGCGCGCGAGTTCGCGGAGAAATAATTTCAAAGGTCAAAAGTGCACGTCAGTCCATTCGCGCAATGAGCGTCGAGTATAGAAACGGCATGATTTATTTAACTCGCCGTGTGTTTCTGTCTAATGCCGCGCGTTACCGTTTTAGATAAACGATCCTTTTCTGCACTTATCCATACTTGTAGGAAGCACTTTCTTCGGTGTACAACAATAGGTCTTTTGTATGAAAGGCGTATAAGTTTATTCATTATTAATCTCGTCTTTTTTGCCGCGTCGCATAAATTTATCGCGGCGAGGGTTTGCGTGAATTATGCGCGGGTTACCGCGATGATAAGATATCGCGGGAAGAGTTATTACAAGCTTGGCGCGAATCTGCTCGCCACTTTTAACGCTGGTTAAAGAGTTATTATCATTTTTCGGTGCTCGCGATCTTCGTTTAATACTTCAACGCGCCCGAGAATGCTCGCAACACATCTCTACCTTGTAACGCGCCGTTCATAATAACGCTGTTGATTGCAACCCGCCGGCGCGAAAATTATAATACAGCTGACGTAAAATGTGTGCGAGAGCGAGAGCGAGAGCGAGAGAGAAAGAGAGAGAGAGAGAGAGTCGATGCGATTACTCGGGCGCCTTAATGACACTTAATGTACTTCCGCAGCGATCTCTCGCGCGCGTACGAGCGCGATGAAGAAGCGAGAGAGAAAGAAGCGCGCTACACTGCGCGTGCCACACGGGGGTTGCTTCATTTGCTCCGCGATTTCTCCCGGCCATCGTTCGGCCACCGGGGTGCAGTAACGCGCTAATGAAGTATTTACCATTCTATTACTACGTACCGCGGGAACTCCCGCTTCTTGCAGCCTTTATCGCCATCTCCCCTCGTTCTCGCCCGTTCCTGAAGGTGAATCGCTCCTCACGGACGAGGAGCGATATGAACTTTCGAATCACCGTATTATGGATTATACGAATTACTACATACTCGCAGGCACGTTGAGTTGATTTGAACGAAATTCCTTGAATTTTATATTGGCTTGAAATCTTAAATACAACGGCGAGCACATTTCAAGTGCAGACATTGAAAGTAATTACTTAATTATTTTTATTGAAATAAGATATTATTTTTGAAGATTTAATTTTTCCGCGAGAGGGGAATGATAGAAGTATAAATATATGGGAAATATTTATTTGAACTGCTTAATTATTTAAATTAAAATTATTAATTAAATAATAGTTTTAAAAGAAATATATCAAAGAATAGGGAGAAAGGGAGAAATTATTATATTTGAAATAATATTTAAAGCTCTCGAGCTTGTATTAATTATTTTAAGTTAATATTAGTAATTATCATTTATTTAATATAATTTACAAAAACAACGTAATTTGATGAACAAGAACGAATCTAATAGATACGTAAGCCTTAGGAGATACAAGTATATATGTAGAATGAATAAAAATTCGTGGAAGCATCGTATTAAAATATTTTATTGCCCATGTAATGAGAGAAATAATTATTTCCATTAATTACTTGAAATTTCTAGCGAGAAATATATATTTAAAATATTTATTTCTGAGACGAAAATTAACTAACCATTTAAAATTAGATTTTAATTAACATACAAATTAATTATACAATCCAGTAGAGGAAAATTAACTCTCACATATTTTTATTTTAAATATTATTTTGCCTACCTCTGCTTTTCTAAATGTAATGTTCCAATCGAATGAAATATATAATTATAGTTAAAACTTAGCTCTATGGTAATAATTGTTTTCATTATACATTTTCTTGTTTTTTTTTTCGCGTATGTAAATATATTATTATTTTCCCATTACCGAAACGAGACACAGAAATTATCTTTACAATTTCTTTCCAACATTCCAAATCGCTCGCTGAATACGTAAAGGACATATCCGGAGGCGAGCTAATGAAATTTCGCGTTAGTTGCTTCGAAGTTACTCCGCGCCGGACTGTCTGCTTAAAACTACTCGGAATTCCTTAACTACCGGCCGGAGTTTCAAAGTTACACGAACGATTCCGTGTCTTCTCTTCGAGCGGCAAACGCGCGGCGATATTACGTCACTCACAGCGCGACGAATAAATATTTGATATCGAATGCAGCTGCCTGTATTCTCGCGCGATGGGAATAAATATTTTTCCTAAAATATAGGTACACACATACACATGCACACATGAATCTCTCGGTATGCGCGACGGACGTCTCTCTATCGCGAGATCCACGTACGGGAATGCTTTTCTCGCTTGCGCGAAAAGGCCGACTCTCGACACATCTCTCAGACGTCGACGTGTATCGGTAGGCGGGAAAAAAAAAAAAAAAAAAAAGAAAGAATCGTATTTCCGCCACGGCGCACATTTCATCAGTTTCCATCGGGCATTGACGGACCGTCGATGAATAAAGCCGAATATCGGCCGAGGCTGGGCAAGTTTAAATCTACGCAATCCGCCGGGCGTGCATTATCGGAGCGTCCGCGAAATTCAGCGGCGGCGAGAACTCCGCTTTGCGGCGATACGGCTCATTCGATCGCCGATCTCGCATATTATTAGGCGAAGTATTGACAGTTACGTCGATACGCCACGTAAGATCCGTCGGAAAACTCGCGCACGATTGGTCACTCTTCGAAGCAAGTTATGACGCCGCGAGCGCAAGTTTACAATTGTACACGCGCGAGTCATGTTAAAAGAGAGGAAAGAAATTGAGAAAAAATCGAGATAAATCGAGAGATTTTTTTAAATATTTTTCGTTTGATTAACTTAAGTGCGAAATTTAAGAAAATTGGTGCTCTCTACCTTTATTTTTATATTATCTATATCTCATCGTTTATATACTGTAGCTTATCGCTTCGCATACAAATATTGTTAACAATTTTTATATATCGTCGCAAGAAGAGATGAATAAAATATAGTATTTGGAATAGAAAATAAAAATATTTACGTTATTTCTCTTCTCTATTGAATTATAAATTCTTAATATGGGATAATAATTTATTGTATGCAGAAATATCAGAATTTATAACACATTAATTGATTGATGTCATAATGACGAGTGCTCCATTTTATCATTAAAACAAAATCGAACAAAATCAAGTTATTTGCTCGAGTTTATTGAAAAAATCATCTTATTTCTCTTTCTCTCTCTCTTTCTCTCTCGTATAAATACACCTATTTTGAGTTATAACTCTTATGCAGCGAGCCGTTGATATATCGACGCATGCATGCATGTCTCGCGGCGCGAAGCTCAATTTTTTGCACGCAGCGAGATCCGGCGTTTAGCGAATGGTCCATCAGAAATGGACGAATTCGAACTGGCGAGGCTTTATTCCATCTTCGTCGACGGACGCGCGCGCGACGGATGCATCCGCGTCAATTCGACGATATCGCACGTAAAAGCGCGCTGGTATCCGGTGGCGCGAAAGCAAAACATGCACGAGCACGCCTTGGGCTATAACGCGCTTTTCAATGCTGCGCTTTTGTAAACTATAAATAAATTCGCGGTGGCAATTTTTTTCTTTATATTTTTTCGAAAATTCAAATATCGTAGAGACAGCGACACGTAGAGCGAAAAAAGAAGAATTATAAAATTCTTCTTTTTTCATCGCGTCTTATCTAAGAAGAATTATATAATTCTTTTTTTTTCGTTCTACGTGTCGCTGTCTCTATGATATTTGAATTTTCAAAAAAATATGAAGAAAAAAATAAAATAAAAAAAATATATATATATTATTAGATTATATATGCACATATATTATATCCAATAAAAATCCTGCAAAAGGGTGTATAAACGCGCTTGTAACTCTGCCGTGATTGATGGCACGATTTCGGAATCGCGTCTCAGACGTCGGCGCTATTCTCCGTTTACTTGTTGTACATGTTATGTGGCATTATTATTATCTCGATCCCCAAAGAGATTGTTATAAATCGAATACGTTGGACATGGCAGCACGATACAGCTATATCGGGGATAGAAAAAATAGCGATCGTTTAGACATAACGAGCTACGCGTGCAATCGTGACTCGAGCCACGAGCGAAAGCTATCGTTAATGCCGAAACTCCCAAAATCCCGAAATCTCGATAACGCGGCGCAAGATAAAAAATCGTGGGATCTCGTCGATAGCATTTTCTACCACATATATCGTCTGAACAACGTTCGCCGCTGTCGATAAATTCAGAGGAGAAATAAATGGGCATTTTATACGCAAATAAATACGACGCGAGAGACGTATATCGATAAAATTTATCATTACAGTTATTCGTTTAATGTGGTTTTATAGAGACGCCTCGCAAATAAAATTTTTTTTTATTTTTTCTTACATGTAAAATCATATCCAGAGGTAAATAAAATAGTATTTGAAATGGAAAATAAGAGTATTTACGAGTAAATAATTTTTTGCAATGCCTGTCGCGAAAGTTCGATTTTCGATAGCTGTTTAGCGTGCGGAAAATGGCTTATTTCTCAACGATTCAATGTATGACTTACTTTATCACACTAGTGCGAGAAAAGCACCTTTATGATTTACTTTACCGCACTAGTGTGTAAAAAATCTTCTTTCTGAATGGTTGATAGTTTGTTTTACCATTTCTCGACTGACATAACAAACTTGAACGTAGCGAAATTTACGCGAGACAAAACGTCAGTTCGTTATAACCTTTATTTAAGAAGGATAATCTCAAATTGAACTTTTACGACAGGCATTACAAAAAATATTGTATGTGGCATGTGCGGAAAACAACGAATACGTCGCACGTGGAGTTGCCGCATTCGCCTCAGCTTATGATGCATTCTCACCAGTACTCGTGTGATTACAGCACTCGCCTTCGGCTCGTGCTGCAAATCACACTCGTACTGGTGCGAATGCATCATAAGCCTTCGGCTCATGTGGCAACTTCACGTGCGACGTAATTCGTTGTTCTCCATACTTGCCACATAAGATACTATTTCTTACTAGATTATAAATGATTAATGTAAAATTATAATTTATTTGTATTACGTTAATTAAATCTTATTTGAAATGTTTAATTAAGTTTACGCGAATCAGAAATAAATATATATTCTTGTCATCACAGACTCAAGCAATTAATTTTGTTTTATTTCTCTTTCTCTTTCATGATATAGATAATACATATTTCAATATACTATAATACTTTTTTATATGGATTTACACACACACACATATATTTTATTTTATATGGATTTATACATACATTATATTTATTTATTTTATAATTTTAATAGTTGCATGTTAAATAAATATCTACTATTTTCATGGGAATTATAGAAAAAACACAAGTAAAATGTTATTTAAACGAAATACATGCTATTTAAATGATTTTTTTTTATAATCTGCGTGTGAAACGTGACTATCACCGATCACAATTTTGTGTCGCAATTTCGTTGCGTGATACTTAATGTTGCACAGCATTCGCGTCTCATCGATTAACACGTTAGCTAGGACTTTAGACCCTCCGTCACTGTAATGCAATTTTAATTCTACGCAAATGACGCGGATGCGCTTTCCAGTAAGTCACAGACGCATACATAATTAGAACAATTCGCAAAATGGACGCTCACTGAATTTTACATTCCGTGCCCGTGTAAATAGCAATGTGAGTCACGCGTCGCCTTTGTGTAACGCCATTGTTGCACGGCGGCACGATCAAATATGCACGCCTGCATGCATGCAATCGCGTATATACAAGCGCTTACCGCGTTATCTTCTGCGGGGGTCACATTCGCCATCTCTCTCTCTCTCTCACTCTCTCTCTCTCTCTCTCACACACTCTCTCTCTCTCTCTCTCTCTCTTTTGTTTCTCCTCTCCATCCCCCGGTCGCTCTTTCTATCGCGCCCCAAACCCCCGAGGTGATTCACTTCGCGCGAATAACTCCCATTGCCAGTCCCTTTTTTTTCTCGCTTTTTCGAAAACGGAACTCGTCAACGTTTTCTATATGCGCGTTCTTCACAAAGATTCTGCACCGCTTTGAGTAAGAAAAAAAACGCCGCTTCTGTTACCGCATCTGCAAGACAGTATGTCCGAACGAAGATGACTCTTGCGCGGCCGCGTTCGAAAGACAAGAAAGAGTAAATATTGCACGAATATGTATTGCAATGCAACAAAGTGTTTTACAAGATTGCGCCCGATCGTACAGTCAAATCAAATTCTTATCGATGAAAAAGAAAAGAAAAAGAAAATTTTAATTTTATATTAATCGAAGAATTGTGTTGCAAGTTGCGACAGAGTAAAGAGTAGATCAGAACTTCTTTTATATAAGGTCAGTGCAGGTAATTACGCCATAGCAGCTAATTACGCCACCTATCTAATTCTTCATTAATACGTACGGATGGCTTTAAATGACAAATGCTAATTGTAAAGGCATAGATACTAAGTTGATATCAACAAACATTTTGCCGTTTTGAACATTCAGTGATTTGTAGTAACAATTAGAACAAAAGTTGTTATCAAAAAATTTGCCACTATAAATTTGGCACTACACTCGCCGCAAATTTTCCGGCAGTAATTATTACATTTCAAATATTTACTAGCATTATTTTGGTAGTAAATTCAACGCCTTTTCCGAAAGTATAGTCGTTTTTGTCATTCCATTTCATTTAAGTACAAAAAAAGTAATTTATTTACGAAATTTCAGGTTGTTGGTAACTACGCCACTTTAAGAACTCATTAGAATTACTAACGAATTTGCCTCTATATTTGTATTTAGATCCGTTTTAATTGTGGCAGTTTTTTCAATGTAAAAAATAAAACTTATACTTGATAAAAAATAAAAATTAATTCTGCTTATTTTTAAAAAATAAAATTTATAATCAAAACACGTTTGTCTCCCCGTTCCTTTTTTTATGCATTGAAATTGCGAGTAAAATTCACAAAATGTTTGTTGCAAAGCCCTGAGTTGGTTTCTCACATGATTCCACGCCTTAAAATCACTTTATATGAATTTTTTATTAGGTGGCGTAATTACCTGCACGTGTCGGTAAATACGCCACTTTGACGCACTTTTTTGAAACGATTGGTGGAAAAAGAAAGCGAGGAGATAAAGCGTTGAAATATTTTTTTTCAGGCAGCCAAAAGATCACTTTTAATTATGGTACACTTAATTTTTTGATTCGATAGTCAGCAAAGTGTCCAAAAAATCCAAAAGCTTAAGGTGGCGTAATTACCTGCACTGACCTTACAATAATATTTGCCTAGTAATACTTGTTTTATCGCACAAGTTCTAATTAATTATATAAATTTTATTGTCTTTATAGCCACTTAGTGTCACTATTTTGTATTATTATTTATGTTCTATTTTTCTGCATATATAAGTTTTGTTACTCATATTTATAAGAGTTAAATTTAAAAGCAGCATATTGCTATTGCCTCGCCTATTTGATACATGCAGCTTTTCTCTCTTTTTTTTTAAATTTCTATATACGTCACATTATCGCACACTCATTGAGTTATTATTTAATTTTTTCTATATATATTTTCCTATTAATTTCGAGCGGTGAGATTTCGGACATGATTCGAATTTATGCTCGGCGATCCTTTTCCTTCCGACGCCATCCCGACCGATTGATCCTCCGGATCGTTGCCGGGGGCGCTCGCGGGGGACGAATAAATTACTGGGGCGACACGTGAATACTCGGCGACGGTTGAGTCGCGCGAAATCCTCATGCATAATTTTCCGCCATCCTATTCGGACGAGCGTTTACACGCGCGGACGTGCTCGAGAGAGAAGAGAGGAGAGAGAGAGAGAGAGACAGACTGCGCGCACGCATTCGCGGACGCATGTATGTACGATATATATTCGCGTGTTGGCTGAAAACGCGCGTTGTGACCCGCGCGTGCATCCGCGTGCGTCGTTCAATGCAAATTTCCCGACGCAAAACCCGGTCAGCCGCGGCCACCCTGTATGCAAACCTGGCCCCCTTCGCGTCGTACCGACGAGGGCCATCCGCCATATATAGGATCCGCCGTGGATGCTGCTATTGCTGTTGCTGTTGCCGCAGGCACGATCGATTCTTCCGTGCGATTATGCCGTCGAGAAGCGTGTTTGCGCAGAGACAAAAGCACCGGATGCCAAAGTTTCGAGTATCACGATTGAAAATTATCGAGAGAGAGAGAGAGGGGGGGGAGAGAGAGAGAGAGAGAGAGAGAGAGAGAGAGAGAGAGAGAGGGAGAGAGAGAGAGAGAGGGAATTTTCGCCTCTCTTTTGACTTTCGAAGCTTAAGTGCTCCTGAAAAGATCTAATTCCTCGTATTATTTTCGTTATAATTCGTTGTATTAATATTTTACTTTGAATCCGACAAATTTTATCTCGGACAGCTGATCGGACAGCGCATGAAGTTTTAAATATTTTTTAATGTCTAGAGGGATGCTTGATGTTATGCTATCGCGATAATGAGACGACAATCTCGTTTCTTTTTTCGTATTACATTAATGTTAATGTTCACGAGTTTCGAATCACGATCGTTTCCTGTCTCTTTTATTGGCGAAAAAATTCAATTGTAAATTACACCGGATGTTCCGAAAGTGAAACCGCCGTCGGAAGTGGCGATAGGACCTCTGGCCTCGCGCATCGCCGCATGTCACGCTCGATACCGTATTGGAAACTGATTAACCGGTCGTGCATTATTGAAGTGTTCTCGATCTTGATTACGCCGAGCATTGACGAATAGTGGAACACATTTCCGGTGGGCGTCCCACCTGAGATCAAAATTAATACAGGCTGCCATGGTAACGCCTGGTCCCGTGTATCGTGGATTACTAGGGGGCTATCGATAAAATCTTGATCATGCCGAGAGTACGCGATTATCCGCAGTCATGTTTCCGGCGGAATGCCATTATGCGTGCCGTTTTGTCATCCGTACATTATTACAGTGCACGAATAATAAATTAACGTTATCGGGGAAATACGTTAAATTAATTGCGAACGATCGATATTAGAAAATTTTGTTAATTTAATTACATGATACTTGTGTCGTTGATAACAATCGATCGTTATCATCGCGCAGACGTTGAAGAAGAAATGAAATAAAAGCTTAACATGAGCTGCTAAGAGAATCTTTTCTCAAACAGCATTTTTTTTGCATATTAATAAATAGTTTAATAATAGTTTGCAGATAGGACCAAACTGATAATATAGAGACACTCGTAAATTACGATAACGCTGTTTCGGGAAAAATTGTCTTCGTCTTTCGCGATAAAGTTCATGATTTTTTGTCCGATTTCTCCCATTTAACCATCCTCGGAAACGTCATCGACGGTCACCGCCACGTGATCGCGTCTTCCTCCGCTCCTCTTCACGTGCGTAGCGTGCACTCGCCGAGTGCACGCATATCAAATCGCGCGTACGTATATCGCGGGATACGAGCACGACTCGTCGTTCATCGATCAATATTGTCGTGTGGGTAATGAACGATCGTGCGTTGAATAAACATGGCAGCCGCCGGCTGTACTCGAAGCTGCCCGCACGCACATGCAAACGACGACATTTGTTCCGGAGGTCATTCGCCGCAGCTTCTCTTTTAATCCGGATTCCGCTGAGACGGTTTTTCGCCTTCGCGGAGATCGAACACGGGTTGTTGTTTGGCGCGACGTTCCTTTCCGAAATCATCGCTGACGTCTCTCGAAGAGAGAGACGGCGTACAGTTAACTTTATTCTTTCTCATCATTAATTGCATATATATCTCTTCATTCTCTTATAAACAAATTATAACACATGTAACAAGAATATGTATCATGTAGAATATAACGTATGAGTTAGTATAATTAAAATATTAATTACTTATAATATATAATAAATATATTAATAGTATATTAATTTATCTCAAAATATATATAAATTAAGGAGCTTTTAATTGGAATTATATTCCTTCAAGTTACCGTCCTTAAGATTATCACACTTTTTGTTGACTTTGATCTGTGCTGAGATATTTATACGTTGCGGAGAAATTAATATTGTCAAATAAATTTTCTATTTGTTATCGTTTCACAGTTTGTGGACTTTACGTGCGGCACATGTTCTTGTTCGCCATTTAGGAGTTGGCATTTATTACGTAAAAAGGAAACCGAGGAGCGTCTTTCGGACGCCAATCGGCGAGAACTCGGAACGGAACTCTATTGATAGAGAGCCAAACGAAGCTTTGCTAGGCGTTTCGCCAACGCATTCTGCAAGCATTGGCTCGTAATGGCGTATGCGACATTTATGAAGCCGTATACATTGGTATTATGGTGGTCTGCCCCGACACGTGTAGATTAGACGTTTTATGAAACTGCGTCGTCGTTCCGGGTACGCGACTGTTTCGAATGTCGATTATTTTAATAGACGAACCAACGAGAAGATCGGATAGATTTATCCCGGATTACGATAGAGCTTGAATATTCCGCATTCCTATGTTTTAATAAATAAATCGGCGATCGTGAAAATCGTTACACACCGCTGCGCTTTAATATTAGGTGAACAGTGATATGTTGGTAGAACACTTGTATGAATATCTTATGATCTTCGTGACACAGGTATTTTCTCGTGACAGTTGCAAATTTATTTATTTCAGCGATAATCGTACAAAATGTGACTACTTCGATAGCAATATTTGCTACAGATAATTCCACCCGTTTTATTTTTATACATACTCTATAGTATAATAATAATTATTCTCTATAGTCTGCATTTTTGAAATGTATCTATCGTTAATTATCTGTCTCAATATATTTTTCTATATTCTATAGTGTAGTAATAATTATTTTCAAAAATGCAGACTATTGAAAATAATTATTTAAATCAGTTTTGTTTGGACTAAGAACTCTGTGTCAATCTGTATCGTATTAGATAGGTGCAAACAAGAAGATGACGAGGATCGAAAAATTGGCGGCGTCGGCGAAGGTCCGTAGGGTGTGAAATTCAATAAACGAATCCATTCAGCGCTTATCTCGCGTAAACTTGTAGACACACCAAGCCACACAATACGGTCCCCTGTTTCTACAGGGGGGCACATAGAAGCCGTCACGCGCGGTTGTAGTAGTCCACATATGGCGTGCACGTATGTGTGTGTGTGTGTGTGTGTGTGTGCGAAGCTGCTTCCTCTATTCGTTCGTAGAAGCGACGGAATGTTCGTTCCGCGATACCGAAATCAGGGTTCTCAACCTGCGAGAAGGGCGAGTTGCAATCTTAACGGGGGGTCGAATAAACAAAATTGGAAGATGAACCGAATTTCGAGTCGATTATCAATTCGTTCATATCGCCATGACAACCTCGTTAAGGAGTTTGAAAAAAATATCGCGAAAAAATTCACTTTATTCGGTATTGATTGTACGTATCAATGAAATTTTGGAATGAGAGGTGATATATTGGAAAAACTCAAATTCGCTTGTTATTCCTGCAGCACACAAGTAAAGATACATTATTAAATAATAAATTATTATAATTACTATAATAATAATACTATATAATATAATACTATATAGTAATTACTATATGTTAATTACCATAATAATAATAATTATTATTAAATGATTGTGCAATCGGAGCTACATGCCAAATGACCATCCCTGCGAGCGTCTATGTACGCCTCTTCCGAGAGCGCGCGGATGTGGAAGTGCGTGCCAGGGCGATTCGCCGCGATACGCACTATTATCGTTAATGTATGCGGCTCGCGTGTACGCGAACTTACACCGACGCGAAGTCGGTTATCAATCATCGTTGAAGGAGGGAATACGTGCCAACAATGCCGAACAACAATGGGTATTCCGTGTGGTTCTGAACTGCGTACAATATCGACGTTACACGCTTTCGTCGGTTCCCCTTCGTATTCACGAAAGCGCAGTGTTTTCGAATGTTCCAGCGGCGCAGTAAGTTTTTTTTGCTCGCGGCCGTGCTATGTCACTATTCACAAACCTATTGGAAATTACGTTTGTATTTTCTCCCTTTTCTTCCTTTTTCCTTTCTCCCCGCGCTTTTTATCCCTTTGCGCGCGCGTTCTCTCTTTCTCTCTCTCTCTCTCTCTCTCTCGTTATTTTTTGTTTCCCTTATCGCGTTATAAAATTTGCTCAAACGCGAATGGCGGACGAAACACGAAAGATAAAATTTCTGCGCTCGAGACTCGGGAGAATTTAATTTGCCTTTGCGGTCTCGGTGAGGTCGGCGTAGAAAAAACAATCGTTTGTAGTGCCCACCCACACGTTCGTGTAATTCTGTAATTTCTGCGACTCGAACGAAAAAATTCTTTGGAAACAAAGATTATTCTTCCGCCTCACGGATCTTTGCGAGTATTTCTTCTCGCGTCTATAACGAATTAAGACGTTAGGGGGGAGGGAAACGAAAGGGGGAGAAACGAAATTGTTCGGGGAAGTGTGCTCGGAGCAATTGCGAGGTCCCGATACACAAATCCGATAAGGTTCGCAAATGCTCCTTTTACAAGAGCACGCGTTCTAAAAGAGCATGCGGTACGTTCTCGTAATCGATATTACCATCTACCACGATTCGCCATTAATGTAATTACGGGCCTCCATCGTAAAGCCAGGCAGACCCCACGTTGATCAAATTTCCAATATTCGAAACATTATACCTTCCGATCGGATTACCGTGTCGCGTAGATTTGGAATTACGAATTGTTTTGATAACGAATAGATTCGTCCTGCAAGTATCCGTTTTGGAGAGATACAATATCACCGTTGGTTAAATTGTCTGAAGAATTAAGTTTTATTTAGAGTCGCGTCACACAAAGAAAGGTCACGGAATCTATCTTTACACGTGTATGCAAAACCGTTATTGTGAATTAAAAGTTTAATTGTCGGGGATATAAAAATATTTTTAAATCCGTTTTTCACGCGCGTCGTTATATAAAATAAGAGAAAGATGTGTAGAATTTTGTGTGTCAACAAAATTTTTAATTAATTAATTCTATTCGAGAGGATTTTCTTGAAAATGAAGAAGAGTAGTTTTCATTCTACGGCGGCGAAATCGTTATCGTAAAAGTTTACTCCGCAAGCAATAAGTTTCTTCGCGTGTACATTTGAATCGTCATCGAAAAAGTCACTTGCCACATCATTCCGGTACCGCAAACCCGCCGTTTCCTGTTTCCACGCAACGCTGCACAACTTTAGCCGTGTAACACACTCATTTTGCAAAATAATTTCGCAAATGTCACAAGATTCATTCGCGAATCTTATCGCATCTTGCATATCGAGGCCACGTGATTTGTCATCCGCTTTCATACACGTTCAATACCACATTAAACGCGTATGTAATATTCGTCTTCGCGTACGATGAAAATCTAAAAGTCACTACGTCTGAGAAACGATTGCGTGCGCGAATGGGATGACCGAATCCTGTAATCTCGAGTCTGGATTTGCGCGCGTTCGCGAAATAACCGAGGAGTGTAACCGCTGGACGTGAGGAATCGCTCCTTAAATTCGCGTCGGCGGGCGAAGGGCGAAACGATTGTTCTTCGTCCGCTTTCGCCGTACCCTTCCGTGCCATTAATTAACACCGACGAATTAATAGCGGCAACGTAACCGCATCTCTACCGCACGCACGTTTAAAAGCACGCGCGAAGCCGCGAATTCCTTCGCGCCTTCTCCCGCCACGGGAGATTTATCTGCGAGAGAGGCGAGAGAGAATTGCGTAGAAATTGCGTGTCACGCACTTCCGAGCGATGATTCTTTCGTGAACGATGCGGACGATGCGAGCGGCGTGGAAAAAAAACGAGTATAGGGATTCTCTCTCTCTCACCTCGCGGCTTATTGATTCGCTTAAAAGCACGGGGGCTCTCGTACCCTCCCCCGTATTTATGCGCTACCCCATATTTTTAGATCGTGTTGTTCACCGCTTACATCCGTTTATTTTTCCTTTTAACGCGTCGTCGCGTTCGTCGGGGGAACGAGAAAAAAAAAAAAACGAAGCGTGCGACTTTAAGGTCACGCGACATTATCATATGTGTGTCCCGTGTATCAGAGACAGGGTGGTGAGGTCGACACGAGGGTCGATACGACAACAACATTGGCCGTTTTACGCTTTATCGACACAAATTGCATCGTCATTATCCGTAATGTTATCATCGCGGCGCGCAGGCTTGACAACTTGGTAAGTGCACTTTGTATTCCGCCCAGTGAAAATTTCGCGTAACGGCCTTCGTTTCTTCACCTAGAGTGTTTCGTTACTATCGTGTGTGCTTACCGATATTTTTAAATGTTCACCAAGAAAGATAATCGATGTTTGATCGGGGAAAATATATTAACAGCTTAAACGAGATATATTCGGCGCGTATCCTTCTTTTATCCTTATTATGTTTTATTACATTCGGTTTAATGATCTCGTTATTAAAGACGTATTTGTAGGTAGGTCTGTAGACGCAAGATATCCGAGAAGCGAGCTTCCTTCGGCCAATAGAGCGTGATATATCGTCCAAGTTTTAATGAAGGGTATCTAATTCCGCCATCTGCGCGCGGGACAAAAATTAAAACTTGCGCACGAAACGTCAGAGGACGACTATATAATCGAATTGTCGTGAAAAGTTTCAGCTTTCGCGCGCAACTAGATTTATTTCGCGGAATATTCGCGACTAAGGGAGCGCCGATGATTCAATTTAATATTCGATATCCAATTTAAATCGTAACGTACATACGGATTAAAGCGAGCATATTGCATGCGAAAAATTGCGTTCTCTCTATGCCCATCGGCGGGAACATCGTGCGATTGTTTACGAAGAAAAAAGGAGAAAGAACGCGCAAAAAACTTGTTATCATTCCTCGCGAATCTGTGATTAATTCGCGCCATAAATGATACGCGTCGCGCTTTTTACAAATATAATCCGCGCGAACTCTTTCTGCTTCTCTCTTTCCTCTGGACTTTGTGTCCTTCACAAGGCTTTCGAAAGTCACTTAAGCGAGCTTAAGCGTTAAGCTCACTTCGCGAGTTATTCGCTGTGCGTATTCGCGACACTTGATCGCGAATAAGATTGACCGATGACAATAATTATTCAGATATTATCTCCCGTTTGTCTTTTTACGACACGATATCTTCCCTGCTGCGAAAATTTGGAAAACGCAACGCGCGTTTTAGTCCCCTCGGCTGTAAACCGTGAGATCTGAACCGTCTGCCCGCTACAGCTTGACTGGTTGTTTATGCGTCTGGGTCAAAGCGTCAAAATACACGGAACGTTTCTGGTAGGCGCTATTTGAACGGCGCGAAGTTTTGGCGAAATCGTTATGTCAGTAAGTCAAACAGCGACCGAGCACGAAGCTATCGTCGTCGTAGTTTGGGCAGAGTTGGCGACGGGCCCGGCCTTACATTTTCGCTGATAGAGATAGAGATAGGCGGGCGGAGAGGAAGACAGGAGACGAAGAGAGAGAGACAGGAGGCATCGGGTGAGTAGAGTATCACGCGAGGAAGAGAGAAAGAAACGAAATACGGGACACACGGGGGTGAGGAGATTCGAAACCAGATTCTAGAATCGCGTAAGAGACTCTGACACGGCGGTTAATTAACTCGCTATACCGCGGCAGGCTGTGCGGCAGATTGACTTGTCTGCGGCAATTAACGCTTCCGTAGTTTCCGCAAAAATAGCTTCTCACAACCGCGCGATTTACGATAACTCGTTCGCTGCACCAACTGTGCCCGCTGCTCGATAGATCATCTTCGTACTATAGAATGTTAGTGAACGTGGAATTTCAAAATTATTTAAAGCAGATTTGAAACGTCGCTGGCGAGAGAAGCGAAGAAATACCAGTCGATTGATATAAATTGGGGCTGATGCCTGGTCGACAGAATTAGAAGTGACTGAAATGGTGCCAACCCGTCTTTTTCCTTGAACGCCGTCACCGACAGTGTCAGATTGTCATTATCTTTCATCGTGAATTTTATTCACACGGTTTTATTCATACTGTTTTATTAACGCATCCGTCAAGATTGTAAATGACATCGCAGACAAAACAGCGGTCAGCTTTCAGGAATAGCATTTAATAATATCGAAAGAAGGACACGTTAAAGTATTGAATTTCGCGTGTGTTAACAGCAATCAAATCCATAAATGCAAAAATAAAAAATAAAATTTATAAAAAGATGGATTACCAAGCAATTTGTATCGAATTTTATATACTTTCTCGTTGCGTCTAATTCTGATATTTTTAATGATATTTACCTGCAAGTGTTTGAGATTGTTTCGGACTAGCGCGATGTTGTCCGTAAAAACGATGGAAGAAGCAACATACAAAGAGAGCAGAGTGTAAACGAGAGGTCAGACAAGCGGGTCGATTAATTAATCGGGAGACGGACAGCAGATGGTACGTGATGCGGAGACGCGAGACGCGAGAAAGGCTGAGAAGGGAAGGAAACGAACGAAAGTGGCGATAACTACGGTGTCATTTTTATAGCTTTTGGAGGGTCCGGGAAAATAATTGAAGTATATTACATCAATTAATAAGAATTTAATAGACTTTAACTATGTGTTTTGTGTGCTATATTATTTTGTATCTTTATATAATGTTTAAAATACTGATTTTTTAGATTAGAAATATTATTCAAATATTTAAATAATCTAAGTCTTAAAAATGCAGGACACACTTCAAACGCAAATTATTAAAAATAATTATATATAAATAGCGATTTCATTTTAAAAAACACGGTAATTTTTTACAAAAATTTACACAGCTCGGATCATCTTGACATAAATATATTGTAGAGGATTCATTATTGAGTAACATGCGCTTGGAATCAGCCGGCGCTTTTTTATAGTTTTTGTGACAAATATATATATATAATAATTTAGTGCTTATAATTAATATAAATATGTATATGTAGGATAATTGAAGAGGTAGGAGACAGTAAATAAATAAATAAATTTCGTTTTTGAAGCTAAAGACTATCGCGTTAAATGAAGCATACTGAATAGCAAACATGGCATCAAAAAAATGTAAACATTTCTTATTTCTTATTATTTTTGTGTAATAATATAGGTATGTATATGCTACGAAAGAATAAATTTCCAAGATGTGTTCTAATTCTCAATCTTATTTGTAATCATACATCTTTAACTTAAAATATCTCAGAAATTATATAAAGCAGCCTGATTCCAAGCGCATGTTACTCAAGAATGAATTTTCTCCAACATTTATCAAGATCATTCGTGTTGTCAAGATGATCCGTACTGTGTAGGTTTTTGTAAAGAATTGCCAAATAATTATCAAATAATTTTATATAAATAGGGATTTTGTTTAAAAACAATTAAATATTATTTAAAAATTTGCGTTTTCTTCGTAAGCGGATGATCGGTACAAACATAGAAATATTGAAATTATTAATTGAAATAAAAGAATTATCAGAAATTTTTATTTGAAAGTTTAATCTTGATTCATAAAATAAAAACAAATTAAATATTTTAAATCTTTAAATAAGATTTTTATCAACATATATAAATAAATATATTATTCTATATAACATTTATAGTCCAGTGGAATAAATAAAATTTACGCGAAATTATTTTTATTTTTTAATTCAAATTTGATTTATCTCCGTAGAAATGGCAGCGCTTCGATTTAAAAAATCAATATAATGATGATTTACGAGCGAGAAAGAGAGAGAGACATATTATTAATAAAGGAATATTTTTCTTTTTTTTAATTTTTGAATATTGCGAGAAAGATTACTATCGTATAAAACAAAAATAAAACATTTTTATATTGTTTACGGTATAATAAGATTTCCAGAAATTGACGACTCGAGGCATTTTCCCGCTTTGATCCTATTAAAGTACGGCACTGCGCTGCGGCGATTCGAATCTCTAGTACCGACGTCCGCGTTCTTAGCGAGCGGGGGAGCGTCATTACTTAATTTAGATTAATTTCAGTTCTCTTGCTTCTGATTCGTCGTTCGCGCAACTCGAGCAACGCGAACGTTTCTCGAAAAAAATATACGAGACGGTCGACGACACGCAGTGAGAGTATCACGACGTTTTTATTGAGCAATTCGCGACGATTGTCATGATACGTCATCGAACGTCACGCGAAGATTTTCCTAATGACATCGCTTCAGACAAATTATAGGATGTAATGGCGTTGATGTAGCCGATTGATAAGAATCGGTTTAAAAGCCTTGAAATTTAGTATGCACGCACATCCATTTTCATATACGGCATATAAAGCATCAATATTTCATCGGCTATAAATATCGTCGTGGACACTGCTGTCCGCAGTGATGACGCTTAACGCGGCAAAATAAAAAATACATTCGTAGAAAACGAACGCCTGAATGTTAAAACCTTGTCAGAGGAGACATGTGTGGATCGAACAATACTTTCTAACGTAAAAGAACGCTCGCTCTAAATTTCGGCTCGTATAACACTGCAATTATATCCGTCGTAACTTCGTCGTTATTGCGTGATAGCGGGACGATTTACTTGTGACAGGCATTGCGGCATAATCCATTTCAAGAGTTTAGTAGAAATAAACCTGTCTCTCTCAAACGGTGGGACGGGAGGGGAGAGAGGAGGGCATAACGACGAAACGGGCAAGGATTATACACGATATCTCATTCTACTACACGACATACCGGTTGGGACAAGTCTCAGATTCAGGTTCACGGTTACCTGATCGCGATAATCGATAGCGCTGCGAGTCCAGTCGCTTAATCGTTCGCGTTTCGCTTCGATTACCTTCGTCGGAGCGAGTATGCGAGTAGATCGATTTCATTGCATTTCAGATTTACTCTCGTTGGAGATAAGCATTCCCTTTACTTTTGCGAATAAATTAATTCAAACTGGGTCTAAAAAATTCCTTTGCAAAAAAAAAAAAAGTATTATTTCACTTTCTAGAAAAGCATTCTTGCTGTATAAATATCTGCATCGCATCTATACTAAAAAATATTTCTACATATAAAAGATTTGTATATATTGAATTAAAAAGAAGTTGTTAAGATTTTTTTTTATATACATGAAAAAATATTTTCATATATTTTATAAACATTATTTTATATATATTTATGAATTGAAATATTTTTATTCAATAAATAACACGTATATTGCGCGTATAACGTCGTAATAAAATATTTATTTTAGATGTACATCGCGTAGAAATAGGTAGTGGAGGCTTTATGCGTTTCCTCACGATCTCGCCAAACAGCTGATTGATTTACCGCGATCCACTTAAGATAGATTTTTCCGAGGCCGGGCGTCAAGTTTTAATCGTCGAATCGAGCAAACGTTTCTAGCTGTTCATCCGAGTGATGAACGACGCTACTTGTGCCAAGCGTCGCCTACATTAAGCACACTTCGCGCGATCGTAGGTTTTCGTTCTCGTCAAGTCTCGAGACTCCGTATTAGCGATCTTCTCAAGGGAAACTTTAAACGAAGATTCTATTTATATAAGAGAATCCTCTCTCGTAGTTTTCACAAAGTTTTCGCCTACACATTTTTTACGACGTAATAATACTAGTCGATACGATAAATTCGGGATTCTTTTTAACGTCGGAAGTTAAACGGGCGAGCCCTATTCGGAGAGGCCACCGGCAACATGGACCAACTTGCTGCGGGTCATAAGTCTTCGTCGTGACTTTACGGCGGCGCGAAAAGGCTTCTTGGTCAAACGGCGGCCGCGATAAATCTTAATTCGCACGTTGAAACGCGGCGTTTAGTGTTTCACGCCGGGGTGAGATATGACCCGCTCGCTGTCTCTCCCTTTCGCGCCACGAATGCTGTTTCGAGATCTGAAGCTGCGAAATACACTCGGAGGAAAATTCGCAGGAAAGAGAGAGGGAGCTCGTCTGATCTCTCTCTCTCTCTCTCTCTCTCTTTTTCTCGCGCGTGCGACCTCATTTGCGTACTTTATTACGGGGCAACACCGATGAAAATGCTTTATTTCCTCTGCCGACTCGCTTGATAGGGTCGAATAGATTCTCAGCCTTGGATCAGCTGATTACGATATGAATCATCATTCTACCGGCTTCGGTAATATACGTGTGGGGACTCAGATTCGCCTTAAATCTCATACTGACGCGTTGTGCGATTAATCCGCGGCAATATCTAAACATCAAATATCAATTTTCGACAAGTTTTGGATCTTTCATATTAACTGTTTTGATAACTAAGTCTTGAGCTAGATTCCTGTTATGACTATGCGCGCGCGGAAGAGATTTCATCTTAAAATACATCTCGTGTACATTTCATTTCACTGAAATGCATCTCTGTAAATATTCGCTGCAAATAATATGCCGAGAAATATTTGTGTTGAACGTTTATTTGCTTGAGATCTGTAAGCCGTTTTATTTTTATTCCGGGGAATGAAAGCAGCGAACAATTTCGACCTTGAGTACATAACGTGATATCGTGGGCGGTTCGATAAAATAGCAGGCAATTTGAAATAATCGTACTACGCCATTAAAAAGATTAAATTATAGTCGCTTTCTTTCTAAACGATCACGACAGTTTCTAAAACATTCTAATTCACTCGTCTCACTCGATGTAGTCGCGTTTAGCCTTGAAGGAGCAATAATCGTCAAGGTGTTATCGATTACAGCAGAAAACGAGTATATTACAATCAATCGACTACATAATAAATATAAAAAGGCATGATGGCGGCGATACGTGCGCTTAGACAGGCAAAACATTCATAACTATGTACTAAGAATTGACAATATCTTCATATTCAGATAAGACAAGATAAATGTGGTACTTAATAAAACATGAGATATAAACAGTAAGAAATAAATCTTATACTTTGAATATATAAAACTCTGTTTTGTACTGTCAAAATCTTCTGATGTATATAAGCTTCCTCTGACTCATCTTTTTATTATACATGAAATATAAAACGCCTTAACAAAACGTATTATTCGATATCGGTACAATCAAACATATGCGAACAGCTGATTTGCAATCTTGTACAACCTTGTGTATAATTCGAGGAAGTCGAAATCTACTTTTCTCCGAGTTCACAACCGGCTGACTTTATCGGGGATAAACCCGCGGCCCATAAAGCATCCCAAGTGTCTGTTTCTCGATCCGTTATCCTGTATTCTCGATGGTGAATCTACTCCGAACCGAGAAACAGGCCCAAACAAGGAAGGCCGCGCCCTTCTCGGACGTATATCCCTCGTGAAATGGAAAGTAACGATCTGCTCCTGTCCCACGAGGGAACAGCAAACCCTCTCCCGTCCTCTGCTGCGGTATCCTCGAGCCTATATTTTCTTAAGCGTGGCCCTAAGAGATCCGTTCCTCCTCTCTCCCCCTTCGCCGCATTCGTACGTGCCACGCACGAGAAACACGTATATACAAAACCGTCCGTACGTGCAATCGCTAGCGCGCAAAAGACGACTCTCGCGTCTCTTTGTGCGACGAGCAGGATCTTGTAGGTTCCCATGCAAATATGCAGGGACGCATCGACGATCTCTCGCTTCCTTTGTCCGGTTTTTCCGCCACATATATACTGTTACGTTTATATCGTATTGCTCCTTGGAATGATATTAGATGAACGATGTTAGTATCTGTCGTTCGAGAAAAGAGTAATTGACACCTCATCACACACAACACACGCACGCACGCACGCATGCGTTTCGAGAGAAAGCTTTGTTAACTTATCTCGAAGTTTTTATTCACTTTTCGATGCGACTGATCTTTTAATTTGCGCTCGACGTTGTATGAAGGGGCAACTTTATTCGGTCTGTGATCGATCTTTAATTAGAACTTGAATAAACGTTGAAATTAGTTTCACGACTGGGAGCGAATTTTAAGATTATATGGTGCATTTTAAGCACTGAATCGTGTAAGAAAAATTGTGCTTGAAAAGATTCGTATTGACCCGAATATATTCGTTTAGATTTTTCGAAGAAAAACGAGCCAACTTTTATTCATTTAATTTGGATTTCTTAATTCTTTCCTTTTCGCTGAATATTTAAACGGAAACGTACAATCTCACGTATGTAAACGCGACTTACTTAATGCCGCGGCTAGAACTGACTAATACGACTATTTATAAATAAACGCTCTAAGCGATTCTCTTACCTAGTCGATAGAAGATGGTTGTTCGATGTAATCGAATTTACGTAATCCTTACAAAGGTGCGCTTAATACGCCTTAAACATCCGGGGTATCTCGAGTCGTCGCGCATTGCATAACGACGTCGACATCACGGGATTTCGCGCGAACGAATTTCACTGATTAGTCGCTTGATACGTGATACACGCCGGTTGCTTTTCGCAAGCCAGCAAGGACGATTTCGTCGTCGAGTCTCATTCAATGCGCTTCCAACGATCTGCTTTCCATCTCGCACGTGCGCGCCACGTCGTGCGTGCTTAACCCTTCCAGAATTGCAATGCAATCGTAATGCATACATGTTAGCGGCTTTCACAGGAGTTAATTCTGATGCGTCTATCGATGCAATAAAATCAATCGAAACGCTCGATTCTGGAATCAAAAGCAGAAATAATACCTTTGTATAACGCGGAGTGTGTAAATTGTATGCATTTGTATACGATTAACATCTTGTGTAAAAATTGTCAATATGCTATAAAAATAATGCTATAATATAATATATAGATAAAGAAAGTATGAAATCTATAAATAATGTTACACTTAATAAACTTCACAAAAAATAATTATTTTATATACAGCTATAAAAATGAAAGCATATATCTTTTTTCTCTCGAAAATTCTCAATATTATCCTGAAACTTCTAATTCAGTGTTTCTTCAATAAAATTATTACTGACTTACGATTCAATATATTCAGCTAAAATCCTAATAAAGAAGTAATAAATAAAGATAATAATAAAATTAAATATCATATAAATACTTTGTGTGTTTAAAAAAAAAGAATATATATGTATTCCTCTCAAAATTATATTAAAACTAAAATAAAACAAATGACACTTTATAAGACAATATCTGTGCACATATTAATCCTATTATTGGATATGTAGAGTTTAATGGATCCAACCCATAAATAATAATATATATATGTATATTCATTTTTCATCGTTACAATAAAAATAAATCAAAATAAAAGTATAAATAATAAATAAATATTTGGTGCGAAATGTGGAATGTATGAAAATGAAATAGACATTCTTCCATTAGATGAAGATGAGAAATAATTTTGATTGCATTGAAATTTTGCAGAAAGGTTATGCTATGAATTTTATATATAAACAGATCAATATCTTAAATATGTGTTGTTCATGTAACATTTTCTTGCTCATGTTGCCGCGCGCGGTGTAATACAAGATGTAAAATTTACTTTGTTAGAATATTGAACATTCTTCTTAGCACACATATGCAAACATGCATACATACACATTAAGTGTATAGACGATCGAGAAGATTGACTCCTCTCGATCGTCCACAAATCTGAGCTTTATTTCCGAGCGGATTCTGGAGAATCTGGCATCTAATAGAGGCATCGGTTCGAACTATCTCCCGGGATTCGAGTTGTCAAAAATACGCAGTTTGTGGCTAAAAATACCCCCTCCCTCTCCGGGCGAAAGTGCACGTGGAACGTTGGGGCATTCGACCTGCATCGAGTAACACACATCTCGCGTCACGAAAAAGATAAAAGACTCCCGGTATATATTCAAAACGTAAAACGCAATCCGGTTTCCGTGCGCACGGATGTTCCCCCTTCCCCCCCTTCTCCCTTCCCCCCTTCTCCCTTCCCCCCCTCGCTCCCGGCAAGCGGGGAGAGAACCTTTGCCTGTCTGAGAGGGCCTTCGTACGCGCGGATCGCAGACGGTCGAGGGCCCTCTTCTGCGCTTCCCCCTTCTGCGGAGAGGCCCCGGCTCTCTTTTCCTTCGCACAGCTACTATTCGACACAAAGCGTCGTTCGTTCTCTCTATCGCGGCCACGATGCGCAAGGTCTTCCGTTCGTTTCCCCGGACTCCGTGTCCCTCTATCCCGTCCCGTTCCCTTCTCTTCTGCCACCCTCTACCTTCATCCCTCTCGTCGCTTTTTCAAGGTGTCCTCGTTCCACCGACTCATTCCTTCCTCGGAGCCTATTCTCCTCTCTCTCTTTTCTTTCTTCCTCCCCTCCCTGCTCCTTCTCTCACCTTGCCGAGCTGTATTCTTTTCACCCGTGTGATCGTCCTGCGTGTGTGCATATACCGGGTGAATCACAAGAGTGCAAAGCGGATTCTCCCGCGTGCTCTTTGTTCATGCGCGATGGCTTCGAATGCCAGAGAGCAGAGACCCTAAAGAAGAACGAGATCCATGCTCGATCGATTCTCTATCTCGGTCTATCTCTATCATAAGTGGGGGCGAAATAATTTTAGAGAGGAGTCTTCTGATGGAAAATTATGAGCCTGTCATTTTTAGACATTTCTTTTCTGCATATAAATGTCATGAATATAAAGGATTGAATAATTTAATATAACAGAATTGTTAAAATTTTGTAATGTTAAATATAATTTATATGCGATTTTAATTAGATTTTATTAATAATAGCTATTAACAATGGCAATTTTCATTTCACGCGTTTCACTTTGAAATAATAAGAAAAATGGTACGAAATGATTCTTTCTGGGTTACTCTCTCGGTAACCCAGTTGTCATGAATAACGCATTGAACAATCGTAATTTTCGTTGGATATGCCGACTATTTTCGAACGACAGAGAATATTATTTCGCACTGAAATAAAATCGAAATTTGGATTATGCAAATACAAACAGGATCCGCATTATGCAAATACAGTCAAGATGTGTACTATGCAAACTCGTATTATGCAAATGTTCTCCGGCGGAACATTTATTTCCACTTTCCTACGGGAGCATTCTCTCTACACGAATTTACACTTTATATAGCGCAACATTGCGGGATTATTTACCAAATGTTACTACGAATTAAGTCGTAACAGGCGTATTACAGGCGTTGATGCATTACCAGTGCGTTTGCACATTGCAAAATCGTTTCCGCGAGGGGAGGATCTAAGCAAAGGGTGAATTAGCGCGTAATCGCCGAATCTCACGGACACCCCGTATACACCCTGGCGCGCCTCCTACGTCGTCGTGCTGCTCCAACACATCGGCGACGATGACGACGACGACGACGACGACGACGGCGGCGACGGCGGCGGCGGCGATACATCGAATCTCAAAGGAGGGAGAGGGACAACGTCACCGGCCGCGCCGAGCGTGCGAGTGAGATCGTGACAAATCGAGTCGAGTCGGCTGTTGCCGGCTGTGCGAGTCTCCTTCCTCCCCCCCCCCCCCTCCTCTCAGCGTCCCGCTGAAGCCTACGTTACGTTCCCCCCTCTACCGCTCGAAGCGTCAGTCGCCCCGCGTCCCTCTGCCGAGTCAGAGCGTTGTGTCGTTTCCCGCTCGTCGCCCCGCGCCGCACCTAACCTTCCGTGCTCTCGACTACGGTAAGCTCTCTTCTCTCTTTCTCTCTCTCTCTCTCTCTCTCTCTCTCTCTCTCTCTCTCTCTCTCTCTCTCTCTCTCTCTCTCTCTCTCTCTCTCTCTCTCTCTTCTCTCTCTCTGCCTGCCTTCCTCTCCCTTCCCTTGCGTGTCGTGCCTAACCTTCTCCCCACAAAGCCGCCGCCGTTCGTCTCGAACAACGTCGTCCCCCTCGCTTCCCGCTTCCCCTCCTCTCCCGCCCGTTGTCCTGACATACCACGATTCGTAGCGAAGTTTTAGCGTCGCTTCTCTCTCTGTCTCCGCTCCGTGGCGTGCCTGCGATTTTTAAGCGGATCTATTGCGTGAAGTTTTCGCGGTTTTCGAGTTTCGAAGTTTCTCGGTCTTTCTACGTATTGCGGATCGGCGCGCCGCGGCGTGTTTCTCTTCCCCCCCCTCCCTCTGTTGTTTTGTTTTTTTTTTATTTGCTCTTGCCGCGAACCACACGTTTCGTCTTTGTTTCTGCGCTTCGTACCTATCTGCCTACGTACCGGTATGTATGTGTGTATGTGTATGCGCGCCTCTCCTGTTTGATTTTTCCTCTTTGTCCGTCTCATTCTCACGCCCTCTTCCTTTCTCCGCCGGTGTGTCTCTCTCTCTCTCTTTCTATCTCTCTCTCTCACGCTCACTCGTCCGGTGTTTATCCCCGGCAATATGGACGATCGGTTAGTGCATGAACGGCGTACAACGTGACGCGATCGTACTCTTACACAGTCGGTATATATTCCTCGTGTGGGAGAGAGAGTCGAAGTGAGAGGGGCAGACAGGATAGAGAGAGACGGCGGCCGCGCGTAGCTCGTAGGGAAAGGCGGTGAGAGGAAGGAGAGCAGTAGCTAGCCGGTGGTGCGTCGTCGTGTCGTGCGCTTCCTAACCTCCAAAACGGCTCCTCGCGACAACCGACGCGTATAATAAGCGACGCTGCCATCTCGACGCGCGCGCGTGTCTGTGCCTGTCCGTACTCGTGAAGTTGTCTTCGATTTATAACGGACGCGAATTTGCAGTCGTCGTCGTTGCCGACGTTGTCGCCGTTGTTATTAGAATTACGTACGTGCAACGGTTCTTTCTCGCGTGTGCGAACTCTTTCCGCGTCGCTTTTCGGTGCGACGAGAGAGAGAGAGAGAGAGAGCGGGAATCCGAGACGGAAGATCTGGTGAAAGAGAAAGAGAGCGAAAGCGAGTTTTTTTTCTTTTCGTGTTTTTTCGAGGTCAGTTGTCTGTGCCGCGATTTGTGAGTGAGACGAAAGCGAAGAGCCAACGAGGGATACTTCCACGGAGATTTTCCTGGACATTCCTGCCGCCGCCGTCGTCGTCGTCTGGGAGCCTACCGTGGACACGGTTAGTACAAATTAGCGAATAGAGAAGTCTCTCGAACTCTCGACCGGTGAACTTGCACGTTGTTCTGTCGGGTACAAAATCGTTTTTGGCGTGCGGTGCGCGCGCTCTCCCTCTGTCTCTCTCTCGCGTTGATGCGCCGAAGGACGCGAAAGGCGCATGTCCGCGCGTCGAAAACGATCAGCTGCCGTCGACGTTTGATCCCCTGTGTAATACGCGTGACTCTCTCGTCGAGAGCTTTCACGCCTTTTTTCTCTCTCTCTTGCCTTCTCTCGTTTGTTTCAATGCGTTTTTTTCGATGTCGGCCGACGCAGTCGCGTTTACTCGCCTCGTCTTCCCAAAAGCACGCTCGAGCGCCGCTTCCGCTTTCGGCTTCGCGCGGCTTTTCGGAGCGCAACTCGGCTCGCGCAACCGAGCCGGAGGGATACATTTCTTCCGAGCGGAAACACGTGGCTGTCTTTCGAAATTATAATGTTGATTTTATCGCCCTACTAAGCAACGAAGTAGGATGAAGGATTTATAAATGCAAATTGTAGTCCGAGAAAGAGATCGCGCGCGCACTGATTTATTCAGCAGTTTAACGAAATTAGAAATTTTAGTAAACATTGTTCTGTTCACGATCACAAACGACGTGCGTCGCCGCACAAATATTCTATTCGTGTTCCTGCGAGCGACGAAGTCATTTATTTAATTTCACTTTCTGTAGAGAGAGGAGGGAAATTGTGTGAATTGCATTTATTGTATACATCTCTTTCCTCGCTTACTTATCCAGTTACTTTTTCAAACGTGAAACGCTATCTAATAATATTTTTTGTGTATTATACAACCGAATAATTTTCCATTGTCTCGCTTGGAGTGAAATACGATCGACTTTGTCTCCGGCAGAATATAGCCCGACTTACACAGAAACGTATCTCGTGGAGGAATCGTATTTTTTCTGTGTTTTTTTTTCCGGGGAAGAGAAAGAAAAACTATCGTTATCGAAAAAGCGATACGGACAAGCGTCAGAATTACGGCGCGTGGTTAGCGGTAACGAGACTGTCAGTTTTTGCCGATGGGCGTAAAAATTGCTGCCATAAACAGAAGTCCAGCTCCGGCTACCGGTGGCGCATAGTTATACGCGGCTTATCGCGGCGCCGCATTGCAACGCCGCGTTCCTCGAACTCTCTCGGCCTCTCTCATACGTGTTGCCGTGAGCGTGTATTCGCTTGGTACTACGGTACCCTGGCGTGATACGTCAGGTTCTTCATGACCGTGAGAATCGTCGTTGTGCGCGCGTCTCCGGTACCTTCGCATGCAGCAGCCCCCTTATAAGCAACTTGAAACGCGCGCGCGAGATTTAGATGCGCTTTGCAATAATAATAATAATAATGATAATAACTTTATTGACTGCGCAACGAAACGTAATATACTTGGAATAATTATACGAATAATAGAAACAAGAGCGTGCGTGCGTGTAAATGCTGTGAAGCAACAGCGAATGCACCGTGTATCTATAAATCTATCTTATTGTTAAATAAAATTAAGTTTGCAAAAACGCATAAACATTAAAGAATGAAAAAAAAAGGAAATACAGTATAATTGAGTATAGCAGCTCGGAAATATGATTTCGCGATAAATGTTTCTGCATTGGTGTTAACGTTTCCCGATTTAGCTTCGTAATCGAATAAATTACCGAAAATAATGCGCGCTTGTTTGAAACGTGAAACTGGAAAAATATTAAGAAAAATATTAAGTAGTTTTTTACGAGTGACTTGTTTTTCTAAAAATTTACAGTAATGTATTAAGTAGTTTCGAGTTTCCAATTTGCTTCGGAATGCTGCTAATTTGCTTTAGAAGGTTTTCTGACTGGCAAAGTACCACTCTACTCTAAGGCGCACAAGTTGCTGCAAAACGCAGCAACTATGTTAAATGCTCGGCTATAAAATCCCGGCGTTTCTTGTATTCACGACGCGGGACTGAAATTTGTGTCCCGTAGGCCCCGCGCCTCGTTGAGCAAAAATGTCGTCATCGTTAATTCGACGCCATTTTGTCAATAGAGAAACTAGGCTGTGCAAAACTAGCAGGCAATCAGAGCGTACCACCTTCTTCAAGCCTCGCAAACGACCGAGTGAAGAAATTTAACGCGTGTAATTGCTCTTCCTCGGGAATTAGAAACCACACCTTTTGCGTTCGTACGCGAATGTCGCTGGTGGACGTAATAGGAAATACACTGTAATCGCGATTAGTTGCGGTACAACGCAGTCTCTCTCCCTCTCTCTCTCTAGTAACAAAGACGAGAATGGCGAAGGTTCTCGTCGGACTCGGTCGCGCCGCGAGTTTATCAATCCCCGTCCTTTTATTACGATTACTTACGTAATCGCATAAATTTCGAGCGGACGAATCTAGCGTACTCGGATATTGGAGGAATATTCTCTCGCCGATTATTTTCTTTCTTTCTTTTTTCTTTTTTTTTTTTTAAGGGCTCTTGTACGTGTCGGTTAGTTCGCGATTCAGACTATATCTCGACCTGAAATTCCACGGCTAGCCGGTGATATCGGCCGGTAATTGTGTCCGTGATCCGAATATCGATGACTAAGACTGTCCCGGGTGCAGGTAGGTAGAGGTATTTTTGCGCCGCGAATGGTAATCGGCGAGCGCGCGCGAGACTCTCGCGAAATCGAGAGCTATTTTCTCGGATGATGCACCGCGCCGATCACGCACCTGTGCCTCGCGATATTGCACCTGGGTCACGATTAAACCATTTTTGCCGTCCGAATTGCGGGAACCGGTTCCCGCCTCGTCGTCGGGGACCCTCTTTCTGACCGCGTCCGGCGGTTTTATCGTCGCGGCTCATCACTATGCGAAACGCGTTTCGCAATTCGAGAGAATTCGAGCCGTTCGTTCAGCCTCGAATGCTTTCGACGAGCCGACATTAGACTTCGCTATTTCGCCGTCCTTGATATTCGTCTAACGCTGATCGCCAAAGTTTCTCTTCGATGATTATCGAATAATCTGTTGGCAAGTATGTATAATACAATAATATAGTTATTTCATTTTATTAAAGATAAAAGAAAGAGAGAGAGAGAGAGAAAATGAGCTTCCATATTTTCTACATATTGCTATTTTATGACCGCAGAATTAACGGTTATATATTTAATATAAATAATAATACCGGAGGAAATATGATTTTATCGCGCTGTCGGATAATCGCGGCGATGAATTTTATCGGTTAACTGCAGAATTATTATTGAGTTTCAAAGTAATGCTGACAGGCAGGGAAAAATCTTTTTGCTGATATTTTATGTGATTGTATTGCGAATTGCGCGCATGTTAGGTGTCTCAGTTTACCTTGATATCGATCCGACGTGTCATCCTTTTTAATCTTTTCTTTCGTTTCGTTCCTCTCTTCGTCGTTTAGTGTTAAAGCACTCGGGCCGACGTTTTCAGGACGTATCATACTTGCAATTTATGGGAACCCTATGCTGAGAATGCTGAGCATGCGCTGGAACGATCTTAGGGACCTACGAGGCGACTAAATACTTCCCATAACCGAGATATTAAAGGATTTATTAAGCGCGGAAGGTCAATTTGCTCTCTTCGCTTTTACAAGTTAATAATCTTTTTCTCTTCTGCGAGAGATATTTTCGTGAGCCAATCACGATAACTGTTGTTCTTAATTAGGGCTGTAATAATCGATTTCGTGATGATTAGATCGCTAAAACTCAGCTTCGTGTCATCTCGCTGTCTATATTTTCTTATATATTGATATGGCGATTAATAATTTTTTTGCACGCCATTAAATATATGAATTAATACAATGTAAAATCTATAACACGCAAGTGTTACGATAACGTTAAATATTTTTTATTTTTTTTGATAATAATATCTTCATATTTTGTACAGCTGTTCGCAGCTTTTTCACTTTATTTCTTTTTTTAGTTGCGTTCGAATTTCTCCTTTCTCTTCTATTTTCGGAGAAGTTTACTTAAACATATCGTTATATAAAGTTTTATTACGAAATAACCGTCACGAATATTGGATTCACGAAATTCATGGCCGTTTAAGTGGCATTTGAGTAAGACAGGCAATCGTGTGGTATGCGAGTTCTTTCGATCGTCAAGGTCGTCCGACTCCCGCAAAGCAATCCATCAATTCTCCTTCCTCGTTTGCCGCGTGCGAGCGGAATATTTCCTTTCCAAGTTGTACTCCTCTCCTATTTTCTTCCCGTCGTCGTAGAGGAGTTGGACCTCTCGTATTTTGGGCTTGCGAGGCGTATCATATTTTTCCATTCCGACGTTTATGGTCGATGGCTTCGCGCGCGCGCCCCGTCGATTCTTCTTCCGCGATCCGAGATTTGTAAGGACGGATTATACCTGGGGAAACGTTACCCAGGGGAGCGAGGGACAAATCGGAAAAAATCCTAATAAAGAATTTGATATGCGTAACACCCGGCAGCGGGAAAATTTTCTATTCGTATTTTTTTCTTTTCTTTTTATTTTATTGAATTTTTTCCCCGCGCGATTTTTAGACGCGTACATACATATCCCGCCGAATGAATCTCGTGGCTCAAATTCCAACATCCGCATATTTATGGCCGTCGATCTGGATTCTTTCCGACATTTGTTTGTCCGTGATCGCATCAACCGACGTGGCATTCGTTTCGCAATGTTTCGCAAAGCGGTTGTCTGGAGTGATAAGAGGGCGATTCCTCTCCGGTAATCGATTACTCGATGATATTCCCGTGCTTTCTTTCCCCTCTCTCTCTCTCTCTTTCTCTCTTTTTCGTTTTCTCTTCGTACGATTTCCTTGTTTCGCGATTTGCGGTTTCCAAACCGCCGGCTAGTTTTCCGCGGCAGAAAGTAGCATCGTGAGAGGAGTAAAGAAGAACTCTCTTTTTCTTTCTCTTTCTGTCTCTCTCTTTCTTTCTTTGCCTCAGTCGAAACCTTCCGCTCGGGTAAACACCCACCGGAAACTATCTCGTGGAAAAATAAGCAACGCACGGGTTTGCGTGGCATTGACGTGATGTTTCGCGGGAGGCGGAACGCGATTTCATTCGGCATGAAACACGCGTAATTTAAGAGCCGCCATCACGCGAGAGAGTCCTTTTTTTATGTGAGCACCGGGCTCACGTAAATTCTTACGTTTTACAGAGTGATTGAACAGGAAGCTCTTGCTGTCTTACAAATAACTTTATCTATCTCTATTTATCCACAAAATGAATAATACAAATACTATCAAAACAGATATACAGCGCGTATCTCTGAATATGAATTTTTCCAGTACATTTATCTGCCGATTTCTCTTCCGGCTCTTCGAAGCATCGTTTTTCTCGTTCACGTGACAGAGAGAGAGAGAAAGACGAGAGGCTCTCCGGTGTATGTTTGTGTATAAATGTGTTTAGGCGCATCTCTCGGAGAAGGGCCGGCTCCATTTTCTCGGCGATCGAACGTCCAACAGGGTACTCGTATATAACTCATGTCGCGGGAAATTAATTAATTAAATCGCCCTCGTTGCGCGCGGGATGAGATCGATACTGAAAATTAACTGCCGCCGTAATATTCACGGCGCAGGCCCGTCTGTCTTTCGTAGAGACGACCTGTCGTCGACGGGAACGACAAATTAGCGGACGGGCTAATAATCATGAATACGCGGCCATGATTCCGGCTGTGCTAATGATGCTCGTTCCGTCGTTTAAAGGGAAGCAATCGTAACTCCTTCGCCGCGATTGAAGCGACTTTTCGGAGATTATCGGTAAATAGAAAAATTGCATCATTTTTATTCGCTTGCGCGAATTTCGTTTCTCGATTAGAGAAACTCTCGCGCGCCTGATTTTCATTCGCTTTGACCTTAACAGAGTTGCGCAGAGACTCATTTGTATTAATTTGCGAAAATATTAGGTCACGAGTAGGAATGTATCATCGTGTCCCGGATATCGTTCGTGCTCGACGCAACGATCGGCGAAAACGATCCCGATGAAATATCTCGCTGCCGATTTTCTGGAACACGGTCGAAATAAAGGATTCATTGTGATCTATCGCGTCGTTCGTTCCGTAAATAAATCGACAGAATAGCATCGCGGCTATGAGCCGCTATGAAAATAACGCCACGAACCCACGACATTCTTCATCGTTCGTCGGCGACGTTTGTATCGGTCGGCTTTGAAAACAATTTCGTACAAAACCGCCGCTCGTCAGGCATCGTGCAACCAATAATGCAAACTTTCGATAATCCGATCACGTCTCCTCGTTAATTAGATCGGATTACCGAGAGATTGCGCGCACAATTTTTGGTCGCGTAAACGATTCGCTGTCTCTCTCTCTCTTCCCCTCGTGTTTTTTTTTCCGCCGCCAAAAATCAATTTCTTGTTACGCGTAAGCCGCGAAAGCGTTCTCGCTATCATGCGTATTTTGGCTATATCCCTCTCTGGAAAATGGTTTTTTGGTATATACATACATGGTGAAATTGGTTAGTCGCTCTACGTGCAGTGGATGGAAAATTCTTGTCACGTGGTGCAAGTTTTTGCGCGGTGCCGCGTACAGTTTGGTGAATATTAAAATAATAGACCTTCGCGCGCGCAAACGGACGCGGGGAGGAACGTCGCGAGTACCGCTTTTCCCGAAGATGATATTTCAGGAATGTAACGGCGAGAGGGAGAACACGCGCTTTCTAACTTACCGCTATTGTAATCGTACTGTTTTGCGCTGAGCGCGCGCACACGATAATATTAATTATTGCGGAAAATGACCCGTTGTAAGCGGAGCTTAACGCGCGCCGGTTCTCGCGTCGAACGAACAATCCGAGGCTCTTCAACCAGGAAGCGAGTAATTTCGCCATCCACCCACCGAGCGGAGAGAGAGATACTTTAATTAATTCCATCACCGCGCGATGAACGCCGCCGATATTCTTGCGCGATAAAAATGTCGCGGCATAATGACAGGCCGCGTGGGTTTCATCGGGGAAAAATAACGGAGAATGACTTTTGTAATAGATCCGGGCGAAGCGCGGTCTTGTAATCTGCGATTTGTGGTCGAATAGTTTTTTTTTGTTTCTCTCTCTCTCTCTCTCTTTTTTTTTTTTGCAGAATAGAAGTAAAATTCTAGAAGATGATTTTGTCCGTTGTGCCTCCTGCAGATTATAAATAATTGTACTCTAGAAATATTTACTAGCATACACGTACATGTTCCTTATCCTGTTTCTATATTTAGTAAAATAATTTCGTTTCTACTTTCTTTTTTTTGCAAATAATCACAGCGAGGTCCCCGACAAACCGCATCGTGTCAGTTAGAAGGAAAGAAATAAAACATGTTAGTTAAAAGTTAATGAAAAACTAGTATTGCCGACATTCAGGTTTCTTCGGGAAAACGACTTTGGCTTCTCGAAAATTCAATCAAGGCGTATGTGTGTCAGGGCCAACGGGTCGTTACCTCTCGACTGTTAGATTCCGAGACTCATTAGTGTGACTCTGAACAGACGTTCTACTGCAAACAAACGGGTCGGCTTTACAGTCACATACCAAAAGCAGTAGGATTATTATATCCCACGGAGCGCGGTTTATTTGACTCATTTCTATTGAAGCTGGTTTTCATCAATTCTGATTTAGGTTAACGCCACGCGCGCGGACAGCTGAGTGTCTCCTCTCTATTTATAGTGTATATTGAATTATGAATTAAAAAAAGACGAGTTGCCAACTAAGATTGACATAAATTATTAATGTAATTTAATTTGAATTGTCTTAGATTTACAAATCTTTCATATTTGCCAGTTGAATTACTTAAATTTTTGCTCTAGCCTTGATTCGGTAAAAATTATGATAGAAACTCTATCATATTAAGGTGGTATGCATTAATCGCGTTTATATAGCACGAGGTAGTTCTTCGGAAATCACATTTCGCGGAATCTTAAACTTTAAGTATCCGACACTTTGCGCGCAGCCACGTAATATCGCAAAATATTTCCTAAATCCGTGCGTTGGCTGGCGTTCGCGATCGTTTATTAGTTCCGGTCGAGTAACCCAGAGGCATCGGCAGCTGCCTTACGTCAGATATCTCTCCGATCATAACCCAGTATTTTTGTTGAGCCGTTTCACTCATCCAGTGCTTCACGAATACGACCTTTCGCCATACTGGCGAAAAGGTTATTCGAGAATCGGCGCCTCTCTCTCTCTCTCTATTTCTCTCTTCCGTTCGCGCCCTAAATCGTTCGTTTCACCTTAGAAAAACCCCGGACTAGGCTGGGTGCAGCTGCTTGCAACTGCTCACCCTTACTTAAGTGTTGCACATGCTCGGGACACCGGGCATTCGCATTGTTACTGATGCTTCACCGTTATGATTTTAGACAGCTGCACCTGCCTGTCATCCTTTCGTTAACCGATTAGCGACTTGCAATAATAAATACCTCGCGATAAAAATAAAACGATCGACTTTACATATTATTATTATTAATATTATATTATTACTAATATTTGTTACATTTTTAAAAAAATTATTTAAATGCATTACATAACTAGTTTTGTAAATAAACAATAAGAGAAAAGTAAAAAGACTAAAAAAAGTTAAAATTAAGCACAAAAATGGCATAAATTTCAATTTTTATCTTTATTAATGTTTCAAAAAGATAAAATATGTACGCGATTGCAAAATAGTACATATGTTGTTCCTGGTATAGAGAAATATACGTAAAATAATATTTCTCTCGCGAATCGTCGCTCATGTATTTTGAGGTGACAGTAAGCGCGATAAAAACGTGTGACACGATAGTGACGCGACGACCGGTTGGCACAATCGCGTGAAATAATCTGGCGCGTAATTTGCGCGTTGGATATGTCGCGCGCGGTCCATTCGCGAGCGGTATCATTCTCGTTCTGGCAAAGGTGTATTACTCTTGGTAGCGCTATGAAATTATTGCGAAACGAAGCATTGTTGCCGATCGCACTCTTCGAAACAATGTCGCGCTCGGATGGACGCGTTTCGTATCTATTATTGGCGGGCGGCATAATTTCATTTTGCATGCGTAATTGCGCGCTCGACGTGTTCAGTGCGTTGTGCCTAAATCTCTCCGGTATTATTCAAGTCCAAACTGATCAAACTATTCAGCCGATTCAACTACCGTGACGATCAATTCGGGATATTTTGTGTGCAGCAATGAAATCTTTAATAATAGAACTTTTTATAAGAGATCGTTCGCATTTTTTTTTATCAAAAAATTTATATGTGGTATATATTTTTAATATACAGTATAAATATCAAAACTGATAGTATGCTGTTTTCAGTTATCGTTTTCTCAATGTACATTAAAGCGTGTCCTTCTAAAATTTCGAGCATCTTATTTTTAAATTTTATCTTATGAAAGATTTTCCGTAGGTAAAAAATTGCATTTTAAAAAAATCATAATCAATCTATATTTATACGCGAAGCTGTCGTGTCATTCGCGAGTGGTGGGGGTGGCTCTTCGATCACATTGTCGGGCGCGGAAACGAGGTTACCGTCTGGCGTGACGGTGATTTAATGAAAGTGACGTCTTGGCACCGGGACGCGCCGATCGGAGATTAATCCGCACTGCGTATGTGGTGGACGTACGCCATGGATGTGCGTATAGAATTCGAGTCGTCGTTACCCGAGAGAATTAGGCTCGCATGTTATACGATACATCTGCGCGTGCATGCTGCGTGTGCACACGCATGATCTCAAGTCCGTCGCGTATATTAGCTCGAGTGCGAGTGCACGCTTTTATCAGCTTATCTTTGAAAGCGACGGTAAACATTTGAATTATTAAGCCGCCACCCGCTTCTCCTCCCTTCTCCTCTCTTCTCCTCCCGTCACGCTTTGTTGAGACGTGCTCTGCCTGATGGTGGATGAGGTTGGCGAAGAAGGGAACGCGATGGAAAGAGAGGTGCGGTGGCACCGACATAATAGCTATGGGATGAACAAAGGGGACCCGAGCAACGTCGAATGCAAGAAATTAACCCTCCGTAAACCAGGGGACGGCTTTCACTTGGGGAAACTCTGGAAATGTGATATTTTCATAAAGGCAGGGATCTCGAATTATAAGTTTACGCGAATCTTATGAGAAAATCCTACACTTCGAGTTTTTATTGGAATATTATTTTCAATAAAGTACAATGTTTGAGCGAATATAAATTTTTCAAAATGTGTCAGCATGAAAATCCCGTATTATTTAAATTTTCGATAGGGCTTTACACTCGGTAAAATAACGCAAAATATTTAATGCAAGATATATCAAATAAGTTTCAAGATCTGATGAAATGATTAATCCTAGAATATTGTGTTGTACACAGGACACTTTTGTGCGTGCTATAAATCGGATTACAGAGAGATAAAATTTGCAACATGCGTGGAAAATGTAATAATCGAAACATGTGGAATATTGCATGTTTGTTATCTGATACGTTTGACGTCATTTGTATCCGATGATATACAGTATTTCGTGTATAAAGCGAAATGGTATTGTCAGCTGGAAAAATATTACAGGTAGATACAGAAAAACATGCTCTCATTTAGGTAGATATATTATTTCGATCATATACAATATATTCCGGCTACTCTATTTCTCTTTAAAATATTTTTGCGCGATAATACTGTTTTAGGTAAACTTAATTAATATTGAAAATAATTAGACTGAAGTACCTGCGATTTTGTAAATATGTTTCTGAACCGGTAAATCTGAATAACAATGGGCAATTAATTTGTAACAACGGTATAACGGGATATAACGAGACTGGTGGCCGCAAAGAGGCGCGAAGAACAAAGGAAGAGAAAGTCCTCGCACGTTTTCCCTTTGAAAAATGATGATTCGACAGTAATGCTTAATTTGCATGACGCTCGATGTTCGCGTTAGTAAATGATAAATGGTTATAATTATGCTTATTTTAATGACGCAATCGGTAATGCAACATGAACACCGGTAACACGTCAACGAAGCGCAGCGAATGCGATAGAACTGCACTCATTGAGGTCAAGAACCATTCACAATGTTTGTGAATACTCAGCAATTTTCATGGCAGGTGCAATACACTCGCAGATAATAGCGTTTCGAAAATTGAAACCAGTCCGATACATACATACATACTTTTATATGTATACATATATATGTATATGTATATACACATATGTATTCTATATATGTATATAAAAAATATTCCAAAATTATTGAATGTTCTTTTAATAGCAGAGTCTCTGAGCAATTTCAAGGATTTTTTTTTATGAAAATGTCGAGGCATTAATAATTTCTGAATTATAAATGATTGAAGAAGAAGGGCTTTCTAAAGAAGGGAAACTAAACTTTGCGAAGTTAAAAGATTATCATTACATTTTTCAATAATTAATTTTAATTAATTTTAAATGGACTTTACTTTAATAGAATTTTACTTTGAGACTTAGTTAAGATTTACGATAAAATTCGAAACATGCAAAAATGAATAATCTTCTTCGACATTTTCGTTAAGAAAAACTCAACTCTAAATTGACTAAAACATTTGAGATACCTACATATGATATTTCTGATATATATGATTTTTTTTAAATTGTTATACCTTTTGTGGCATGTTTATAAAATTTTATTTAATTACAATTTTAATTGGCACACAAAATGACACGTGTTTTTACTCTGTAAAGCAGATATTTAAACATTAAATATGCAGCTTTCGTTGACGATTACTTTGAACGGTATTATTCGCATAATATATATATCACCTCGAGATTTATCTAACCATTGTTGGCGTAGTTCAAGAAAGAGGGCGCGTGAAAAAGGCAAGTAGTCGGGGCTGATGAGCTTGTTAGAGTTTTCGGGGAGTTCTTTCGAGGGCAACTTTCATCGCAGAACTTTCGCCCTCGATGCCCGCGCGTGTTCGCTTCGGGACGATGGGTGAGTTTGGACCTTTGTGATTTCGATCGGCTTGGCTTGTTCCGAAGGGACGGGCAGACAGACACTTGCTTTTTCGCTCTCCGAATGGAAAAAAGTGAAAGTATGTCGGTGGGTCAAGTGTATGCCTGAGGATTCTTGCGTAATGTCGCGATCCGTCTTGTTCTTTCGACCGTTGAAAATGCGCGCTCTCGATCTCTCCTTTCTTTCTTACCTTACTATTTATATCTACCGTTTGCTTTTCAAGATTTCATTATGTCAATTTTTATCCCGTATAATGAAGCGATCCATTTTTTATACCGCTAAGAAAAGCGCCTTGGTGGACTTTTGTCAGCAGCAAAAAAGAAAAAGGAACAATTTACTTCGTCTATATTTTCGGTGCAAGCTACCCGTTTATACGCGTGAAATATCGATATTACGGTATCGATATTTTCGCGCTGATATCGCGAAATTTTCCGCGCGATAGTTTCCGCTGTCTCAACTAGCGATACTTTTCAAGTATCGATCGCGTTCTCTCGACCACGTGTTCGCGGGTGCGTTTCAGAGTGCGGGACACGTTTTCGTAACTTCTCTTCCCGTAATCGCTCTTTGGGCAATTTCCCGAAATGCTTTCAAGGTCGTGAAATCGAAGTCTCCGAAGAAAACGGGATACCGCTGGAGATTGGATGGATTCGTAATGATTTCTCGGAACCGGTCTCTCTCGAAGAAGTTTATTTTTTTTTCTTTTTATCTTTCCTCTTCTGCTTTTCTCTTCTCTCCTCTTTCTCGTGTTTTACGTTCCACGATTTTTTTTCTTGCCTTTGTGTGCAGGCGCATAATGACCCACTGCTGTGACGTATCTCGTACGACGACGACAGACGTTTCTCGAATTTTAAGGATTACGGGTGCCCCTCTTGTTTTTCGAGATTCTTCAAGGGTCCGACATTCTTCAAACCGGTTAATTTCCCTTCTCTTCCTCTCTTTCTCTTTCTGTTCTTTATACCTGCAATCTGTGCTTTGATAAAAATTCTTTTTCTGTGGTAGCGATTTTAGGAGATAATTTTATCACATTTTAATTTTAGCATCTGTGGAAACAGAGTTGTTTCTTTTGTGTAATAAAAATTTTGTTAGTCACCATTTACTTTCTCAATTTTCTTTCTTGGACTATAATATACATATATGTACTCTCAGCAGCAGTACTTGACGTACATATTTATACGAAGCATTTATCTTTTCTTTCGGCAAAAACGATCGCGCGCGCGCTCAATCGAGTAAGAGTTTTTACTACCGATTATTAATTCGCGTTGTCGAATTAACAAAAGGTACGCGAGTCAAATATAGCCTTTATCTCGGGCGCGAGTTATAATTATGTAACGCGACCCGCTTTGAAAACGCCGACGGGAAAGCGATAATTATAAGCGACCCTGGTCGCCGATAAGCCTACCGCGATCGGCTAATGCGGCATATTATTCACTTTTGCATCGCGCACACACGGTTAACGCGCAAATATTAACGGCCGGTTATTATCCGGGCGAATGTGCGGCGAAAACAACGAGAGCCGGTATTGCATATAAATATGCATACGGGCTATTTGCCCGAGTATTTGTCCGTTACACTGCAGGCACGGGGTATACTGCCTGCAGCTGCGAGCGCCGATGTTTTGCGCGTGATACGAGATTAAAGCGTGCAGATACAGTAGGTATATACGGTCGTCGGGCATCGCCAATTATTCAGGCAGGCGACAAGATGCACGTGGAAACTACGTATCTGGGATACTTAATGCTGGAGAGCTAATGAGAATTATCGATAACGATCTCGATGTTGACTCTCGCTCGACGAAAATACCGAGGCAATAATAAGGAATTCTAAGCGATGAGGAAGGAACAAATTTTCCATTTTCTACAAAGTATGTTATATAGCGTTACATGGCCCCCTTCTCAATTATAATTATAATGTATGAATAATCGGATTAACAATAATCGACTGACAGTTTCTGTTCCGCGTCGTTCCTGCGTCGTTTTTTTTTTTTCGGGATAACCTTGAAGATTCACGATTGAGAACCATCGGTGAAGAAAGAAGGAAAAAAATAACGTATGCACGATGCGTCAGCGTCTGGACGACGCGTGCTCTTCGTGTGTGCGGGCGAAAATACTTTCCTTGATCGATCAAAATTCAATTCGACCGCGTATGACGGAAATCTCTTTGAAGTCCACGTCGTTATCAAATGTGATTTTATCGAATATCTAATCTCTATGTGTGTGCGGTGTTTATTTCTAAATTAATTAATATCTGACGCTATTTTTCAATAGCGTATATTGTAATGTGAAAAAAAATTAAATAATTTTCTATGATGGAAAATACAGGCGTTTTTGAACGCAGCATCGACAGAAAAACGTGTGCCTTATCACGTCTAGTTCCTCATTCAAAGTAATAAACGTAATCATGGATTACGCAATCGGAATTGTTTACAGATTACACGTCTCATCGAAGAGATCTCCGACTCATCGTTACGCGTGAGGAACAATTTTTTTTTCTTTATCTCTCTCTCTCTCTCTCTCTCTCTCTCTCTCTCTCTCTCTCCGAGACTCTCCTGTTGCGCGACCTTCCTTTACTTCAGCCTTAACCTTGCTCGTTTCGATATGCGTTTTCGGTGGGGCCGATGAAATTTCTCTATTAATCGCGCGTGTGTATATACGTAGAAAGTCTTGCGCAAACGCGAGTTGCCACCTGTAGGATCTCTTTGTGGAAATCGTAACTAGAAAGTCCGCGATAGGTTTCGCGTTCTGCGAATTATTTTGCGAAGCAGGCGACGAGACATCCGCCCTCTATTTATACGCAAAAATTTGAATGCCTGAGACGTCGTTGGCAAGCGAGACGGAAACCTCATCGACATTTCGCTCCGCTCCACGTGGCTTACTTGTGTGTAACCTTGTTCGACACTTTTTGACGTCACGCGTGTGATTGTGTCGGCCCACGAACAATGGAAAGTTCGGCGTTCGAAGCTCGTGCTTGAAATTTAATGGCGATCGCGAGCGAGCTCTCACAAAGTGATCTTAATAATGGGATTATACATATAAGCTCTAACAGTTTCAATTTTTTTTTACAACAGTTTTTTCCTTCCAGTTTTAAAGATCGACCTTAATGACGAATTAAATCAGTCAAAAATTTATATACAGAGATTTATTTTCTAATTTTAAACCAAAAGAAAATATGTTTTGGATTATATTGTTCGCGATTTGGTTGTGTTGAGATATACTTATGTACACTGAAAAAAAAATTTGTTTGAAATAGGCAAAATTTGTTTTGCCCAACTAAATTATTTAGTCCGATACGTTCAAATAAATATAACTAAAATATTACGAAATAATTTATTGATGTAAACAAAGCATTGTTCAACCATCAAAACAGAGAGTTCAGTACAACGATGTACAGTTACTACAACAGAATATTTATTTGAACGTATTCAACTAAATTTTTTTTCAGTGTATATCATCATATTAATTACCTTGTCTTTGGAAACAAATTTTTCTCTATAATATATATATATAAATTTAAAATATATTTAATACATAACAATTTATTTTTCCATTTTTCCTACGTGACTTTCTCAAAAGTGAGTTTTAAATATTATCGCACGAGATGAAGCGTAAATGAAGCTGTAATGGTATCAAACAACGTTTTTGCGTGCGTAAAATAAAAAATACGCCGTGATTGTATCTCGGTGTTGTAGCATGGCGTGAGTTACACGGTGGATCGATCGAATCATCAGGTTCCGTATAGAGTTTATACGGGCCGTTTACACACGATCTAATCAGTTATCTGCGCAGGGAAGAGCCGGAGAAATCAATATCTTTCGGTCGATGAGTCAGTCCGCGCGCGCACGATGTCACCAAAAACACATCTCCCGTAAAATTCGTCAACTCCGTAAACTTCGCGCTAATCTTACGCGGATATAATCATCGGGTAGAATCTCGAGAGCCCGTTTCTCTAATTGCGACATAATGGTTTTTTTTTTTTACGGCGGTCGGCTCAACAGGTTTCATTACGTTCTAACGGCGGATGTACGAAAAACACGCGGTTTGAACGTCGCTTTTATAATCTCTTACTTACTTATATTTATCTTTTAATTACTGCGATGATAAGACTTAATGAAATTACTTTCGAGGCGAATTATAAATTCTGCTAAATCCGCGACAGAGATGTATTTAAGGATAAGAAAGTGTTATTATTATTTTTTTAAATAAATACGTATGTGAGATATTTGTGCCGGTTGTTTCTCGGAAAACCGTAGGTTAACCGCGAGCGTGTGTTTTTACTTGGATCAAATGTGGGGAAACCACCTCGCTTTTTCGTCGTCCTCTTCAAATGTTAATCGACTTTCCAAAAAACACGAACGGCTATCAATCTCTTTGCCCTCTTGCGCGTAAAACGCGCCGGTTATTCGATCGCCGGTAAATATATACATATCGGTCCATCGATAGTGTATTTGCTTAACCAAATTGGTGGTCGCATGCGAAATCGAACAAATTTCAAAGCGACAAAGCGGCGCGCGCTTTGTGCGGTGTGGAATTTGCGTTTACCCGATGAAGGAATTATTCGTAGGAAAAATAATTTATTTCGTTGGTGTTCGGGTAATTTATTTATTAAAATATCGCGATTATTTTCTCTCTGAATTTCTTCCAGCTGTACGAGCGAATTTGCGGCGTGTTTAATGCCAATGTGATTAGGTGCCAAAATCCATCTCGTTTAAATCGCCTTTATTCCCCGATCATGCGTATTGTAATTATATTCGGGGCTACGTTTTGCATAAATTTATCGATTCGCCAATGTGCTACGTTTTACTAATGCATATTATTAAATTTACAAATGCGCGATTGCCGCGCGGATGTGCTGTGCTATCGATTGATTCACGCATGTCGCGTGTATACGAAAATGGATTATTTATCTGGTCCCAGTTGAATGGTTTATTAAATCCAATTAATCGTATCAACGAAGACCGGCGTAAAGCAGCAATCTCTTCATACAGCATTAAATGAATCTTATTAATAGGGAATGCATTAATTTTGATGTCGGAAATAAAATTGCAATAAACAACTTCGAACGTATCATATAAATATTATTATTACCGCTGTGATTGAGATAATTATTGCTATCTGTACAATGAAATAATTATTGCTATCTGTACAATGAAATATTTCTGCGTATTTTCGTACTTTATCGCGTCGACGAAATAAAGTTACGTGTCTGGCCAAAAGCGTTCGCGATTCGTGGAATGTCATCCGGTATTCAGATGAATGTGAAATTGGCGAGGGACGTTATCGGCCGATCGACTCTTCGGCTAAAAGGAAAACCGTGTAGCGGAGGAAATGGCGAGAATTACATAAATGCCCGGAACCGCAAAGTTTACACGATGATCGAATTACACGGCGTCGGTTTGCTGGCCGAGGGCCAATCGACCTCACGTTGGCGTTTCGAGTTCTTTTTGTCAGTTACGCGAGAGAGAGAGAGAGAGAGAGAGAGACACACATACACATAGCTGCAGCATTTTTTTTACATCTCGTCGAAACAACCGGATTTTTGGCGGGCTTTATTTGGCGGACAGAACCGCACTGTACACGCGAAAAAGAAACATTGAAGAGATACAGTGCTTTCGGGGAAAGTATATGTTGTTGTTTCCGTCGCGTCGACGTTCGGCCAAATAAATTCCCGGCGTATTTCAGTTTGAGCCACCGACGGATGCGCGGATGAAAAAAAAAAAAAAAAAGGAAAGCGACGCCCGTTTCTTCCGGTAAAAGTACTTCATTCTCATTAGCGGTCGCAAACATCACAGTTAACCAACGGGGTCCCGCGCGGTGACACGGATAAGAACGAAATTGCTATACCCACGCAAAGTGCCCCGATGGAATTACCGGGGGGAGGGATAGAAACGGACGGGCAACCTCCAACTCCGCTGATTGTAGCTGCCAGTGCAATTTTTTAATCGAGTTAGCAACTCCCGCTTTTAGCGGCGAGGGCAAATGATGTAACTCCGCGCGCGCGGCGCGCAACCAAACTTCAACCCTTTTAGAATAAATCTAATTTTTCGAAATCAACCTGCGACGTGCATAAAATAGCCATAAATGTACGCAACTTTCGTACTTTATCGAATAATTTTCGCGGTACGCGCGCGTGTTTGTTAGAAATCGCATTCTCCGCTATACTAAATGACGAAGTTGAGGGTTTTATTTCCGCAGGAGTGAAGATGAGATGAGAGAGACGCGCGCACATTTAGAATTGAAAAAACGGACGAGCTGATTCTGTTGGCATATCAGGCGAAAAATTTCAACGCGTCGAGAACTGCTCTTTAGATAGACTATACTGCACTGTTTTTGCATGAAATAGGGAATCCTCGTGTTTTCATAAGGGACACGTGTACATTGTCGGTGCAGTCGTTGCACGTGCGGCAAAAACTGCACGAGACCATTGGCAGCGATCGTAGACACATCGGCGGCGCGTTGGCCGAAGTCAGACTTGTGAATTATTGAAGCCCAGTCGACGCAGCTCCACATACTGGCCACTTAATAATGCCTTTGACCTTCGTAACGATATGAGAATATCCTGGATTAGCCGGATCGTCCATTTCGCGATCAGAAAAATAATTAAGAACGATGACTGTTTGACGCGATCGGGAAGTAACGTGATGATTGTCGATTACATTGTTGGACAATAATTGCGGTCTCACATCTAACCGAACGTCGCGATTGCTCCGATTGACCCTGTAAATGGCAATGGAATAATGACAATAATACGAACAACGATCTACGCGGGATTCGCTTCGGGTGCCGGAAATTTGATACGGCGATCCGTATTCCCAGAGATTTGTCTGGGTCACCGGGAATAGATTTTTACCGCGACAGCGTCGCGCGCCGAATTATTTACTTCTTGCCAGAAATAGGCCGGTCCGAGAAATTTATTTATCTACTGTCCTTGCTCGCGCGCGCGCAGGGCGCTCGACCGAAATATCGTCTCGTTCCATGAAGCTCGCCCCCGGTTCGCCTTCACGGTTCTTGCCTCGTGTTCCCTCGACCGTTCCAGCGCTTCGAAGACGGCGAATCTGCCCTGTCCCGGGACAGGTTCTCGATAGTTTTTGCCGCCTTATACGTCTCGACGCAGTGCTTCTCAATAAAGCCGACCGCGGTCGATCTTTATTCGCGACCTTTAGTTAGAGCTCAGTGGTGGACATATTTGAAGTGTAGATTATTGCAAATAATTATTTAACAGTTTAAATTAAACATTACTCGTGAAATTCATTTTCCAAATGGCGGATTCATATATACATATAGGAGGAATATTTATTTATTTAATAATTGAATTTAAGCGAGGAAAATAATTAGGAAAGTGACCTTATTTATTTCCCTAACTATTATTAATTTAATTATTAATTATACCAATTAACAACTGATATAATTTAATGATAAAAATAGCAATATGAAAATAGTATATTTTCTCAAATATTTTACTGCTTATATAATAAGAGAAGTAATTAAGTGATTTGATTCCTTAAGTGATTTAATTCTGAATTACTTTGTCTCTATGAGAAATATATTTCTGATTTTTTAAATTAACTAAATATTTTAAAGAGGATTTTAATTAACATACAAATGAAATATTCTTTTACATCAATGTTAATTTAGTAGGAGAAATACAATAATTATATTTTTGTCTGTTATTACAAATACTATTTTGCCTACCTCTGTTAGAACTGATGATTCGATGAATCGTAGGTAATCAGAAATCAGAAATAAATTGGAAATAAAAAATTGTAAGGAGGGATACTTATGCTCAACTTTTTGTAACTGTTATTACTGAAAAAAAAAGGCAACGTAATCATACTATTTCTAGGAAATATTCTATTTTGAATTTAATTTATGGAAATTGTCAGTTATCCTTCGCGATAAAAATTGCGATAATTTTTGCTTTTTATCGAGCTTCGAGTCCCAAAGTAAAAAGAAGTATGACGAAGTAATCGCGAAAAGTGCAAAGTGGGCGTAAGGTGTGACTCGAGTACGCTCGACGTAAGCGATAGACGAATGAGCGCGGCAACGTCGACCGACAATTGCCAATTAGTCAGCCCGACCTGTTAGGTCAATTGGACTCGCGTTTCCAGCCGATTCAGGAGTCCGGTCATGTCCTACCGTGAAATTACTCGTTGGCCACACGCGTCGTCTTGGCGTTTCCCTGGACCACCATTCCTGGCGAGACGCGCCCCGATAAATATCATCATCTTCGTAGACGGAGCGCGTATGAATTTTTCATGAGAGAACTAACGTGCTGTAATTGCGAATATAATTCGAATGTAATTATATTTACATCATTGAATAACATTATGATATATAGGTAATAGATAATACGTCAAGAAACGGATAGAAAGGACAGACGTATCTCGCCGTTGAACGTCAGCTGCTGTCTCGGTTTGCCGAGCCGATTTTTACCCGAGGCTGTACACGCACACGTGTATCCTCGAAGCGCACGCATGTTCGTTCGTCTCGACGACATATGGCGTATAGTGCTCCAACAAGTGGCGGTAAAAACGAGTCGTGCGTGTGCGCGTGTGCATGTGCAGATATCGGTTGTACGCGCGACGTGACGTCCATTGTTCAGGGATGGCCTGTAAAGGGATGTCGCATATTTCATTCCATCATCGATTTTCCATTCAAAAAATTTATTCTCGCCCAAATGGACTACTACGGGGCATGTATCGCCCCGGTTCTACTTCCAGACCTTTACATCCCAGCGTACGCTTCGAATTCTTGTTTAAGATTTTTACGAATTTAGAAGACCAATCAAGAATGGAGCGAGTTTATCGATCCCGGGAAAATTCAGGCCGAAAATTCATGCGTTCTATTTTTTATAAACCGGCAAAGAGCTGCGTCGCTTCATCCTCATCCCTTCTCGCGTCCCGATATTTATCTTCGTTTGGATCCGTTACGTTCGCCATCTGTAACCCTTCCGTCTCGAGATGCGCGATGCGTTGTTAAAGTAACGAAGTTAAAGGAATGGACTGTTTTGTTAATTGGTTTCCTGATGAGTGCACGGGTAAAGAATAGATAATTGCGAGAATTCGCGATGGCTCTTTTTTTTTTTTTTTTTTTTTTTTTAAACTGCGAACTTTGCTCGTTTCATCATCATTATCCTTTTCGAATAGACCGCATTTGTCCCGAGATTCAAGATTTATGGCAATTTTATGAAAGGCGACGTGATAAAATTAAAACGTAGGGTCGTTGCCTCTCGTATTTCTCTCTCGATAAGACCGCGGGTTAAAAGTAAGCAATCGATCCTGTATAAAGCGCTTTCCGCAATTTTTTATAAACTGATTTTTTTTATAGACGGATTTTTTTTCTCCTTATCTGTATCGTTTGCGGATGCGCTGTGTAAAGTAAACGTGGCCTATATAAATTAAGAAGTTAAGAAGCTCTTAAATGAGAGAACGTCGACGTTCTCTCTTAATACAACCGTCGCAATTGTATTTTATTTACACAAAATGCGTCCTCTTTATTTCACTTTCATCGGTGCTTGTCGCACTACTGATGCCCGGCGTGCACTTCTGGGCGATTTATTTTACCCACATGTACACATAAAACGCGCCAGACGCGCGTTCGCCGCCACAGGACGACGGGCAACGATGCGAAATCACCAAGGCCAAGGCCAGCCAGTGCCGTGTCAAGAACTTCTCGTTCCACCTGGCTTTCTCTTCTCGCCATTGTTCCGAGGAACACGGCGAATATCCGTTGATTATCGTGCCGGGCAATCTGGCGCAGGGGCGCGTGAAGAAGAAGAAGGAAGAAAGAGGGGGAGGGGAGGGGAAGAATTAAAAGAATTAAAACGACGAGGACGGGGAAGAGTTAAAAACAAAAGGGCAGGGAGGAAATAGGGGGAGAGGTAGGGGGAAAGGCAGGGGGAAGGAAGAGGCAGTAGACCGGCGGTAGCATGGCGGCGCTATTTCGTTGCTTCGCTAAGAAGAAAGGAAAAAAAAAAAAGAAGAAAAAAAGGGATAAAGAAAATGGAGAGGGGGAAAAATAAAACTCGCGCGGCGCGGAAAAAGCGGAACGCACGGCACGATGGCGGAAATTTAGCATAAAATTACACGAGAATGGCGGGTGGTTAACGAGAGACGTCGGACCAACGGACGTACGGCGGGATGCGTCGATTGTAATTCAAATCGCGGCTCGGTATGTGGCCGCGTGTACAATCGCCGGCAAAAGTTGACGCCGAAGAGGATGAAAGGATGAAGCAGCAGGGGCCACGCGTGTTTCAAACGAGCCTATCTCGATGCCGCGATCGCGAACGTAAAGCTGACGCGGATTGTGAATCGATATGTCAACGTTCTGAAATCACGATTTTTAATCTGCGATTTGAATGAGAAAGCGTTTGTAAAGAGGAGACACGTCAGAATATGCTTTGAGAGATTTAAGATTTAGATTCTTGAATATTTGAGTCATTTTTTACGGACACTCCTGTGTTTTTAGGGTTGTATTAACGATCGTTAAAGAAATAAAAAAGTGTTCTTTATGAATATTCAAATGAGGCTTAGATAATGTCTCGGGGAGGATAGTTTTTCGGCGAAAACGCGGCCGCTGGAGGCTTATTTCTGGTCGGTACGATGCACCGTTTTGTTTTCCTGGTGCGCTTCCTTACCGTCGGCGAACGAGCCCGGATTCTGCCTTATCCTCCAGCGGCTAAGAGAGCCCAGTCCAATCAGCTGTTTAAGAAAAAGCCCGCCGATTGACAGACGTCAAGGCTAATCGGCCGATTGATAGATACGATCTCGAAAGTTACGCGTCACGACAGTATAATTAAGAGGAATCGCGCTCATGGTCACCTGGTGCAATGAACCTAGGAATTCTAGCGTTCTCCTTCTTTCCTCTCGTCGAAGTCTCTTGCGCACTACTTCCTTCTTGCATTTCGTGCATTCTTGCGTGATTTACGCGGTGGAATGTTCGACACGGGACGATGCATCGTTCGATGAAAATGTTGGCGGAAAATCGTCTCGGATGCGCCTCTTCGTTAATTAAAGACATTTCCGGTAAATATCGAATTCGTCCAGGAATTCATAGAAAATCTAGTAACTTTAAATTAATGGAAATAGAGAGCTTCAACTAAGGCAATGTTATTTAATAATTTAGATATGCGAAGAAGCGAATTTCCCGTAAGCGTAAGAGGGCAATTTAAATAATACAATTGGCTTGTATCGTATGCTCCAATTTCTCAACGAATGGCCATCGAGCCTCCTCACATCAGTCTCTTCTAATTTTATACTCCTGACCGACACCCTTTGTATTCCGCGCTGTGTAAATAATGTATCCCGAGAAAAGGGAAGGCGGCCGTCATGAATAAATTGAAACTTCATCGGGGTGGGTGTCGCACCGGAGAAAGGCCTGACCGTGTTGTCTCATTAGCATGCAAATTTTGCGAGGATGGGGTGTGTTGGATGCTCCCTCGTCCTTCCCCCTCTCTCTCCATCCGGTAAATTCGTCCTTCTTTTGCACTCTCCTCGACCTTCCTCCCTCAAATCTTCCAGGGAACGAACCGTTTCGTCGATCCTCGGTGTCAGCAGCTCGAGTAACTGCGACCACCGCCGGTTATCTCGACCGAGGATTACATTACTTGATAACGCACGTTCGCATTTTGCAGCAGTATTTCTCGAGGCCTGCTCGTCACGATATACGTTGTTAGAGTTGCCATTCCGCGTCGATTATATTTGCGGATTTTTAAGCCGCCGCGTTATACAATGATGCGCCCGTAAATTGATAAAATATACCTCGTCGTTCTATCTTGAAGAAAATTAACTCTCACAGTTTGTAAATGTAAATAAGATGTATCGTCTTAAAGAAAAAAAAAATATCCGGTATTTATCTGTCAAAATATGAAGGTACCAAGGTGGATGATAATAATAATAATAATAAAAATAAAAATAAATAATCGCAAATGGTACCAGAGTTCTGAGAATTCGTTTGTTAAAATGCCGGAGGTGTCTCCACGGCATGGTATAATAATGTAAAACGCAGCCCAATTGGTTATCATAACCGCGAGAAATCTTGTTAAGAAGAAAATATGTTGCTTCGTGATGGAGACATTCCTGTTTCTTGCTTACGCTCGCCGCTTCTTCTTCCACCTTTATTGTACCGCGAGGGTAGAAAGCATAGAAATTTGAATTATTGCTCATTAAGGTCTCGTGCCGTGAGAATAAAGGCCGACTTCCGCGGTGTGTTGAAGGAACGAGAAAGGGGGAGAGGGAGGAAGAGGATAGGCGCGATTATAAATTCGTGAGATAATGGCGGCGCGGTACTTTTAATTAAAAACTCGCGCGCGCTGCTTTCTCGGTGCCACCGCGAATTACGTTAAATATCGAGAAACTTACGCTCTCTCCCCGATAGCGATGGGGTGTGACCATTGTAAAATTTGCCATCCCCTTGATTTTCGCGGTTTGCGGCGCTTATCGCCTCGGATCGCGATGTTGGGAGCCGACGACAAATAATACGAGATACTGCAGCGCGAGAATTTAGCGCGGCGCGCTAATATTTTTCTCTTTCTCTTAAACAAACGAACGATAGAGAATTATTTTTATTGTAGACGCATTTTCCTTATATATTATAATATATCGGTAGTTTTTTCGAGCGGAAAAAAGATTTGCCTCAAATTTTTTCAACTTTATTCACCTTCTTCCGCTCGTAAAATAATTTGCTCGAAGGATTTATCGGCGACAGTTGACGTAGTTTGCCGGCGAAACGCGCTAAATTTAGGCGTAGCGTCGCGTGTCGCACGCGAGACTCGAACAGACAATTCCGGAGGCGTCCTCCCCCGTCTGTCTCTCGGCAGCTACCAGCAACGTCGCGGAAACTTCGACTGCGGAAGTTGCAGCTTTGGCCGGGACAAGTTGGATCGGCAAAGTTATCCCTGGAACGTTCTCGCCTCACGCAGCAGCCTTCGCCTTCCTATGGAGGCGAGGCGTTTTGAATCTTTCTTCGTCGTCGTCGTCGTATTTCCTCTCGCGACGCCGGAATTGTCGCAAAGGGCTGCGGAAGTGTTGGACGTTCGTTGTTGGCGCTAACGAAGCACAATATGAGCCCTCATTGCATTTCACTCCATTCTTCCTTCTCTTTCGTCTTTTTTCTTACAATTAGTTTAAAGCATGCGTGAAAATACTCTGTTGGTGACGCTAGGAAAATTTCGAGGCAGCTCTGATGACAGTGTATAAATGACGTTTGTAACAGCGTTCGCATTTACTTAATCACGAAAATTTGCAGGAGAGAAAATACCGATGAGGACGCGGGAGCAAATCTCGTACAATTTCGAGATGTAGTTGAAACATTCGCTGAAAGTAAATGGCAACACGCACTACTTGGAACCATCAATTTATCGCATACATTTTTTTAATTATTCATAATGGAAATTTTACATCACTTTATGTAAACACCGATAAAAAATAAACCGAGACGCTCTGACGATGTGAAAATTGAAATGAAAGAAAAATCAAAATAAGGTGAAGAGGCCAATGAATGATTAGAGATGTCGCATTTTTTAATAGTAATAGATTTTTATTTTGTGCATGAATTATTCAAACTCGATCAGTAATCGGTTTATTGGGTTTTGTACTATTTATTTAAGATATAAAAGATTGAAATAGATCTATAAAATTTTGTATGAGATAAATTAATGATAAAATTGTCAAAATGGCCAATGAATGAACATTTGTTTTAATAAATGAATAGATGACAGTTTCGCCAGAAATGCTTCGTAATTAGAAATAATTTGTATTTCCACAAATAACACTATTTACTTGAAGTGTTGAAAATCCGTGTCTTAATATTAAAGGCAGCATGCACTGAAGATTCATAAATTATTTTTCCACGAACTTTTCGCATGTTTCAATTGAAAAATAGTTTACCGCCATTTCTAAATATCAAATGGAATTACAAATTAATTTTTTTTATACGATCATGTCGAAAGTTTCTTAATATTAAAAAAATATATGATATCCATTCATTGGTACGTGTTCAATTATTGGCATATATATATTGACTCTAATTATATAAAAGTATTAATTAAAATAACTAAATAAAGCATGCTATTTTATAATCAAACAGCGGTGCGAGATCCATATGAATTATGTGTACCAAGAGCTGTTGTATAGCTCTCGCAGCGTATTTTAATTTCGTGCGCAGCGGTCGTTTTGTGAGGCGAACGTTTTGTTCGCGGGTTAATTTGTTCGGTGACGGTGCAAAACCGCTGTCACGTGTCGCCGTGATGCGACGAAACGCGAAGCGGCCGCCGTACTCACGTGCGGATTCGCCGCGAGAGACACACACGTACGCGCGACAGCCGGCGCGGTTGAAACGAAGCGGCGTGTGCCACGCGTGTTCGGCGCGCCGCACGACGAAACGTGCACCGGGAACGCAGCCTCCGGGGCACCTGTTACACGACCGTGACAAATCTTGTAACGGTTCGTTGCGCGCGCGCCGCCGATAAAGCCCTTAGCCACGATGACTACGCGCGAATCGTCAATGAATTATTGGGCTGTCATCGCGTACCGATAACCGGCAAGGTTGAGGAATCGCTTTACGTAATCGTTCAGGGAGGGTTTTTTTTTTAGTCTCATTTTTAGTCATTCTCATTCTCTCCTCTCCCATTCGCGTATTGAATGAGAAACAAAAGCGGGTGTTTCAAAAAATATCCGACTTCATAATTTTCAAATAACATTAATGAATTTAAATGTTAAAATTACCGTAATTTTCGCGAATTTATATATGTATATCATTTATATTATTTTATATTTTATATTCGAAATTACAATTCCGCGCGAGATTCGCTAGCTCGAAAACTCATATTTCTGATCGAAATGTTAAATATTATATTTTATATAATAATATTTTATATAATAAATTTATATTTTATATTAGTTACATAATATGATCCTGAATCTTTTTAGAAAGATTTAACTTTTTATTTCGAATATTAAGAATTTTCTTCTTGAATCTCGAGCTGTTAAAAACATTTTTAATTATGTTTTTTAATTTTTTGTAATTTTAATTTGAGATTTAGTTGAAAATTATAATACAATATTCAAACTCTAAATCTATTTTATCATGAAATATCGGCGTGTAAATCTGCCGTGACGTTACGTTCGCTTTATGCGACAGTTACGAAAGTTTCGCGTTTAGCTTAGATCCGGTTACATCCAGTGCTTCCTCCGGACTTGGGCAAACTTCCGCCAATTTCTCGCCTCAAACTCGGGGAATTTTTCGTCGCTCCTGGAGCGTGTAAATCTTGTAAGGAGAGCAATCGCCATAGAACTCGGGGCGAAATTTTCTAACGGAATTACGACGACTTTTCATTAACAAAATTTGCCGATATAACACGTTTAACGCTTACTTTGTATTTTTGAGCATTTGTGAATATTTATAATCCCCTCTCTCTTTCTCTCTCTCTCTCTCTCTCTCTCTCTCTCTCTCTCTCTCTCTCTCTCTCTCTCTCTCTTTCTGTTTATCGATTGAATACTTTATTAATATCGTTATATCGCAATATATTAATCGTTTATCGACATCGTGTCAAATTTCGTCTTTAACGAATAGCATAAATATGTATTTTGTTTCGCTGAATGCGATGCAGCGTGATAAATATTTTATGGTAGCAATAACAGTATTGCCAAAACGTTGCTTCTATTTCTGACACTTTGCTGCCGATCGATCTTGACCCTTTTTCCTCTGTTTGTTTCAGGTGAGTTTCTTTCCGTTTCTTAAGGGACAAGAGAGAGACTTCAGTACGGCAAGTTGGTGAGTTAAGGTCAAAAGTTTCTGTAAAGATCTCCCTCGCTGGACGTGGCGATTTGCTGCCGAGAGGATTTCTGCTAGACGAATTTAGCATCGAGATCCTCCTCGGGATGCTATCTCCACTTCCATCGAAAGTGAGAACATATCTAGTATTTAAAGCTTAACTGATTGCAAGATCAATCGCGTTGCATTGTTTCAAATTTTTTCAAGATTGACAAATGAATATAGATGGAAGAGAAAATTTATTCCTTACGTAAATTCAAATTAATTTACGAACATTCTCTAAAAAATTAGATTGCATATTTTTATAATTTTTATAATTTATAAATGCGCCGCGCGCGCACTCGGGAAACTTTATACGACTCGTTTATAGAGAATGCTTATTAAGCGAGTGGGCAAAACTCTGCTCGGATCGACAAAGCTCTCTCGTTTCCGCACGAATTGCGGGAACGCTTTTGCCGGATGTGTTCGCCGTAGTAAGTAAAAAGTCCATCCGCAACGGGAAACGAGCTCGAAACGAGAGCGCGGACGATTGGGAAATCGATGGGGCCGTGTCAGGAGCGATGGCGAAATTCTAAATAACCGATTGCACCCCGGGGTGCACAGCAGCCGGGGGGGGAGGGGGGAGGGGGTTTACCCCGAAACGACCGAGACGGCGCGCGTTCTTGCGCGCGACCCGGAGAATCGTTGCCTCGAAGAGGAAACAGCCGCGGCGGCATTACGCATTTACAAAACGGAATTGCGTTCCTCAATCTGAGGGCGGCTCCGAGCCTCCAGTTGGTTTCTTCATGAGGCCTCGCTCCCTTATCGCCGGCTCCTCGCGATATGCGTACGGGATACGATGCCTCGTCTAAAAATCTCGGCCGCGATAACTCGCTCTCCTCCGCACCGGTACTTTCCGCGAATGCGGAATGTTTCCTCATTTCGAGATTGAAATAAATATTAGAGAACCTTTTTCGATCCTTGCACGCGCTTTGTTTTTTTTTTATTTTTTTTAATCTTTTTTTTTTAATTTTTTAGTGCCGTAACATTAGAGATCGAAGAGTCGCAATTTATTTAAGGTATTCAGAAGAAAAAAATCATACTTTTCTCTCGGTTTGCAAAAATTACGGGATATCTGATGGGCTTTTTATATATATCTAGTAGGCTTTTTTTTTTTACGGAACCGCGTTTCTCTTTATTACGACGAAAGAAGCACGTTGATAAGGCACGTTAGGGATAGTCCGCAACGTTTGTCGCTATACGTTCAAAAACGAGAGAGTGTTCCTTGCAGACGGTTGATTTTCGGAAATTATGAAGAGCCGCGCTCAGGATACACGACGTTCCCCTCGCAAACATATTATCTCGGTAACGAGGCCGTGGAAATTAATTGTAACGCCTGACTCGACCCACGACGTGTCGAGCACGTGTTGGGGGTTTACGCGACTAATAACCGTAATTTATAGCATGAATCATTTAGTCCCTCTGCTTTATAAAATGACTTATTCTCCGCTCAGCAAGACCCGTTGAGAAAGAAACGCATTCGTTATGCATAAAGATTCTTTAAACGCTTCCGCGTAATTTCTGCCTGTGGATACAGCAAATTTATTTAGAAATTCAATTAATTTAATTAATCCGCTACCCTTTCCTTGCGATAAATTATAAAACGATAAATAAATATTTGATTGCAGAAAGTTAAAATGAATTATAATATAATCTGTAAGGTAGAATGTGCGTTACAATCGAAAAGTTTATATTTTTATCCCTCTCTCTTATACATACCATCGAATTAATCGATTCTCGGTAGCGCGTCTGTCCAATCGATGCCACGCATTCGTTTCGCGAATAATCGTCGATTTCCCGCGCGATGCGGTTCTCGCAGGGAATTGGTTCGACGAAGGCCCCAGCATCCTCGGCATCGGGAAGCAAGGTCGGAAGATGGCCGGCGAGAACGAAATTGCGTTACCGTGCAGCTCGATGCGCCAGGGGGGAGAGGGGCGAAGGGGGGGGGGTGGATGGAGGACGCGGACGGGTGGTGGTGGCGATGATAGTGGTGGTGGTGGATAGCCGGTGCGTGGAAATTTTCCCCACCTGTTGCCAAACAATTCCCATGGAAACGAAGTTACGGCCATGGTTTCCGCCGAATAAATACCGCGCGTGTAGGCAGGTAACAACGAGCGCGCGCGCGCGCACTCGTCCGGCAATTCGCTCGACGAGAAATGCGTTATCCGGACGAGAGAATGAAGAGAAAACGGCTTTCGTTTGCCGTCGACTTTGCCGCAAAAAGGGACACCCGATCCCGGTTCCATTAACGTTGATTAACGCTGAACTCTCGTTTGGACTCTTGCTCGTCCGCCTGTGTGTTCGCGGTGTACCTCTAATACAGGAAAAAAAGGTCTCTTATTTATGTTTAATTATCTCAGGCGATACAAAAGGTATTTTTTTTTTTTGCGTCCGCTTGCAGATATATTTTATAATTATTATATAAAATGGAATTTTTTTTTGAGGGGGGGGATAATAAATTTTCTTGTATTTTTTTTTGGATATATTATTTCTAGGAAATATTTCACACAATAATGGATATTAAATTTGAATTAATTTCGTATTATTGTAAGCACACGGTGAAGGTACAATATTTTGTATGAAATATACGGGGTAGTTTTTTTAATTAAGAATTTATACTTCAGTGAATAATTGTTCAGTGTTCTCGTCGCACGTTTCCTGCGTTTTAAGAGCGACGAACGAACAAACGAACGAAAATATTTTGCGATTACTCTTTCCCTTAAACATACTGATATGCTCGCTATCGCTGGAAGACGCTCGTCGAGACGGAAGCGCGCGCGACGCGAGGACTTAAAAATGTAGAGATTTTAATTAGAGGCGTCTCTTGTCGCCGCCTCGAAGATCAGAGTCGTAATATAAGGGTTGTCGTCGCCGACGTCGGCACCGTAGGGAGTGCAATATACCCCGAAGACCACGGGGGTCGTCTGCGATGGGTTGCCTCACGTCGAGCCGCCGCGAGATGCGATTTATATTTTTTAATCAGCACCAGCACGTTCCCACAAATCTTGCAACGTTGATTAATCTTGAATTCTTTCTCGCGTATTAGTTCGGCAACGCGAGTACAATTCGCGCGATATCCGAAATTTAATCGCAACGCTCGTTACATATATACTTATATTCGACGTTTCTTCTAAATTACGAGGATGCAACCAACAACAATCGACGTTTAACAGATTTTATCGACAATTTTTCGAAAGACTCGAGAATCTCTCTCTTTGTACGTTTCAGGTGAAATTCCACCGAGTAACACACTCTGCGGATGTGTAAATGCCACTCGCGTGTTAACGATAAATAATCTCAGTCGCTAATAAACATCGCGCTCTACTCGGGGACGGGCGAGAGACACACACACAACGGGGTCTCCCTTCCGAGAGATAAATTGCACCGTGTATACATCTTGCCGCGTGACGTAAGCGATGAACGTGCTACGGGACGCATCTAATAGAATTTTTCTCCCGACAAAACCGTGCGCGCGTGCGCGTCAGGATTTACGACGTATACACGGTGTCGCCGAAGACGACACCGTCGGAGTTAATCGTTATCTTCCCACGGGAGGAGAGAGCCGGACGGACGCGCGAAGTAGCACGTCTTTCCGGGTGTGTACGTACCTATCTACGGTCTGGTTGGCTACAGATATCACCTGGCCGCATTTTATCGCTCGTTGAAGACGCGACGGGGGGGGAAAGGGGGCGCCTGGCCTAATAATTTACAGCGACAAGGACGCACGTCCCCGTTATTGGCCCATAAAGAACCCTCGCTACGGTCGTACTAGCTCGCGTATATACAGCATCATCTTCCTCTTCCCTGCACCCTCCCCTCCCCTGCTCCATTGAGTTTTATATTGTCGCGTTCGGTTCTTCGCCGTCGCCGGATCACCGTCATGTTGACTCGCGGGGGGAGGGAGGGGGGTGGGAATTGTCATCTTGACGCTCTTTAAACGGCTCCTCGAATTTTAAACGTCATGTTATGATAGCGCATATTGTGCACTTCCGCGTGTATTTCTTTTCTTTTTCCAGTAATGCAGCCATAGTAAATTTGAGGGAACTAATAAAAGTTTGAATTGTTTTTTTACAGTTAATGACGTAGTGAATAAATTATGATATATCTACGCTCTTGTGAGACAGCGTAATATATAACTTTAGGTAATAATATAAAGAGAAGATTAGATTTGTGTTCTCTTTTTCCGCGCGCGGGATACGTCTGTCCAGCTTATGGTCTCTTATATGTGCCGGTAGTTTATTCAGAGACGACCGTTAAGTTCGGTTATATTATTTTTACCGGAAGAGAGAGAAAGAGAGTAATGTTGCGGCTATAAAGTCTCGCCGACGATAGGTCAGCGGAGAGAGTCATCGCGCTCGTAAACACGATAATTTGAGGGTTTTTCTTCCTTTTTCACACGAAACGATCCCGCGACCTCGCCCAAGACGAGGCGGCTCTAATACAGAGACACCCGGCGCCTTAAAGCCTCGCCTTCAGACGCGTTAAACGCGCGCTTTAAATAGGCACGGCGGATTATCTCTGTCGGGTCATTCCGTTACGTAACAGTGTCTCCATATGTGCTTATTTGTCGCGTCGCGTGTTTGCGCGGAATTGGATTAAATGCAAATTGAATATACATATAGTTTGAACAGGGTGTCTACTCCCTGGAAAAACCGGGAAAACCGGGAATTGTGCGGGATTTTTTTTTTACCCTGAAAAATCCGGGAATTCTCATGGAATTTTATTGAGACTTAGGAAATTTTTTCAAAAATTGTATCTTTGATCATTTTATTGACGATCTCTTTTTAGTATCAAGGTCTTATGTAAGTTTCATAGAAAATTGTTCAATTTTTTAATAATATTTAAATAAATTAGTACTCAAGACGTTTATAATAAATTATTTTTTGTTTTATATTTTTATTTTATATTTTGCATATATCTTTAACGTTTAGATATTGTGATATATTGCACTTTGTTATTGGCCAAATTAATTTTACGATTAATAAATGAATATTAAATGCTAGAAACACTGCATTCTTGGTAACTTTCTTTGTAATCGTACGAATAAAAAAACATCAGAAAGCGCGTACAATAAAGAAACTTATTTTAAAAAGTTATTATCTACAAATTTTCTTATTTTACCTGGAATTTTAAACGAAAATACCTAGATCAGGGAATTCTCGGGAAATTTTTTTACAAAATTTGAATAGACACCCTGTTGAATTAATTTTTCTTTCAGTTTATTTAAGTCACTGATCGACGCGTTCCCTGTGAGACAAATTGACAATATATGAAAATAAACGCGTTCGCGAAATTATGTCTTTATGTGCGCGTCGTTCCAATTGCCGGCGACGACGCCTCTTCGCTTAAAGGGCCGTCTTGAGTGCCTCTTAATATTAAAGTCGAGGGACTGCCATTGTGCCGCCGTTATTGGCGCCCCTATATTAATCCGGGCGCTGTATCTACCCTGTACCTACCGTGGAAATTTGTAGGCGGCCATAAATTTTAAAACTCGCTCACGCACCTGCGTTTCCGACAGCTTAATCGTACGCACTGTGCAAACTGTGTTTTATCCGCGGCATAATTTTATCGCGCCATTTCCTTTATTCCGCTCGATATTGACGAAAATCTTGGAAAGTTTCCCCGCGTTTGATCACTCTTTTTCGACCACGCACATTTTCAACCACTATTCGCGGAAAACTCTCGCGATTTTCCGTGTTTTCCGCCGCGACGACACAGGAACATAAATCCCTTGCAATTATGGACGGATTAATTATTGTATTAATATTTTATGACGGGGCAGTGGCGCAAATGTTAATTATGTAACACGGTTGATTGTGTCCCGTTTTAATAGCTTATTAATGCCTCATTATGCGTGCACGATACGAACGTTAATTATTAATGCAAACGGTGCGTGTTGCGTATGCAGTTATTATTGTTTTCCTCCTTTCCGCAATACAGGGTAGCTAATCGTCGATTACATATTTTTCTCATCGTGTCTCGAAATATATTATAAATAGATATTAAAATTGGAGAGATTTCCGTTCTCGTATACGTCTATATAAAAATATTATGACGAAATCTAGCAAGCACTCTTGCGCCGATAAACGAATCATTATATCGTGGATTAATGCGATTTAATATTACACGAAGGATTCTAAAATAATGAAGCAGGTTCTATTGCATTCCAACACGTCATTCGGGCTCATTATTCATTCAGAATTAACGTTCTCAATTAAATTGATTGGAGACTTGTCCGAAGGTTGTCGCCGATCCTGATTGGCCGACTATTTAACGACGATCGCTCGTAACGATCGCGGCCCGCGACAAATACAAATTAATTAATAACCTTCATAAAACATTTGCGGGAGCGGAGTAGCTTTAACGGCATCGCTCTCTCAAAACGGGGTTAGTTAATATCCGTTAAATTATCTCCGGTACTTACGCAAAGATAATTAATTTACGCACCCCGTTGCATCACATCCGCGCGGGCGCGTAAACAGATGTACTTCCGTTAGAACTGGAACGGTTTGTCGAATGTACAAATCGCCGCTGAAAATTCGAAAGAAGAGATCTACGAACGTAGGTACGCGCGAGAATTCGTGTTTGTTTCTCGTACATTTCGAAGACTTTGCATTATTTTATATAGAAATGCCATATTTCTCTCGCACGTCAACGGCCGCGACGGATGTTGTGGCCTTCTTTAGTAACGACCGCCGCGTAAGAGTTAAATATTAGAATTGCGGGGGGGAAAACGCGCTTCTCTTTCTCTGTCTCTCTCTCTGTAGTAGCGACGCCCCACGAAGAAACATTCCGCCGTCTAACAAATTCCCTCTTTTTTTTTTTTTTTTGTTTCTCTGCTCGTAACGGCCCTTCGCCCGCTACTCGCGCGTACCGGAAAAGATTAAAGTTTAAACGTCGCGCGTTCGCGTCAAGAGAAAGAGAGGGAGTGAGAAAGAGAGAAAGGGGGGAAAAACTGGTAAGGTACTTCTTTAATTTCTCTACCTGCGCGAGCAGGCTCTTTAAAGCTATTGCACGCGCGCGTTTTCCCTGATTGACTTCCACTTTGCAGAGGCTCTTACGGTGTATACGATGGGTGGAGAGATGCTTCGGGTCTTTCTTCTCTCTCTCTCTCTTTCTCTCTCTCTATCTATCTCTATCTTTCCGGTGCATCGCCACCGGAGTGACTCGCGTTTATTTCGCGAGATGCTACTTCTCGCGCGAGTTCACTGCCCGTAATTACTCCGGTTCGACTCTCGCTCACTTACTTCGCTCGCCTTCCCTCGTCGTCGGTCTTTCCCGATGTTTCCCGCTTCTGCGATTAAGTGATTGCAAACCAGGAGCACAACTGCCTCCTCCGTTCCCTCTCTCTTCCTTTTGTGTTCCTGTGTTCCTGTGTTCTAGTGTCATGCTGCATATTTTCTCTTACTATCGTAAATTTATAAATTTTGTATCTGATCTTTTTCTTATGCGTCTTTCTTTATATGTAGGAACGGCTCTTCATATTTGAATTATTTTTAATATCCGCTTTATAAAGTTTTAATTTATTCTATTCCTTTTTACTCAACGTACAGAAAGACAAGTACGTCAGTCAGCCTGATTGATCACCATCTCATTCATTTTCGTTATTAGCGCGAAAATTACTTATCAAACATTTATAAAATTATTTACGAGACAAAGAAACAAAAGAGGATCGGAAAAGTTGGCCATTAGTCGCGGGCGCGCATTAAAAGCTTCGGCGAATCGGCCAATCGATGCGTAATGATTGTTAATCGCGCGGCTCGGCACGGCGCGGCTCGCGTGGCACGTTTTTATTACGGCGGTGCCGATAATGCGGGCTATTATTTTCCTGCGCGCGTGCATTAAATGGGACATTAAATCGGATACTAAAATCGAGCCGCGCGAGACGACGAGGTCCATCCCGCGCCGATGTGACACCTCGCGGCTTCTGGCCGATCGTTAAAACGTCTCTGTGGAATGACCGCCCGTAAATCAGCCGCGGTTTCGAGCGAACATTCGTCATGCCGCGAGCAAGCTTTTTCCCCTCCCTCCTCCCCCCTCCCCCTCATTCGTGTCGGCCGATAACCGAAAAAGAACGGCACAAGTGATATGAAAAATGGTATGACGAAAAGCTTATTGGGTCCGTTCTATCCAGTCCGTTCTTTACGCTTATCACAATGTTCCTATTTCTTTTCTCTCTCTCTCTCTCTCTCTTTCAAAAAGCGAATATTTGTCTATTTTATTTTAGAAGCGAAATGTGCGAGTAAGTGCAATTGAGGAGGAGACGCCGCGGAGAGGGGGAGTCGCGTGAATTGGGAAATCGGTCTGTTTCAGTCGAATGCTCTAAACTGCCGTCGAAATTGCGGTTCAATTAGCGAGCGGGAAATGTATGCGGAAATTCGCAGAACGGCAACGCACGACGAGAGAGTGAAAAAAGCCGCGTTCCCGCGGGACGATATACGCGCGAAAAATAGTCACCGTGGAGGGACAATTATAATTTTCACTAGCGTCGGGATTTATTAATCAATGTTTGTCGAACCTGAAGCGAACGGTAATGTCTACGTTGATTGAGATTTTTTTCTTCTTTTTTTTATTTTTTTATTTTTTTTTTGCCCCTTCACTCGCGCGCGTTATTTTATGCGGGCATCTCTAGCTTCATAATTTCCGCGTGATTGTCATCCCACACTTTTTAATGCATATTTACCTGAGCACAATATATGTGCCCTTGCATATTTCATGGGATTTAGCGTGCAATAATTTACTGCGGCACAAACACATAAATTATCTTTGATCGTTCGACGTCGCGCGGTATTCTTCTTTCGTTCTCTCTTCTAGCAATTTAGTATGTAACTTGTAGAGCCCCCCCTTCATTCTTTCTCACGCGCGCTTATGTACATCATTTATGATAAAAATATAGCGAACGGCAGTTACTTTTACACGTCGTAAGGCGCGACAAGAAAAGCACTCGATGTGTCCTAATGATCTTGCGACAGCGCGAGATTTTCTCTCCCCCGAGCGAGTTCACAACAACGTTTCTAGAGTGTGGACGTCGATTTGAAAAATTTATCGAGCATTGACGAGTGGTCGTCGAGGACCCTCGAAGGAAAGCGGCAGGCGTCGGAAATCGTGTCGTTCTAACTTTGGATCGAGCATCGCGGTGGCACTTAGACGCGGGTTCGTTAGTCTCCCTGGGGATCGCACCTGGACTTAGCAAGGGAGTTAACCTGCGGCTTCTCATCACGGGGGAGAATCGTTTGCCATTGTCGGGCGATTGCTCGCACGCGAGTGTAACCTCCTTTCTATAAGCGCGGCCCATTTTAACTGAACCCTAATTCGGTCACGTCGCTAATATATTGTTCAATATTATTGTTATAATATTGGATATATTATTAATCTAATACGAGGTTAATGGCGTTCTCAAATTTCGTTTTCATATTAAATTTGATGCGGTGGTAAGTTGAACCACGCACTGGTTGAAACTTGCAAATAATATCGATAGGCAAAAATATTAATGTGTAATAATAATTTAATTTTTCTTCTAATAATATTTTACGTTAAAAGACCATGGTTTTTGCCACCTTTATCTACATTATCCTCTCTTGTAACGTATCGATTATCAGTAATGAATAAAGAGTATTGGTCGCCTGTGCGCGATCGAGACGAGACGTTCTTCCATTAGCTCAATCAAAGTTTGCCAGAAACTGGCGAGAATAAGTTCGTGAACGTTTTGTGCCGTAAGAAAAGTCGCAGAAAGAATCTTTTTAATGAAAAGAAATAACTTGCCCCGAACTCTCCGTGTGCCGATTCGGGTTAACTTTGTTCTTGAAGCGCCGATTGGAGCGAATGTCGAGTGCCAGTTCGTACAGCTGAAAGCCTATGCGCAATTTTATAACTAATAACTGGTTAATTCTCCTCCTTCTCTCTCTTTCTCTCTCAACTATTACGTCGCAGATGTTGGGAAAGTTTGCCAAAGTTTCGGAGATTTCACTCGTTGTCGGAGATTTTTAGCGATTTTTCACGCGTCGTTAGTCCTCAGACAGATTTCGCAGGAGCCGTTACAGATCGTTTCATATATCGATCAGTGTCTTTTGTCGCGTATCCGCTCTCGCAAGGAGTCTGTGATAAGACGGATTCGTCTTGCGAAAAAAATGTTTCGAGGAAATTTTTTTTTTTTTCCCCCTAAACAATTTCGTTGGAAGATTTTAAGCAAAACTCTGTCATATTTCTATAATTACGATATTGTACAGAAAGTAAGTTTGCGTCATCGATTTCTCCGGAGGAGAGGACAAGAGACGTCTCGGGATAAAGATGTAGCTCTCCGCGACGAGTCTCTTCGTGGAAGCGCGGAATAAGAGAGAACAGGAGAGACGTAACGTCAAAACTATGCGAACGGCGACGCGGGCGCTCTTTATTGCTCACTGATGGCTTTTCCGATGGGCGCCACGTGTACGAAAAGGCTCCGGTACGTATCCTCTTCGTCGTGCTCACGACCTCCCGAAATACCTTCGTGACTAATGTACGAAACATATTCCTCCTCGCGCATTGATCGTCCCGAGAACCGGTCTCATTCGACCCTCCTTATGAGATTGTGTACGGAGAAAGGCGTGTCGTGTTTCATAGCACCTGCGACACGAAATCGTCTCTTCGAGAGTTTCGCGTCACTATGATCGCTCTTAATAATTTTGATGCATTGTTTTGGAATCCTTTGGGCAACAACCTTTCGACACAGTTTCCTGTTCCTATTTCTCAGATTATACGGCGACACTTCGCTTGATAAATACTGCGTTTGAATTATCGTTTAAACAGATAATATATTAGAGGGGACGATAATGTTGGGGAGACAATTTTATATACGGAACATGAGATTTTTTTTTTTTTTTAAGAATACACGTAACTCTGAAAATTTCAAAATCGCGAATGACGGCGGATTGAATTTTTGTTGGAGGAAACGTATTGACGATGCCGAAGTGAACCGCAAACCTCTTTCATAATATTCTGCAGTATTGATGATATCGGAGATATAAATGCAAAGAAATATGGGAGTTTTGTGTCGGCGAATCCTCTTGTAACTCGATTGTATGCGTACAAATCTATAAGTTTATGTGTTACTTCATTTCTCCCTTCGCGAAAGGGGCATTAAAGTCTGCTCTGACAGATATAACTTTTCTAAGTTTTAACAAGTTAACTCCCTGATAAATTATATTACGGCGCAGCGACCTCTCCAAGTATTTCGCAACTTTGAGCAACGGTGATACTTTAATAGCGATGGTCGCTTTCGCTTCCGATATCGATACCGGAACGTCTTTGCGCGAACTTGGCTTTTCGATGTGCCCGTCGATGTTTCGTCTCCTCTCCCCCTTCCCCTTTAATCCCGCGGGATGTCGCATGCGTAGAGACGAAAGGAACATGTCAATACCTCGAGTTAGATTTTATTCCCCGCGGATGTTTCGACTTCGATTCTTCGTGCCTCTCTGGCATCTTCAAAGATTCCCGCAGATTCTTCCATTAGATGCCATTTTACTTTCTAGGATTCTGCTAGATCGTATTGATTTTGTCACGTTGTTTCAATCTTAATTGTTAAATTTAATATTTCTCATTCCCCTCTAAATTTTACTCTATCTCTTTAAAAAGATTAATTTTTTCACTCTACTTATTTAATTACCCTAGTATTTCGATTTGCGTTTGGAAAAAATATAAATCCATTCAACATATTAAAGATCATCTTGACACATTTTTCTAATTACTCTTATTGCCAATTTAAAATTTTTCATATAAATTGCAATTAAATTGGAGGGACGCAATCATCTTTACGCGACATTGCATTTATGCACGTGAGTTAAATGAACACAGAGCTCTGAATTGATCCTTGTATGCGCTTTTCCGAGTGTTTATTCATTAAATGCGCCGCGTTCATATATCTTTAAGGGAGAAATCAGGCGTATCGCGAAAGTCGCATTGAAAACGAGTTATCGATGTACACGTGCGATATTCTATATTCTATATCAATCAGGCGGCATTCAAACGGCGCGGAACGCGTAAGAGTCGAAAGTGTATCGCCGATAGAAAACCGCCGGGAAAGTAATCCGGGTAATGGCTCTCCAGAAGCTCCAGGTAGAAACTGCACTCGCTGTTTCCGGATTCATGGAATTATCGGCACATCCACGCGGGAGTCCCATCCGGAGTGGCGTAGCGCGCCTCCATTTGGCTCTCGCCACGATCCCCAAGCGGTGATAGAATAATAGACGAGGGCGAAATTAAAAAGAACTGAATGGCCGCGATGTACCTCCGCTCCGGGACGCGGCATCTAATTTTCGTGAATTCTCGCTCGACCGTATGATAAAAAAAGATTGGTGCGATTCGCGTGCAGGTTATCTAGAATGTAGCTGAAAATGTTACGCTTTAAAAAAGGTTTCGCTGTCTAAAAGAAAAATCCGACATTTAATATTAAATTAAGTATAATATTTATCATTAAATTTAACGTGTCATCAGAGAAGAGATCTTGTGCATTTTTTAAATTCTAACAGCTCGATCATATCGTTATATCAGGATAACATTAGACGAATTGTAATTCAAGACAAAATTTAAGATAAATTTCTATTTATAATCTTATGTGTCGCATATTCTATTATATTTGTGTATTTTGATACATATTTTATATACGCGTATATTTTTTCTTCTTCAAATATTTTCCATGTCATAAGATTATAAATAGAAATTTATCCTCTGAATTTTGTCGCGAATTATAAAATGTCTAAAGCAGACTTAATTATATATGTACTAATTAATTATATGTTTTTTACACTGCGCTTTATGGTTCAGTATGCTGTCATGATGACGTATTACGTTCGTACTCGTTCACGATTCGGTGATATTAACGTAACAGTTCGTCGTCACGTAGCCCACTAATTACGCAGAGCGATCAAACACCCGAACCTGTCAAAAGTCTGTTCGACGGGTCCCTCCGGCCTTTCCGTCGCGCGTGCGGGAGCCGCAGGACTCGTCAGGAATGCGAAACCCGGGCCCAGCCTAACCCGACTCAATTTTCCCCGGAATAAACCCCTTAGCAGCGACGGAATTAATTAAATATTGAGGACAATTCTGAGTCCCGACAACGTCGCCGTTGTCCTCCTTTCCCGCGCGTCGCTCGATCTCCAGCGATGATATCGCGCGCGTATCGTCCCTCCTTCCTCCATCCTCTCCCTTCCCTTCCGAATTTCCTCATTCAATCTTCAATGTCCCTCGATCTTCGACGGGCAAGATGCTCGTTCGTCATTCAGCCGCGATAAATGATGCAGCGAGGCGAGCGAATCGCGTCAGGGAGACAGGAGTTCAACGGACAGTCGGGCGGTTGTCAAACTGGAATCCCCGATAGTCACGTGACTTTTGGTGGCTCGCATCAGTGGTGGTCGCGATTCGCGATCCTTCGTTGCGCGATCGTTCTAGATCTCGCTCTTCGCGTCTCACAACGTCAATTCGCGGCGTTATTATCCGTCGGATAAAGCGACATTACGTTTGACTTCGTTTGTCAAGCGCGCAACGGGATTTTTCCTCGACATTTAAAGCATATAAACTGACAGAAGCAAAAGCTTCTCGCGCGTATTGCGGTATTGATGATAAATTTCGCGTAGTATCTATACACGATAGCACTCGGAACGGCTGTTTCGTATCGAATGCCATTAACGCACGTATCCGGTTTCGATTAACCTTTTATTGACCGCGCAGTCTTAATTGGGATGTCATCGCGCGTGATATGATTCGCGCGCCTCGTTTTTGTCCGCACCGAAATTAATCTCTGAAATGAATTCGATCACAAACATGTGTCGAGTTTATCGGTACGTCGACCAGAGAGAATATTTGATTTGTCGCGCAATCGGCAAAGATCGGCGGTAACGATAACAGCGTCGAATGCGTTTATTGTATAATTTGAATGCGGATTTGAATACGCTTCCGTGATCGACAGTGAAAATCGGACGGTCGTTATCGCGGCAAATGCGCGTTGTTGTTCGAAAAACGCGCCTCAATATTTACCCGCGCGATCTATTTGCGTGTACTTTTTTAAATTAAATTAAGGCTCATGTTTGATTTCCATCTGCTTTCGAAATAACACGGAAGTGGATTTTATCAAATTAGAGTCGCGTAAAACACGCGCGTATCACTTTTTAAAATTTATTGCCACATCTCGCGAAGAATAAATTGCACAAATTAAATGTGTATGCGACGCGATACGTGGCACAATATCTATGATTAAATCGTTAAGATACATATGTTATACATCTCCGCTCTGCAACTAATTAATTTAGAAATGTTGTTTTAACGATTATACACACGGGATGTGCATATTTGTTTTTTTTTTCGTCATATTTTAGACGCACAAAGTTTGAAATATGTCACATCATATAAACAAGAGAGACGGAAGATTTTATCTGAAATATGCAAATACGGCTGACGGTGCTAAATAACAGTCTGCTGTATATAAAGACAAGATTTTTTATTGTCGCGAAGACGTATCGAATCATTAGCGTATTTCCCAGGGTAAAGCCGCCATTACTCTTTGTTCTCACGTGTTGAAAGCAACTTGTCTCGATAAAAGTTCGTCGTTCCGCGTAAAATAAAGCAGCGAGGACAATCTCGTCTCTCTCGATGCGGCTTCTGCTTTCGTCAGTTCAAACTCTGGGACTTTTTTCGTCCCGTTGTGAGAATGGCGATTTGTTTTGTAAACGATGAAGATATCATGTTTAAGTTATTAAATGAGAGACCATGATGAAAGACTAATCGAGTATCGATGCATATAAATTAGATTTGTGGATCGAATCTCCTTACATCGCTCGAGATGCAAAACGCTCGCACGTCATCGCTAAACGGGAGATACGAGAGAGAGTTTCCGCGCTTATATAAGTCCGCTCGAGTGGGAGCGCAACCTTCACCCTTCTGACGCGAGTTTCTGAAATCCATCCCTTCCCCTCCCCTCCCTCCCTCTCTCTCTCTCTCTCTCTCTCTCTCTTTCCTCGCCAATGCATCGTCGCGACGCGAAAGCGCCCGCAAATCGAACTACTACCGAACTACTCACGGCGATTAGTAATAACTAATTAGACATCGGGGGACGCGCGGGGGTGCAATGGGAGGGCTCGAAGTGCTCCGGGAACTTGCTCGGGACTGTATCAGTGTCGTCAGCAGAAATCGTAGACGTTCGTCAAAATACGTGGTGCTGGAAGCCAAGTCTACCTCAATATCGGGACGCGATCGTTATTCTTAATAAGCTCCTGCCGAATTTCAGTAGTCGAGACGACGACTGATCAGCCATCTTCTCGCGAGACGATGTTCCTTGTCGATCTTTTGACGCAGATATATATCACGTTGATTTAGTTACGATTTTATTGATAATTGGAAATAAATTTTGATGAAAAAGAAAAATTTATATTTTAAAAATATATAAATTTATAATTTTTTGGGGCAAGAATATTTGTGCGTATATAAGAATATTTTTTTTAAAAGAATATTTCGATATGATGACAGAAAGTATTTTCATGTTTTTATTTACTGAGAGATCGCTACTTTGAGTTTCATATTTATTATATATACAAAAAATGAAAATCAATAAAACATAAGCACTTGAAAGTAAATTTTACTTGATATTTGTGACAGTAAATTATTCTTTTTTCGTACATTAAGAAAGATCTGGACATTAAAAAATTCGGACATTTTGTATAATATTGAAATAATATTATATTCTTTGAACATGTAATTCTTGAAATGAAATAGAAAGACTTATTATATGAATAAGTAAAGTTATCTAAACACATTTTTTTGCATACATAAAATTACGTTTAAAAATTTTCACGATATTGCACCTTATTAATTTCATTCGAATTGTCATAATAAAAACAGAACCACAGTTATCAACGTTTTCTAGATTTCAACTTTTACAGTGTTGCTAAATTATAAGTATCGAAGATCTCTCACATGTCGAGAAGTATTCTTAAACTATCTTATTACAAAGAAATATTTTTTTGTAGTCCAGTATTCTGAGATAAAGACTAAATAAGAGACATTACAACGCAAATTAATTCTCTTTAAAAGCACATGTAAAATAAACTTATCTGGCATCTGTAATTCGTGGATTGCATTCCAACCAAAGTGCAACCGCCCCGCGGTTAAGGGTTAAATATCCACGCCGCATCGTGCTCGGCACAAAGAGATCTCCGAGCGAATCGAAAGCTTTTCCGTGTATTTTCCCGCAGCAACAAAGACAAAGACTGCTAGCTAGAAAGAGAGAGAGAGAGAGAGGGAAAGAAATGAGAATGCCGCGATTTCCGGACGAAGGAGGGGACTCGACCAAATCGACCGGTGCATTCATCGCATTCAATCGACTTTCAATTAGTGTCGGGCTCCAATTTTCCGCTCAGGGTAGCGGGCAGGTAGAGGAGAGGGTGAAAAACAGGGATTTACACCGGTACTAATCATTTGCGCGGTGAATCGCTCGTGCTTGTTTATCCGGAATGTTGCTAATGTTCTCATTTTGCTGTATACATTGAAGATTAACGTTTCTTCCGCGCCTTGCTACGTTCGATATGCGCTTGTTCTCACAGAGTAAAACTCTCAGATATGCGGAGAAGATTAAAAAGAACTCTCATGTATACTGTCGGTATACGCAATCCGGTGGAGAAATGAATATATGATGTGATTATTCGAGCGAGTTGCCCTAGATTCGTTACGTCGTCATAAAGATAAAAATCCTTCCGCGCGGTGCTTGTACATTCTTAAGTGTGTTGGCGAAATTCTCACGTGCTACTGGAATTTTGAGGAATTTTGAGGAATTTTGAAAAGACATTTTTCATGGAGAACCTACTAAGGTTATTATATTACAAATATGCGGAATGTATCAGGCGACGCGTATTTTCTCTCCATTACGGATTCTTCAGCCAATTTAGACTATTTTGCAGTGCAATCTTTTGGTTTCTTAGGTTTCGTAATGAGATTTTTTTCCCTTCTCTTTCAAACTTTTACGAAAAATCTATGGGACGAATTAATTATTTAAAATTCAATTTTAAATTGGATTGGCTTCATACAAATTCCACTCAGTGATATCAATAGACAACGTAATTATCAAGAAGTAACGTCGATTTGACTTTTGCGCCAATTTGCGCGAATCGCCAACGCACATTAATTGGATCTTTCCAAATATTCATTTTGATACGATATTGGCGAACATATTTCGATAAAATTCGCCAATCGCCCACAATTTTGTTTCATTGCAGTTTCTATTTTCTATTTTTAACTTGTAATGCTTAATTGTCGGATAATTAATAGTTAAAGTTTAATCGTGACTAACTATCGACTGATATGCTGAAAGAATATATGATTACGTTGTGATAATAAACATGTTTAAATCAGATATATTTTATTTATGTCGTGAGAAATGAATGTTAATTCGAGAAACGCGAGAGGCGATATTTCCTCTTTGATCTTTTTTTTTTTCCGCATCCGCAGATCCGTAGATTTAAAACATTTTCTTCCCTCGTCGAGAATCTAATTATCGAATCCTCAAATTCAAGTCTCAATCTACCGACTGATCCGTGCCGATCGATCGATTGAGAATTTTGGTTTTCGATCAGCGACGCGTACGACGAGCGGCAGCCGCCGAGTCGATTAAGCACCGAAACGAGAATCCACGACGGGATCGGCGGCACTTAGTTACAAGGACGAACGAGGTTAACCCGGAATTGGGTGCTTCGCAGGCCCGGAGTCACGGAGAGAGTCTGGAATCTCGGTTATTCTGATTAAGTCTTCGTCCCAGGAGTTGCGGCGGCTGGGATACAGTTGGAAACGTAACGCCGCCCGGTATTTCGCGTCTCTTCGTAATTCGCACGATTGATCTCTCGCGATCTGAGCACTCGTCCTTCGATTATCCCCCCCTTTCCCCTTTCCCCTTTCCCTTCGATCTCGTATCGACGTTCGATGATGCGCGATTTCGGCATGTTCTCGAACATGCGTTGAAGCGTTTATCGCTCTGTAATTTCTGTCTCGAATGTATATTTTGCGCGCATCCTTGTTAATCGTTTATTAGCTATCAGAAAACCGTCATCGATAATCTGTAAATCAAAGAAGTATACCCATAAAGAGGCGAGATTAATTTCGTGAATAATATACATAAATCGTGTCTTGCGAAAAAAATAATGAGATGATAATGAATGGTATAAAGTTACGAGATTAAATAAATAAATAAATAAATAAGTAAATTAATTAAAAAACGCGAGTTTAAGATTAAATTAAATATCGACGAGATATCGATTCTCGGTTACTGTCGCAAAGTCGGGATAGTCTCGGGAAGAACGAAAGGGGATGCGGAAGCACACTTTTCGGGACGCAGCGGTCCCGGATTCGTTAATTCGGTAAGCGCGGAAAGTGCATCAGGGCTTCGATATTAAACGAGGCAAAGGCAAAGGCAAACGAGGGTCGCGAAGGATTCTCGTCGGTGAGGGGGACACGAGGAAGGAGGGACGACGAGGTCCTGACAAGGCAAAGCCTCTTCGCTTTTGCGGGATATAGAAGCGAGCGCTCGCTTCCTTATCGAAATTCTTAATTAGAAAATTTTAATTATGTTTTGAGGCTGTGGCGGCGGGGAGGGGGGAGGGGGGAGGGGCGGGAGAGGAGAGGCGACGGCAAAACTAAGCCATATAGAGCGGGATGTACGTGTATAGGTACGTAAAGACGAAGGGCGGAAAGGAGCTCTCTGCACCAAAAAGATAGTGAATTTATGTAACAGGCAGGAGGAGAGAGAGAGGGGGGTTTGTTGTGCTCGGTGACGGGCGAAAGGAGGGTGGGCGAGGATGTGCGCGAGATGCCGAAGGTAATTAAGCTTGCGCCTCTCATAAAGATGTTCTCTGACGGCGTTGTCCTTGCGAGCCGATATTAAATCACCGCGCGTTTCCACGCGGCGAATTATTAAAAACATCTTGTTCTCGCACCTTGTCGCAAAAAAAAAAGAAAAAAATACACAATAGAAGAGCATCCAGCGTCCTCGCTCCTTCTTTCCGCGAGATACGAACAGGATGGAATTTTTACAGTTTATTACGAGAAAAGCCGGAGAATGTTTTTTCCAGATATAAGATCAGGCTACACTATTATAGTATTCTTCTTTTTAGAGTTATGTACACGGTGTATAAGGATGAAAAGAAACGTGAAAATTCGAAAAAATCTTTCTCCTCTTTTAATTTTTTAAAATAGAAATTTTTATTTCTCTCTCTCTCTCTCTCTCTCTCTCTCTCTCTCTCATTTCTATGCCAAAAAATATTCGAACGTTATATCAAAATCCCTATTTTTATTATTAATTTCAACGTCTGTTCCACTATACAACTCGAGTATGCATCAGCTTTTACTCTTGCGTATTCCTAGTTCAATAGCCGTGGAGCAGCATCTTTCGCAGCTGTTCGTAACCAAAGGGTTAACCTGTCGATAATAATTCGCAAAGCGTGCCGTGTAAGAGAAGGCCGCCGCCGTCGTCGGCCTCCTCGTAATTCCATCGACGGGGGTGCCGCTAGACGAACTCCATTAACTGTTTAACGAACCGCAATTTATTACGTTATAAACCCGAGCACGTTTTCGCAGAATGACGCCTCCTCTGCTCGGGACACGTTTCCTTCGGGCGTCGCTCCATGCGAGAACTTGCTGTTTAAAGAAACGACTCCTCTGATATTTCGCGATCCTTGCTTCTGATTCTCGACAGTCGTTGGAGAATGCCCTAATTATTTTTCCCTCTTTATAAATTTATCTTTATTAATCTTTTATTTAACTTATTTTTATCTTTTAAAAAAACGCTGATGCTAAAGATGTATTAGCCCCTAAAATTATGGATATCCAGAGGACCTCCGAGGGGCGTGATTTAAAATTGTAAAATCCAACTTTTCCTTCGTAATACTTTTTTATGATTCCCTATAAAGAAAGCAAAATAATCCAAGTCAAAATAATTACGCATGAAGAGAAATTTGTAGAAAAATTCATGTAGAAAGTATATTTTTCTTTACGACTTAATCATTTTGTTTCAAATCTATGTGATCGAGCTACTTTATTATAGTACTTCCTTGCACGGTTATAAGGACGAAAAATGTAAAGATATTTTTAAAAAATGTCCTCTTTTACTTTCGTAAAATATATAAATTCTCATCCCTCTTAGTATTTTCGTGTATGAAAATATTTAAACATCATGTCTCTTATATGTAAAATCTCTATTATTAACTTCGACTACTATTACGCTCGTTCCTACATATCGTAGACATCGCAGATATTTAAGGTAGTTGTATCGCAATAAACACTTTCTCACGATATTTTTGAAATTTTGAGTAATTATTATTTAAAGGCAACGACAAAAATTAAAAAATTATTAGCCACATTGAACAGGAGATAATGGCTTTTGAATTTTGGATTATACAATGCATGGTTCGTAATAGGATGGTGTCAACTCACACTTTCGCCTATAAAAAAAAATGCTTCTTACGATTTTAAAATAAAGGAATATCTAACAAAATATTTCCAAAAATTTTTAAAGCCGTTCTCCATCTAAGTTTAAAAATATTACTAAATAAATGATGAACGCGATTTTGCCATGCATGATGTTGGAAATAATAAATTCGACGCTCTAAAAGTTGATGCAAAGCGTAGATGCAAACTTTTTGAATATTATAGAAACATAATATGCATGAAATAAATATAAGCTCAGTCAAATGTTTTAGACAAATAAATAGAGTTTTCCGTTCATTGCATTGTATGCAGTGACCATTATTTTTGATAATGTCGCGATACAACCACCTTAAGTGTGTCAGCCACCGTGAAAGCCACCGTAAAAGCCACCGTAAAAAGCACCGTAATTGCGCAGTCAGAGATTCTACGATTCTCTCGCACCGCGCGAAACAATGGCGATCGATTATCCGCGATGATGTCGCACTGGCTTTAATGTCGTAACGTGGCGCGTGCCGCCGCTGCAATCGCATTTACAATCCGGTTGGAATTGAATTCCGGTGCCGCGGTCGCGTTCGCTGCTGAGACCTGTTGCCCGGGATTCGGCCGCGCCTCGGTTTCGCGAGAGAGATTTCGTCTAATCGCGAAACAGACCGGCAACCGACGTCGATTGCTTCGATCGCGAGTACATTTAGTATCCGCTAACGTTGATGGGTATATTTCTCTATTTGTATGCGCGTGTGCGTCGTTCGCAGAGAGACCGAACTGACGCGTCACTGCCGCTTTGTTCCGACGTTATCGTTCAGCGACAATCGTTATAATGCCGCTCGGCTGGCGATAATGGAAGGTGATTGCCTGACATCGGGAATTTCCTAGTATTAAGATACTCCGATGAGAATGTTAATGGCATAATCCTCCGTCAGTCTGTATGATGCGAATCATTATGATCCGCCAATATCGTTGTACGATGAAGGAATGCGTTTTTAATGACGCAAGAATTTCGATGAACTTGAAGGATAGGGTTGATAGTAAATAAATTAATGAATGGATCGTAATTTTGTTAGGTAATTACTCGATAAACTCAGCCAGAAGATAGGTAGGAGGATATCGGGTAAGTAAGACTGCAACTGTGCCGTAACCCGGCATATTCATAGCGGCATTAACGATCCGTGTCTAACTTAGGTACCCGCGCTGCGCTCCTCCGGGAATAACTGGAAGGAAGCAAGAGGTTTCCTTAGGATTCCGTAGCCGTAGAATATATGTGGCTCGCCTGCTTGTTCGCAAAGCGAAGGGGATGCCCGGTATTTTGTAGGTAGTTAGTTCGTGTTTGTGTCGAGTTCACCTACATAAAGAACAATTAAATCGGACAATGTATGATCGAAATTTAACATTGAGTCTTCTTCGATCAATCCGCCTACTGTCGAATCCCGCAGATATGCTAACTTTTACGAAATTTGGTGAAATTGCTATTGGAGAAAGAGGGAAAAGAGACAGAGGGAGGAAAGAGAGAAATGAACGAGGGTGCGTTATGGTCGACCGAGCTAACGGTGTCGGAACCGGCTCGAATATCGGCTAAAAATGTAAATTGCCTCGATACCCTCGACGGTTCTTTTAATCGCCTCGACGCATCCTCCCCGATCGCGTCGCGTTACAAAATAATTGAAAACACGTGTCATCTCCGGCCCATGCTGGCCGAAAGTCACTTCCTCTATTATATCGGCGCCGCTTCCGTTCCGCGTGCTTTCAACAAACGCTGCACCCTTATAATAAAAAGGCTTTTGAAGGGCGAAAGGCGAGAGAATGAACGTACTGTAAGCATTACTGCCATATACACAGTCGTTGAATTAGAATATTTAGGATACAATAATTAATGAATTGCATTTCTACTTTATTACCTTATTACCTTATATATAATTTATGAAAATTTTATTTTTGAAGAATTTTAAAATCAGAGTAGTGATGAGAAAAAAGTATCATTAAATCCAATATATGTTTCCGTATATAGCCCTCTTTGAACAACGATCTTATTATATTTTGGATCAAGTCCAAACTGAACTCAACACTGAATTCAATAATACATATTCGTATACCGTTAGACCTTTCGCACGAAATATTTTTTTAATATCTAAAAAATGTAATTTAATATTTAATATTAATTAAATGATAATTAACTTTGAACTCTTTACGGAATACAATCTTTCTGTTTATGTACATTGATTTCAGAAAGGCTCATATTTCTTGTCACATTTACTTTCGTCTAAGATCTTTATATTTTCGAATATTGCGGGGAATTGCGGAAATGGTAATACTCGAAAGTCTCTCGCATTTTAAAAGAAGGGAATTTATTTTTACAAAACGCGTCGCCGTTCGCGCCGATAATACGTCACCGCGTCGCGTAACAGCCGAAAAAGAGAACAATTTTTCCAAAATTTTCTCTAAAAGCTGCAACACGTACAATTTGTCATTTACGCGCTTCGTACCTCCTGAAATAACGCCTGCCCGTTAACCATCGGCCGTTGCGAACCGTCGACTTAACGCAAAAATCTGACACATTCATTTCCACGTGCGCAACTATTATAAACGCGCCTTTCTCTCCGCCTGCGAAAGATCTTCTTTCGTGTTTTTCTTCTCTCTATTATTAAAATATGTAAATAACTGGATATATGATAACTGCAAGTTTTTTCCAAAGATCCAGATTGCTAGCAGAGCGCAAAAAAAGTAAATGATCTATACTTGCTTATCCTTGTGAATTATCATTGTTCTGAACGCTATCTCTTTTTTTTCCATCCGCGCGTGTTTCTTGACGAGAGTGGAGTTAATCTGCGCCGAATTGGCTGCAGGTGAATGCAGAATTAATCAAACGCAAACCGTAGCGACACGGGAAAAGTGCTGGATGGAAAGCAAATTCAGCGAGGACAAAGAGATAGCGCGAAGATCGAGCGTGGCCGGCGGCAAAACGCGCGATAAAGGACGAAATCGGGGGGGAAAAGCGGGGAAAGGCGCATACGAGAGGGAGATGGAAAATAGAGAAAAGGATGAGAAGGTGGGAATCGCGCCGGGAAGGCTCGCGAGAGCGATGTAGACACGTCTCGCGTAGCCGCTTTATCCGTATTTAATGCCGGAATAACGTGCACAATTGTCGCTTTGAACCTGCTCACGTGCAGAAATATTATATGCACTCGCGTCGGGGAAACGCGCCGCCATTGCTTCGCTGCGATTGAAAAGTCGATTCCGAACGTCTAGATTTTTTGACGAATTTTTTTTTAACGCCGTCGTAGATTAAAACCCGCGGTTCGAAACATCTCTCTCTCGTTAGAAAGAAGCCTGGATCTGATATTCGGCGAATGGCGGTTTCAATGACGGCGAATTAAAAGGGTAAAATATAAATTCTCTGAAAATATTTTAAAAGATTGACCGGTTAATTCATAAAAAACGAAGCGCACTTTATCTACTTCGACGGATTTGTCGATTACTAATTCGCGGATTTTTTTTTTTTTTTAAAAGTCGCGTTACAAATTGAACGAAAGAGATCGGAGATGATTCAATCCGCGGATCAAATTCGTGAAAATGACCGCTCATGTATATCGAACTATTGACGCAGGAACGATTCGGATTAAAGGTCGTGATCCCGGATGATGAGTGTCGCGATTATGGTCAAGACCGAACGACCACTCGATATAATCTCGGTATAATTGGCGATTTGCGCTTGATGGCGATTCTGCGTGATATTTTGCACCTGAATGGCTTTTTGCAAACGTCACCGATTATTTTGCTTTGTATGCGTGGGTTTTGCGCGTCATCTTTTTATGGCAACGAAAATGAAAAAGGGAGACAATATTGCCGGGAACACGGGCGCTTATACCTGTGGACGCTTGCAATATCGAAATTACAATATCGTTGTTAAGTACCAGGTGTTGAAACCGCTACTTGCGATTACTTCTTATCAATCTTTCGCGCGTTAAAGCGAGCGCGTAAAAAACGTAAAATTCATGCGCTGCATTTTCCTATGGGAAGTACATCATATATCTTGCTATTATAAACGATAACGTTGTTTCATCACTGCGCTCTCACGCGATGAGTCGCTTGAGATGAAGAAGTATCGGAAGATTTCGCTGAAGGATAGATCGTCATTTCTCTATTCCGCCATTATGCGAAACGATCTTTAATTATATGCAACAAATTTATATAGAACTCTACATCCCCGCGTAATCGTGCATAATTAATTAGTTAGATAAAGCATATTTAATTGGACCGATGTCAAAATGTATTATTATTAATTACTATGCTCTCCGTTATTATAATTTAATAATATTACCGAATTGATATATTTGTATAGATTCTCGTATTCTCTCGTTTGTTTTTTTTTATCATATCATCATATCGCTTTTTGACTCACGGAGCATTTTCGAAGCATATTAATCGACCGTAATCTATTAATTAATCTCGATCGACAAAATTTACTTTTTTTTTTTTTAATACTTGTATCAACAAATGTACGTGAATACTTTCCTCGTCTTTATTTATAGAAAAGCGTCCGAGATCTAGTATTGTAAAACGAGATATACATTTGTTGTAAGCATCCGCAAACGCGATGCGCTCAGTATTTCGCGTATTTCGCGTTTGTACGATTGTGTGTATATACACGGTGCACGGCAAATGTGTGTATGCGGCGCGAACTATTTTTCAAAATTCGCTTTATCTCCGGTGGGACGCGGCACGCATACTCCACATATTTCCATCGGTATTCATGCCGCGAAAAAATTCAATGAGAGGTACTCCGATACAGCAGCGCGATACGCGTTAACCTTTAACTGAGCTCTACGATACGCCGCTTTGATATTACATAACGTGGAGAGTAATGATTGAATTGTACTTTATCAATTATAAAAGCTGGGGATTTCAACGATTATATGTAGAGAAAAGTACGTTAAGAGAGAATTTACAAAACTAAAATATTTGTAAGGAACGATAAACTATTAGCATCCGAGGAGAGAGATTGCAAATAATGACAGAGATGGATTCTTTAGAGTAGCACATTGTAAAGAATAATGTACTCGGGACGTTAATGAGCTAACGCTTTCGGTCGGAAATTGCATTTGGAAATTCCTTTCGAGGATTATTCGATCGCGGCGCGGAGGGAGAGCCTTCGAGGAATCCGTTCTACGGCCATAACATAGGTCTCGGCCGTGTTCCGGGATGTCCGGGACTCAACGTGGAAGCTGGGCGCGAAGGAGGGCAGAGAGGAGGGCGCGAAGGGTTGTTTTATGCAGGCCTTGGATTTTATGCAATGAGACTGCAATATCAAACGGCGCGAGAAGTGCCGCTGAATAAAATATCTCGGGGCCGTTGAGGAAAAAAAAAAAAAAAAAAAAGTAGAACGGGGGGACGAACGGCCACCAGACGCATTTCGATTTTCCTATACCTGGCTGTTGCACAATAGATATACACGGGAGATCTCGCGGGTGCATTAAAGCGCGCCTCATATTTCCCGTCCCGATGCCGTTGCGGTAATTTATTACACGCTCGATCGCCATTTCGTTATTTCCGTGTTCATTTGAACGCGGTCTCGACATTACTGTCACCTAGCAAGGTAATTTAGTGACATTTAAATACGTGGGAGATTTCGATACCTTAATAATTTAGCAACAATGCGAAATGGAAGCTCGAAAACTTTGATAATTGTGTAATGTTTTTATTATAATGAGATGCGATGGATAGAGTTGGCAGCAATGTGGTGGAGAATGTCAAAAGAATAGTTCTACAAAGAGAGAAAGTTTTTGAGCAGAAGAGCCGAATTTAATATGCGCGAAAATTGCGTATGATAATATATTTTTACTTCAAGAATTATATTTTCAAAAAATATCGTATTATTTCAGCAATACACAAAATGTCCAAATTTCTCCTATATGAATGTCTTTTGTATACATACATAAAATATAAGAATTAAAAAATTAAGAGTTCGTTATTCAAGGATTCAAGTTATTATTTTTATGTTAGCATATTTAGATGTGTTTTTAAATTATCTTGCATCGAATTTTTATATTTGTTCGAGAAAAAAAAAATTGAATTTTTCACGAAATATAATTGACAAACGTTCGAATAATTTTCGAATAAATCACAATTGGAAAAAGCATACTAATATACGCGCCCAATATCGTTTCTCATACTACCCATTGTATGAGATTATTTTATCGATCTGTATTATTATTTTGTCGCTATAATTATTTCGAATTAGCGGAACAAAGCGGGTTTAAAATGCGCGAGATATGCGCTACAAATGAAATGTCATCTAATTACAACGTACCGTATGCTTTATCCGCGTAATTAATACGAAATTTACACACCCGACAATTGGTCATTTCAACGGTTATGCCAACAATGTTATGTCTCTATTGTTTACGGTCACTCAGTCCCGGCATTTAGCAGCTTGGCGAACTTTCGCGAATGAATAATGTCACTTGATGTTACAGAGCGAGGAAATGAGACAGTGTGTAAAAGCCATGGAGTGCAAAGGCGTAGCATTACGAAATAGAGACGAGAGAGAAAGAGGGAGTGAGAGAGAGAGGGGAGAGGGTGACATTGGAGTGGAGGAAAGAGAGACACTTCGAAACTTAGATTGGTGTCACGTGGCTCTCAGCGATCTGAGAATAAGAGACAAAGTCGGCGGAGAGTGGAATGCCGAGGAAAGAGATAGAGAGATAGAGAGAGAGAGAGAGGGATGGGAACGCTGTAACAGCACGATCCGAGGCGGCTTAACCGGGAAATCCGAGGTAAGACCCCTCGCGAAATCTCTATTTCCGCGAACGCCATGTTTCCATGGCGTTTCCCGTGTAGCCGCCGGAAGTGCTTCCACTCCTCGTTCCCCGTCTCTCGCTCTTCTTCTGTGCCCATCTTCTCAGCCGATTCTAAAACCAGAGTCTGCCTGCATGTCTTCCATGTAAATCTTAAAGGATTACGCTCATAATTGCCTGCGTCGCCGCGTAATTGAAGAGCACTTAGACCGGCTCAGGGCGACGCGATACGTGACTGCCTTGCTTCGGATCGAAGATCCCGCCAAAACGATTCCGCCGCGAATCCTCGATACCGGGGGTTACTCATCGTGTCGTACGATGCGCGAACGTGACAAAATGGTACAGCCACCTCGTATCGAACAAGGTACAAGAGGGATGTTATGATTTCTACGACATCAGCTTTTATTTTGTGAACATATTTGCTTTTTATTTTATGAACGTATTTTCTCATCTTGTTGTGATAACACATCTTGGTATACTAAAGTTTTCCCCTGTACAAAATTTTGGAAGATAAAAGTTAAGAGAAGATAAAAAAGCTGCTCTCCCTTCTCCGAAAATAAATTTATATTGAAAGAAATCAGCTTTTTCCACATATGTAAATCTTTTTGCCGAAAAATATTTAATATTTCATACATGTGTATATATATATATATAAAATATTTTTTTATCGAAAAATTAGTACAAAGAATGCTTTTAAATAAAAGCGTAAAGTTAAAAATGTAGGGTGGTTATTAATTGTAGGATAGGTTGCAAGGATCAGTTATTAATGTTCTTTGTTTCCATGTCATCTGATAAAAAATGCTATGGAAATAAATTTCGTAGACTTATAACACACTATAGTATCGTTCTATATTTATTTCGAGAGCAATTCAATCGATAGTTCCTTCGATATCGAAGCATCCCGAATTCTGGTACGCTCAGTAGTGGCTTTATTAACTAATGCAATCGTAATCGCGCGATCTTCGCGGCTCGTTGACTTTTGCGCGATCCGATCTGTACGTCGGAACTTAGTCAAGCGCCAGTACGAGCCTAACATCCTGATCCCTGGGCTTAATGGATTAATTTTGTGATTGGTTGATTCGTATAATTAAAGCGTAACTATATACACACAACTATGACCGGAGACGAGACGCAGTTGGGACTTTGGATGAAATTTTAACCGCGAGTTCTCTCTCGCTTTCTCTTTCTCTCTCATTCTCTCCGAATCCCGTTCCGTCGTGAATTTCAGACTATGTTCGGAAATGTCAATAGTGTGTTTATACTGGTTTATGGAAAAGTTTGGGATAGGAAACTATTCCGGTCCTTTGTCGGAAGCTTCCGCCGGCTCTTTGTAGTAGCACAATCGATTGGCGTTTCAGCGATTTAGCGACAGACAAAGTGACAGTCTGTCAGTCGGGGTGGTCGCGGCTAATATTGTCTGCGTGTAAAACTTTCGCGAAACTATTGTTTTCAATGAATTCCGCGGTATCGTTGTAATAATCGGAATATCAAATTTAAAGGCGTTAGATCTTTTCTTTACCGATTTCATCAGTTTTAGATTTTGCCAATACTCGTTGGAATTATCAGTCTATTTTTATTTTTTATCTCTATAAACTGTGATGATTTTTTTTCTCTAAACAGCTATCACGTTTTTTAAATTATCGGATTAATTTTGAAACTTTTTTTTTTAACATTTGGCATTTCTTTTTTTTTGTGTTTCAGGTAGGTCTAATAGGCAATAGAATTGATCTGTGTTCGATACATCAACGTGTGAAGAATTTAGACAGTATGATGATGACAAACCTACCCCCTGTTATGCTGCCACCCATTACGGACTACGGGATGCTGACGCCTACTCTCGGAATAAAGGTGAGTCCCGATTTACCCCTTCGATAAGCTCGAAGAAACGAGTCTCGCGATCCAAGATACAATCAACAAGTCTGGGAATCAATTCTGCGCTCTGATAAGCTTACGATTGCTTATTTAAGTAAACGAGAGCATATATTTTGGCGCGTATAAAAATAAATATACAAATCTCACACACATATATACGGAATAGTCCCGATTTTAGTCAGCGTATAAAAGCATTTGCGCGTCGATATGTTTCGAGTCGATATTTTCGACGGATAGTTTTTTGATAGGCCGACCACGAAATCGCCGCGAGCGATTTTAACGATGATTGCAAACATTTCGATCTAGACAGAGACTATCGCATACTCTCGCCTCGGTGCTTCTCTTTGTTTTTCCCCCTCGAAGCAATTCGGGATGTTTTAGTGCCGATATAAAATCCTCCCCCCTCTCCCCCCTCGCTGGCTGACGGGGGTCCTTGGGGTATCGCCTTTCATCTCTCCGGGCTTTTGCTACCCTCGTGCGCGAGAGAGCGCCCTAAAAGCCGCGAAATATTAATTAAAATTCTGCCCGAAATACTTCCAACGACGAAGGGCGAAGGGCGGGCGCGCACTGTATTGGCTAACCGGCGCGTCTAATTTACTCGGATTTTCCACGAAAATAACACAAACCTGCAGCGACCATCAACATTCCGTCACGCTACTTCCGATATAGCACCGCGCGAAATCTGCTAATTGGGTTTATTTAATCGCGCGAGCGAAGACTACGATTAAAAATGTATGTTATAAAATGTATGTTGAAAAATGAGGCGAGGATTTCGCGAGGAAGAAGGAAGTATGTTACGATAAAATAAAAATGGCAAATGACAATATTAATATCTTATTGCACGACGTCTTTTTAAAGGACGAGATGGGATTTTTTCCCTTTAAACGTGAAACGGCTCACTCGCCATTCTTTTAGAACATAAAATCATGAAAGCCAGACCGCGTCAGTCTTAAGTTTCTTTGTGAATTCTTGCGTAGAGAGAAGTGACCTATTCCCTTTCACATTTTTGATGTACGAAACGATAAAAAGGATAATGAACTGCCGATGAATTCCATTGTTACAAGCGAGGAAATTTTCAAGAATTTCTATTCACTTTGTATTGTTTTGCTGCCGATTTAGCAATCTTGCGTTTTTACGTTTTCAACTCGTTCTCCGATTTCTAAACATATTAATTATTATTTGGCAATTTTTGAATGTTGCCATATTTATTTTTTTCGAAATCCGTCCAATTAAAGAAAACGACAAGTAGAGGAATCCGCGGCGAATCCTTGTACAAAATAAGATAAAATAAGAGTTTGTCTCTCGAATGCAGCCGTCACGGATAGAATCTCGCGAAAGGTGAGATCTCGTTACGTCGAGTTACTCTTACGTAACTTATCTTTGTCAAAGGGCACGTTCTGTGTGTTTCCCTTACAAGTAAGTAAGAGGGGGGACTTTTCAAGCGGGCCGACGAGGCGTGCTTTCAACGATTGGTAGTTAACGATTGAGAGAATCCTTGGGATACACTCTTCGCATTATTCTCGGTTCTTTCTCTTCTCTCGTCGGCCATTGTGTTTTTCGCGGTATCGTATTTCCGTAACTATTCTCACTTTAATTAAACTATTTCCAGATGGAGGATAACCGCGCGGATAGAATATAAAGTTACCTCACTCATAAGTCCGGCATAAATATTACTTCCATTATTGCAAAAGTCAAGTGCGCTTGAAATTAAGTTAATATTTTGTTTATCGCACTTCTTTTGTATTGTGCCGTTCCGTTCCTACTTTAACCCTTCTGTCAATGAACGGATACCCAAAGCAACTTTAAATGTTAAAAATGTATTGGAACTTTTCTCCGTCCGAAACAAAATACAAAGGGCCTTTGTATTCGGAAACCTTCTAAAATATAACGGGAAAGAATGTTCAATGTCCCAGTGGCTGCTATAAAGAAATTGTCACAGTGCAATGTGTCGAAAACAGTTGGTACCTGGATATCCGTACATTGATGAAAAAGTGAAAAAATTATGCGTTGACAGAAGGGTTAAAAAGAAGTCGATCCGGTCTTCGGAAATCGATCGTATATAATTCGTATGCAAGATATCCCGAACTTTAATACTGAAAATAATCGCTATTTATCTTTTAGGACATAGTTATTTATAGAGATAGTTTCGCGACACGTTGTACACAAGATTCTAAACGTTCGACGCAAGAAAGTTCCGGTCGCGGAAAGTACGTAACGCGGATTCTTGTCAAGAATGGGAGAGAAAAAGAGGATGTTTTCGGGCCGCCGGCGAAAGGGCGTAGAAGCTCTTTCTATAGAAATGCGCGCGCCGCGCGAACAAAAAGCTGAATAACATTAACTTGCTTAATGTATTCTCTTAATTTTAATACACAATGCCCCCGAGCTGACGCGCTCGCCCAGCTTCAACCTTCGACGAAGATTCTCTTACTCCCTTTAATCCTCCATCTTTTTTTTTTGGCTGATTAATATTTATATTATATTAACATCAGTCTCTCGTTTTTCGCTAAATAGAGAATAATATAACGATACTTATCGTAGTTAATCGTGGTAAGATATGTTACTGACATATAACGAGCACATATAAGGGAGAGCAAAAATAAATACATAAAACGAAATATATAATAATTATTAACAATATATGTAATATATTTGCATAAAATTCTATAATATATTTAAGTAGATATATATGTCAGAAAATTACATAAATTCGTGCCTCGTGCCTTGTTATTCTCAGCGTTAACCGATGTTGGTTGCTCAGTTTCTTGTTACATAGTTTCTTGTATAAGTTTAGACTTATATATGTAATTCTCATATATACTGCGTGTCTCGAGTATAGTGTAGTTACACGGGGTTCTATTGGCCGCTATTGTTATCGCTGTTTGAAACAGCACTAGCGGACGAATGCCCGCGGGGCCCCCGCTTGATGTTTCGCGCAGCGAAGATTACATTACGGATCGGTTTTACCGCGCGTCACTTTGATCAGTTCCGCGACTGTTCGACCGGGAGGACTTTTCATACACCGGCGGCGTTCTCTCGCGCCCGAAGGGCGCGTTACATCACAAAGCGCTCTTTTAGCGAAACTGCCAAGTCGAATCGGAGCCGAGCTGAAGCCCCCCGAACTCGTATCGCGGCGGCGCACATCGCGCGTTTTCTCTGTATATTTTCTTTCCGTTAATCGCCGACCTCGGTTCCAGAGAATTCGCGTATTCCGCGGCCAACTCCCGAGGCGCCGTTCGTGACGTCATTCGCGTATTATTTCCATCCACGCACGCACCGCATCGCCCACCTGTCAGGCGCACGCGAGCGAGCGAGCTAGCGCGCGTGTATCAAATTCGAAACGATTTTGATTGTTGCGGGGAGAGCGGCAAATTAATTTCCATTTCTCGCGACTCTCGTCCGAGTTTTGTTTCCCCGTCCGCGTCTCTATAACACGCCGCTGTGTGTTTGTGAAATAAATGCGTTATGGACTCTTGATATTTATTTCGCGCCGAGAGGGAGTATCGATCAGCTGATTAACAAACATATACGAGGCGACGTCATAATAAATTTTCAACGTCCTCTTTAATTTTATTTATTTACTACTGTATTTCTACTCTCTCCTCTAGTTTCCATACAATTTATTGATTACTCGCTTTCGTGTAAAAATTCAAATCTCGCGTGCAAACGAATCGAATGAATTCTCTCTTCCGGCAATATTTCTGATATATTTCACATGTACATTTGATTCGATTCGAAATTATATTGTGACATTCTTTTTATCGCGATGGGAGATGCCCCTTATCGAGTCGCGATTGCTCACTTGATCGTTTGCACGTACATACACGCGCTTATTGTACACGCGACAAAACGAAGAGGACGGGAGAATGGCCCGTGAATGTCCCGTCGGTGACCTCGTCTCTTCGTTTGCATACGCAAACAGAGGAATTAGGACCGGACACGTTGCGCTGCATATTCGATCGGGGGAAACGGGGGGAGGGGGGCAGGGGTCCTTTGCCCCTGGGAGCGCGTTATTGTCGTCTCGAGTAGGTTATTGTCGTCGAAACACATCGGAACAATCGACAATATTGCCCGAAATTCGACGAGTCCTCCGGGTCTCCGTTCGGCAAGAACGAATAAATGCCAAGATTTGTCAGCTCTCTCTCGATTTCTTTCTCGGTTACTTTCGGTAAAGTTTCCGGATTTGATTATATAATCGGTTATTGCTCAGTTTTCTAAAACGTTTTTTTTTTTTAAATCTTTGCTCTCTCGTTTCAGTCTAGCTTCGCAGAGAGATCGATTTATATCTTAATGAATAATTCTAAGAATATATAATTAGAGAAGTGAATCATGAGATGATTCGCAATGAAAGTCTCATAATTAAGTAAAACGCGTTCTTCATTTTGTCCTGTTATATTTGGTTCGGGCAGCGAGGAGAAATTTTCGCTCGTGATTTCGGAAGAAACCCGCAAAATGATTCACGGATTAGGGATTGTTCGCGAAAAATTCCTCAGCGCGACGGCGCGGGGGTTGATTTGAATTTTCCACGTCGGCTCAACTCTGCGGCATCTCTCCCCCATCGTCGCATCGAATATTCCATAAATAAATCGACGTTTAATAGAAAATCGGAGAACTGCGAGGAGGCACCTCATCGCTCACTGTCACGGCGCTTCTTCGCGCTACCGGCAGCTAGTATCTCAATAATATTCAGTTTATAAACTTCGAATGGATCCCTTATTACGTTCCCGACGTCCCGACCGATTCATCCACCTCTTCCTTTCTTATTTTCATTCTTATTGTTAGACGGAGAGGTGTCCCCGTCGCGCCGATTTATCTCGCGGCTTATAAGCGTTGAGTGAGTTACTTTTCATTTTCTCTTCTCCTTTTCTTCATTTGTGTGTGTGTGTGTGTGTGTGTGTGTGTGTGTGTGTGTGTGTGTGTGTGTGTGTGTGTAGCCTACCTCGAATCTTTATATAATAAGGCAAGTCATTAAAAATTGATTGATTAATTTTTCTTAATCGCGTGCTAATATGGATTGTATCAAGTACACGTAATGATATGCTCGCGCCGAGTGTCAGTAAAACGACGGATCCATCACAATCGATCAAGCATTGCTCGCGTCTCGATAATTTAATGCTCACGCGACTAACGACGTATCTCGGCCCCTATCCATCTTTTTCCGTTTCCTCCCGCAAATTCCGCGCGTGAAGATACAACTTTCTTATTTCGGGGAGAGAGCCGCCTATCTTCCCCTAAACAGACGAGTTTCCTAGATGGAGACGCGCGAAGGGAGATTTCACCGGTAATCTCTTCTGATATAATCTCGTAATAAGAGATAAGTTCATATATAACAAGAATATATAATATAATCTTATAAGAAGTTACGAAGTAATTTGCATCTTAGACAATGATATTGTCACTTATTTCCCACGTGCGATATTGGAATAATATTAGAATTCATTGTATTCCTCGTAGCAGAGCGCTATCGCGAAAAGCATATAAAAGCATTCTTAAAGCGGAGGTTTCAAAAACGGTCGCAATCAGTCGGCGATATGTAAGCTCCTCGATAAACATCCGTGTACAATCGTGAACGATAAAAAAGACTTACGTGACACGGCGCGACCATTTGCCGTATCGAAACGACGAGAGGGGGTGGAGTCGAATATTTGCCAATTCAAAGTTGGCCGCATCGCGTTGGGATTGTTTTCCATCGTCTACCGATTTTTTTTTCCCGACTCCGGCCCACGTTTCCGCTCGCGAGCTCTTCTCTTCCCTATTTTATTAGCTCGGTTTTACACACAGCGTGGTTCCTGAAACAATAACCATTGTTAAACTCTCTCTTTCTCTCTCTCTCATTCACTCACCCTCCCTCTCTCTCTCTCTCTTTTTGCGGCACTTTCAGCGCGTTTATAGACCGCGCGCTTTCCGCAGCTTCGCGCTTTGTTTGCCTCGAATGACGAGCGTCGGTGATCGCGATGAAGGCGAGCACGTAACTTTCGGATGGTTTTCGCGTTTTCCCCTCTCTCTCCCTCCGCTCTGTCTATTTCTAGCGGCCGTAACTATCACCGTTAATGTTCGTCATACCTCCCTCCGTTCGCCATCTCTCGATGCCTGCTGCTCTCTTTCTTGCCGCGCTGGAGTTTACAATGCTAGGAGTCATTTCGGATGCATGCAGCTTTTTAATTACATACCTGGCCGGAAGGCCGATTTACGATTTCCATGGAAATAGAATTCCCTCCTGACCTGAGGGAAGGGATCTCTCTTCCCTCTTTTTCCCTTCTACCCCGATATTTCCGCAATATCGTCTCGCGCGCTCTTTCGATATTTTTTTTTTTTTTCGCGCGTGTTTCGGCTCCAGATGACGATTTGAGAAGGACACGGGCATTTTCGGGGATAATGATGCATGCGCCAACGAAAGTTTCGCGTCACCTGAATCTTTCACTAAATTAAGCATTTAAGTTGCCGACTAAAATGGATACGGCAAGTTACGTCAAGTAAATGATGTTCTATATAACGGCAAAACGGATAAGTTGCTGAAATGTTTTTTTTTTTTCCTACAAGGATATTAATATTACTTGGTTAGATCAGTTCATTCGACGGTGATTCCATGAATGGAAAACTTAACGAAACTCGTCGACGAGAGTTTTTCTTCGACAACTTTTCAGATACGTTATCCGTGCCGCGAATTTCTGCTCGCGGTATTAAACCGCAAAGTTTTTTCTTGCCAAGATTGACAGATCATAAATATATAATTTTGATTAATATATCTTCAACTTTTTTCTGCGTTTAGAAAGACTTCCTGTTACTTAAACAATATTGTTAAAGCATATCGAGATTCGAACTGAAGAATCGAGTCACGAGAAAAAACGTGAAAGGGTTCAGGATCAGGTCCATAATGCGACGCCAATTTCTTGTATTGTCGCATGCGACGATGCACTCATACACACACTGTGCACACACACACACACACGCGCGCGATTATACTCGTACGAGTACGTATCTCGCCTCTCGATAATGATAGGACGCGAGTTTCCATCCGCATGGAATTGCCTCGTAGTAGCTGATGCAGTTTCCGAAAACACGGCTCCCTATCGGCATCGACTATCTCCTTCTACCCCATCCTTTCGTAATTAAACTAATGGAAATCCGACTCGATGCTTTTATGCGACTCCACCCTATATGTGTACCAGAGCGAGCCTCAAACACCGAAACGCAATCCATTCAAGATTCGGAGACGACAAGCGAAAACCACAAAACTCCGCGACTTTGAATTCGTGTGGAGCGATTATAACAATTAAATTCAGTTCTCATGCACTTTATATCTATCCTGAGGAAAAAAAAAGGAGCAAAAGACGATAGATTAAAAATTATTAGTCGCAAATGAAAACTATAAATTTGACTCGAGATTACTTTGAAGAGATATATTTCTCTCTTCTCGTCATAAATTTCTTTCGAATCTGCAAGAATTTTTATTATACAATGTTTCCCACGTTACGGGAAATCAAAATTCGGGAAAAAAATGTTTTTAGACCAAATCGACCCCACCTAATGCACGTTGCGGTGAATTTGGTTTGCAAATGCCGGGCGCTTTTAGGAGAGCGCGAACCAAGCTCGGCCCGATAATAACGGAAGTGAGATAGCCGTCGCATGTATCGCATTACACGTAATGAAAACAGCTATCGCATTACGCATAATTACGATGTTATTTCATTATATGCGAAATAATTTGCGAAAGTTTGCGTCGAGTAATTGGGGGGTGAGAGGGGGCAGCGTTACGTAAATGAACTGGGGATAATTGCGCGCGTCATTGTTCATTATTTTTATCAAAAGCCGGAGAGCGGATCGTTACCGTCCCTTTGTGAAAATATTTTATTGTTTTTAATTAACGCTGCGAGAAACAGAGAGAGAGAGAGAGAGAGAGAGAGAGAGAGAGAGGGGGGGGGGGGACAGAGAGAGAGAGAGAGAGATAGAAGAAGCGGAACCGCGCGCGATGTAAAAAATCGCATGCGCCCTGTCCGCCGATCGCCATCAACTCAATACCGGCTCTCAATTAATTTTAATTATCGTTAACAAAGTGTCGAAAAGATGTAACGCGACACGGGCGCGTGGCCGTTAAAAATTAATGACGTTCGTCAAAATGGGACGCCAGGGTAAACACGCGTCGTGTCCGATACTGAAAACTCGAGAGTCAATTAATTGCTCCGATGAACGATGATGACGTCGCATAAACGTCGCGTTTGTTTTGTACTCGTTTCCGCGGTTTTTTCACGTTAAAATCGACTGTCGTTCCGGCGTCGCGTCATTATCGATATTTATCCTTTCGTCGTGTGCGATCCTTCTCGATATTATTTCTGCCGTAGTTGTGTTACTTGCTCTCAATCTACGAGCTTCGTCTTTTTCGCGCCGCCTTTAGGGCTACTGTCGATCGGATCGAATCATCGTGAATAAATGTCGCTCGACGAAGCGATTGAAGGATTTTCGCCCTGAAAGGAAAGCCGATTTTGATGATATTATTGTCCATCGCGTTGGAAATTTTGGGAAGTAACGCATTTTTTTTGCGCTCGCGCACGAGAACGTTGATAAAAGAACGTTCAATCAGGACGAAAGATGGTGAAAATTGTGATTTTTTTTTCATGACTTCCGCTCCCACGATGACGAAGATCAATGTTGTATCAGATCGCGTGATACTAAATTGCGCCTTGATTCCTGAGAAATTTTTAACCTCGCTATGTAAGCTATTTTTTTATGCGACAGAATATGTCTTTCGTACACTTCCGTCAACGGAATATAATCAAGCACAATTGATAGTTCGTAGATTTTTTTAAATATACGTACGATAAATTGCGAATGTTTATTTAGCGTAATGTACAGTTAAAAAATATGTCTACTATAAATTGCTTCTGCAAACCTGTCGTACAACTGGTGACCCAGTAATTTAATACGTAACATATCTATTACACTGACTGTCGCGGGTATCCACCAAACCATTTGTTATTACAGACTGAATCAGGAAAAATGGTGTTTGTATGTATCACTCAGTCAACAATAATATTTGAACGATGAACGTTTGGACATTGAGGGATTTTGACGAATGACATATTAGATATTTATTGGAGAGAATAATAGAACAATAAATTATTCCATTTAATTAATTTAATTTTCACAAATCATATTCTAGAAATTAACTTTAATCTAAATAATTAACAAACTATAAACTATGTGGAAATTGTGGGAAAAATGCAAATTTTATGTATTTTATTAAATGCTAATCTTTTATCTTGTTCTTCAGATAATAATCGATTATATAAACTTTGTTTACAAGTACATTTACAATGGACGTATCTGCCAATTTGTTGCGATCCGCGCTTTCGCTGGCTATTTTGTACGTATGCGGAGGCATCAAGCTATTTTAAATCCGTCGCTGATAAGACGTTTCGCTAAAATGTATCTAATAATATTTCCTGTCAGGATTCGAAACGATTTTCACGTGAATAACAATCTCTCGTGCTCTTTAACACGTCACTCGCGCGTTTAGTTTGACAACTCTTCAGCACTCGATTCGCAAAAGTTTCCGCGCGGAAGATAAAGACCGAACGATATAATCAGTGACGTAAAACGGGATTTTTAGATTGCCGATGGAAACAGGAGGTTGATGCGTAAGCACAGTTGAAAATTTGTTTTCAAGAGTAAGGGAGGAGGAGATGAAATAAAACTCGTCTCACAAAATATCCGATATTTACAGAAGGAAGTTTCCGCGCGCGAGCTTTTAAGAAGAGTCTCTAAGAGTCTGATAATTTATTCCGATAGGAATCGATAATTTATTCGTTGAAGAGGATTTACCGGTCGCGCGGTTCGCGTTAGTTCTTAACTTTAATTATGACTTTATAATCCATGCTTTAATTATGTTCTGATTTATTTACACAATATACAGTTGGATACCCGTTTTTATATCCAGTAAAATAATTTTAAATCGAGAAACTATCGCTTATTAAAGTTTTTTTTATTTGATTATTTTTAAGTGTATATTAAAATTCTCATATAATTAAAGAAGGAGTAAATGTTTTATATATATATTTCTGCCAAACACGATGGATTTAAAAAATTAATTAAACAGACAATGTATTTATGGGAAATAATCCTGTTAAATTTGCAGTTCTCTTGTCATATTATTGCATAATATATAAATGATATTTGTGTGCATTAATATTTTTATTAAAATGTCATATTATGACTCAATTTATATATCCCGTGACGAATATGCGACGCATGTGCAAAATGAATAATGGAAAATATAATTAATAAAATCTACGACATTTTTTGACCAATGAACATTAATTAAATTCAAAGCCGTGATATTGAATAAAATTGATATATATATAATTTTCAATAATAAAAGTATAATTAAATTTATTTAACCTCAACTAAAGATTTATTCAACTTTATTTAACTAAAGATTAAAGATCTCTTATTACATGACATATTACAAACAGAATAGTGTGTTTTGCGTCGCTCTCTATTATAATTACTTTAATCTTCGACGGCACGAACGTACGTTATTGCTCACCATTTACACAAAGAGCGCAGCAAGGAACCGAGGAGTAAATCAAATTTTAATTACATTAACGCCGCGGTGCATCCAATTAATCTCGGCTCCTTGTTCGGTCGGCGAAAAGTTTCGTACGCGAGAAATAATTAAAGTCCCTCTCTCGCGCCCACAATATCATTTGCAGCCCTTTCGATGCAGCCTCTCGAGAGTGTACTTCTTCAAGTTTCTAGTCCTGGGAAGCGGCACATCTTAAGCGCAACTATTTACCGCCTATCTTAGAGAGAGAGAGACGTATTTTATATGTGTATATAATACTCATTCCGATACGTTTCGTGAATCTCGGTCTGAGTATTATCGGACTTTTTCGTCCATTCATTGTCTCTTCTATATTCGAGGCAAGTGACGGTAAATAGGTATCGGGAGTTTCTTCATAGACAATGCGGTTGTCGCACAATCCATCCCCTTCTGTCCCCCCATCCCTCGCCGGAAATAGACAAGAACGAAGATACGATGTATCGCTTATAATGTGCTTCGATCGATACGAACTTCGTGAAGAGCTTAATTCGTTTGTATCCGTTCGCCCCGCGTGAGCCTGACGATGAGAATTCTTCTCGATGCAAAATGAATGCTTAATCTTTAGATAGCCGGGAATGGGATGTATTTTCACATACTCTCTGAAGATTTCGCTTGTGCGGAGAGAAAGAAACAATTTTTTTTAGCCCGATTTAGCTTGGAAGGGCTTTATTCCTCGTTAATGAGAAAGGATTTATCCTATTTATTAAAGTGCCATAAAGGCGGAAACGAACTCGGCGCGGCCTTTCGATAAACGTTTTCCGCCACAATCCTGGAAAATGGCGAAATCGGAGTATCCGGTGGCAAATGGAAAGTTGAGGCCTCGTACGATTTTAGTGCGGCTCCGTGTCGGATCTGAAAACGCATATTGCTCCGAGACGTGCTGCTATCTTCCGTTATACCATATAATGCTTCTTCGAACTCGTGTTCCTGAAGAGAGAGAAAGACAGACAGATGGAGAGACAGAAAGAGAGAGAGAAAAGGAAGCGATAAAGTCCATAACTATATAGAAGTATAAAAGAGACTAGCCAGCTGCGTAAATGCACGACACATACGATGCTATATGTGTCTCTGCACAGTGTTATCGTCGCAATGTTTAACCAATATGCGTCACACAGACATAAAAGCGCATTACGAGAATCAATATTTTATTTTATTTTTAAAAATTCTACATTTTCTCTCTCCGTTGTTAGATAAAATTTAGATGTTTGATGAAAAGTGTAATAAATTATGAGAATACAAGAATTTTATTTTACCATATTTATGAGATTTTTTATTTTTAAATGATAAATATTTTGTGATAATAATCTTTAATTGCTTTCAATTAGATTTCTTCTTATCCAATATTAGCATAAGGTAATTTAGGAGCATTATCAAATATGTCAATATGGGAAAGATTTCCACATTCTTAAAGTTTTCGCGAAAGAACGAGACTCTATGTGTGAAATTTATCTATAGATAATTTTATTTATTTCTATGATATAACATTTTTATTTAAAAAAAATATAATATTTCAATGTTCCGGAATATCTGAATTTTCCTCACCAATGTCCATATCTCCTTTAATGTAATGAGAAGAGAGCAGCTTCGCATGAGTATCAAGCGAATTTATTTTTAAATGTTTATATATTTCATGATCTTTACACTCTTTTATAATATATACACATATATAAAGAAGATTATAAAATCTTAAAATCTAATATTCCAGTTTGTGAAACATATTAAGATACTTACATTCAATCTAGAATAATTAATTTTGTTAGCACACGTGTCTCGAGATGTTCTTAAATTATATTATCAAGGATGAATCTTGATTTTATTTCCCGATATTATTTGAAGAAAAAGTCAGAGAGAGAAGAAGTTGTGTTATATACATAAAGATATAATATCCAAAGAGAAGTCGACAGCTGCGGGGAGATATATACTTGTAAAGAGAAGCCGCACAAATTATCTTCTCTTACATGTTGCTTCTCTCCTCATCCCCGTACTTCCCCTCCTACGGCCGCTTCTCGCCCTCTCTTTAATCCAGTTTGCGCGAAACAAACAGTTCCCTCAGCCAACGTATAATTGTCCGTAATTCGATCCTCTAACGCAGTTTAAACGCAAAAACTCGCGCGCGACGCAGTCTCTGCGGGTCCGAGCTGCGCGCGCTCGTGTGTTTAATTGAGTGTGCTAATTAAGGGTGCGATTGAACTGTACGTGGACCCGTCTCCTGTGTGTGTGTGTGTGTGCGCGTACCTCTCTTTCTCTCCGTGTGGGTTTGTTGTGTGTGCGTGTCCATGGGTGGTCGAGTGTTGCTGGCGCTTGTTCGCGTGGGTGATCGCCGCTTATCGGAGTTTCGACCGGAAAGGAAAAACGAAAACACACAAGTATGTACTCGGCGAAGTTTGCCGAAATGTTCTCTCTCTTTCGATTTTCTCTCTCTCTCTTTTTTTTTTTACATTTTACAAACATTTTACGCGTAACGTCACAGCGCGTTTTCGCCGCGAAACTTCCGTTTGGCGATCGAACGTCCTTTCGGAAAATCCTATTGTTCCTCGGATGTGCTATCAGGTTTCCCTTACTTGTAACGTTACAGACGTTGGCTTTAAGGAGTTTTGTTGTAGCTTATCGAATTACGCGGTGCGTCAACGTTTGAAAGGTTATCGCCTCTATTCTGATGCGGGATTTTTAGATAAGATAAAGATCTAATCGTGCGTGAATATAAAGTCGTTGCGTATTTTTAACTATTGTACATGTGAGATGACGTCAAGCACACATCACCTACACGATATACACTCGATACCGTTGAATACATAACAGCGACCAGAGAAAACATTCTGAATTCGCAACTGTAATTTCTATGTATGACGTGTATGTGCTTTTGCAGATTTACGTTTCAAATTTGTGCCGGGCAATTTTTTTCACGCAAGTTTAATTGCGAGCATTATAATAGCGAGTCGCAATATAATCTTCAATTAATAATGTCGCAATTAAATATCAATTTACTCTGCCTGTCGTACGCATATAATATAATATGAATGTTATTTGATCGTATCACTAAATATGGCCGAGAGAGATTATCTATAAATAACGTCCGCTTCAACGGCGCCACTCATTCTCTTAGCAAGCCTTTGCACGCCTTTATCTTATCGCTTTCGTTGCACCTTTATGTGGCTTCTCTCAGGAACGTATAAAGAGAATCGCTTGAGAAGCTACGTATCTAATGAGGACGTTTTTTTTAATAGAGTTACCAATTTCCTCGCGCAATACGAATACGAATCATCGTTAATTCACGTTATCCTTAATCTATTATTAAAGTAGCATGTTCGTACATCTCCTTGGATAAATCTCATGAAAATTGCAATTCGATCGCGGATTGACAGTCTTGTATAATAATCATCCGCCATATATTTCTTCATATGTTCGCCTGATCAATTTATACATATATTACGCGACGTTGCAACGTTGCATCTTTTATTCGCGATCGGATTGCGTTCCCGATGCTTATCCAAGTGTACGCATGAGATTACAATTGCAATAACGTAAGAAATGTCAGAATCTCGAGGATTAGATGCAGGAGAGAGAAAACGGAATACATTAAATATTGCGTATGTATAAAATATCGCGGGGTGGGGTGGGGGCTGCATTTTTTGAGTGCGTTATCGTTTATTATCATTTTTATGGCGGCACAAAGCGACGAATCTCCGTGTTCCATCCTACGCTTCGCTTGGCACAGGGACGTCCGCGAAAGATTAAAGGGGAGAGAACTTGATGCTTCCGTGTGCATCGGGGATAAATGGGGATGCGACAAAACTAAGAAATCCCCCGACGGGGAAGTCGAACGTAGCTCGAAGGAATTACGCCAATTTGGAGCCGGATACGTAATTCGTGGAACCTTTGGAGCCGGACTTTTCGCGCGATTAATCAAAGTCAGCCCCGGCTGCTTAGAGCCCCGGAAGTCGCTGCTTCGTTCATTTACAGATTACGTTCGCTATTTCGCATCGATCCGCACTTAAACGTTTCGCCTAATGCGACTTATCTATCTCAAAGCGGTTCGCGAGCAGTAGAGGGGACCTTTTTCATTTTCTTTTTTTTTTTTTTTCGAACATCTCGTGACATTTAACTTTCGGAGAGAAAAGGAGAAAGAGAAATGCATTATGTAATCTTTACTTTTATTATTTAACTAAAAATTAAATGTAATATTGCTTTTAATTACAAGTAAATAATGATAACGAATTTTTTTCTGTTAATAGAGTACAATATAATCTGATGCTTTATGCTTTATGATTTTTTTTTTACGCATAATAAAACATTGTTTGCGTGAGACGTGTATTCGTAAGAATTCTCTCATTGAAACTCACTTGAAGGCTACATTCTGAGAATCTGACGGATTTCTCGCGCGCGTGAGAGACACCCAATATTATTTCATCCTTGCAGATGATTCGCATCACGTGTTTCGTCTTCGCGAAGGACTTCGAACTCCGCGAAGTACGTACGTACCTACAGCTGAGAGAGCATCTGTCGACTCGTTCACGCGAGTTAAACGCGTTACTGTCTGAGAGTTGGTCCTCCCCGAAAATGTGTCCTTCGAAGGAATTGCGCAACTCCGGAGCGTCTCTCGAAAACAAAACGCACATCTGGAGAGACACGTGCTCCCTCCGCTAAATGTCGCGAAATAATATTCTGTTTGCGCGCTCGCGGATTTCTAAACAGATTTTTATTCCGAGGTTGATGGGGTAAAGAAGAAATTAAACTACGATTAAAACTGAGAGTTATCAAACTTCCGTTTAACGTTTCGGGTGATTGGTGTCGGCGGAGTTTAGCAAGTTTTACCCCCGCATTTAACTATGATGATCGAGAATTAATCGAAGTTGGGAAAGGTGACCTTTCAACGTGGCTCGCGTAAACGAATTTTATCTATTTTCTCGAGATCCGATTAATTTGATTCGTGCGGGTTGCTCTATTCGTTACGACGAAGAGAGCAATCCATGAACAGTGCACATTTATTTTGACGGTGCATTTTAAGGGGGAGACTCTGTGCTCTGATTCACGCAAGATCGACGCAAGATTACGCTGCCCGGCTTTCAGGCCCTTATTATATCTTCTTTTTCATTTCACGAATTTAATAGGCTTAGAGCTTATTTAGAGCTTATTGGATCCGGAGGAGGGTCTGTCCGCGCTACCGCCCCCGCTTTTATTTCACTTCCTGTATTTCGTCAGCTCTTTCCTTCGGCCTTACTTGGCTTTACCTCGGCCTCTCGAGGTATTAGACGAAGAATTTTTATGGAATGCAGTAAAAATGCTCCTGAATAGACCACGACGAATAGACCGAGAAACCGGGAGTACCGTCTTCTACCGGATTAATGTTCGAGTCTCGGCGATGAGGCCGAAAATCGATTAGGAATTTGTCCCCCTCCCCCTTCCCCCTCCCCCTCTTTCTTCGTGACATACGCACGAATCCTCGACAGTTCGCACTTCGCGGTTCATCCGGTCGCGAATTCTGCGCATTCCTTCCGCGATGATAGCTTCGCGTAGGAGTAATCACGGATTTATCGAGGCTGCGTTTTATCGGGCCATTGTTGCGCGATTCACAATGAACGTGGAATTTGATACGTTTGCCTTCTTAAGGGTTGCAAATTGTGTCGAGGATTCTCTGTGGCGCGAGAGCCGCGTTTTTTTTTAGAATTGTGCTTTCAATATGCGTCACGTTGGTCATTTTTTATCGCACGCGCGCCTGTGAAAATTATCAGTTGCGTAAAAAAAAAAAAATGACACGCCCGCGTGTCTGCGATATTCTTATCTCGTAACCTTGTCGCTCGCGACGAGGAACAGAATAAAGTTACATCACGCGTTATCGTTCAACGTGCGATTAAAAGGCTCGGCGCTCATATTTCGCATATTTCTCGCGAATATTTACCGCTGAAAGAAATAATTGAATTTTTTACGTCGTCTAAATCAAAAGATCCATCGACAACGACAAAATTGAGGTAAGAGGAGAACTTGAGAACTTAATGACTTTATAAGCGCGCGATATTTCCGGTGAGCAGATTGAAATCCATCGGCGTTTCTTGATCCGTCGTGAAACTGAGGCAAACTAGAAGCTACGTAATCGCTCGAAATTCGTCGAAGACCCCGGAAAATTGTCAGATGACGATCCGCCGGTAATTTAAAAGTGGCTTCGCGCCGTCTCGCATCTGTTACGTAATGATGATCCTCGTTTCGCATTCTGACGCAATTGTCAGCAAGAAACGAGCTACGTACACTCGGTTGAGTACACAAGCGCCGAGGTGTACATATTACGGATGTATATATATATATATCGGTCTCTCGAACGAGGTCTTAATCGAGAGTCATGGCTCGTTGCGCCGGAGGTAAACTCGAAGATGTCGAAACTAGACGACGAAGATCGCGGGAGGCGAGGGGAGGGATGAAAGGGTGCCGACGCAATTCGCGGCAATGATTTATTTACCCGGGTGGGTAGGGTAATGAACTGATGGAAACTTGTTAATCCGGAAGCGCTCCTCTTGCCCTCGTGTTTGCTCCCGGACCGGTAAAAGTTGGCGAGTCGCGAATCGAAGAGCGCGCGACGAATTTTCTCAATTAAATCCCGCCCCGTATTTATCTCGCCGGCTCTTCCGATCTATGTATATACGATGAGAATAATTGCAAGAATCGCATGAATTTTAGACGTAATTGCACGCACGATGTATAAGTGTTGAAATGAGATGGACGTTATTTTGTTGGGCGATAAGACGGTGCGCGCGTCGACGAGACAGACGCGTGTCTTTCCCATCTGGCTGTTTGGCCAACGAACGATACACGAGAAATGTTTTTCGTTGCTTTAGTCGTGCAAACAAGCTCCTTCCCTTCTCCGTCGCGCGGAGACCTTGTTGGTCGTGTCGGGATTCTATTTGCCCGTCGGCTACAAATCACCCGAGTTTTCGATCCTTGCTAATCCTTAGGTTCCGGGGGTGAGGTATCGACGAAAGGGATTTTCGTCTCCGCACCGGACTGCCCTGAGCTTTCACTTCTCGTTGTGAATCTCCCGCTAAAGTATCTTCCTTTTCTCCCCGTTTTCCTATACGTCCTTGCGTTTGCGCCCGGACGTAAGTAAACCCGGCGATAAATTTTTGGGACAGAAACGTCGGGAGGTCGTCATATTGATTCCTTGACAATTTTTTCGATCATTACCCTTTTCGAATCGATCGGTTATTGAATACTTGAGTAGTTTAATGATCAAGATTTTTGAGTGGTGACCATCTGTTTCTCGAAATGTCAAAGATCAACGATTTAAAGCCACATTCTAAAGTGTTTTTCGCAATCTTGAGTCTCTTGAAACAATAAGTCGATCAGGGGCAAGCATAGGGAGGAAAGGTAAGAAAGAAAGAAAGACCCGGTGAGAGTGTCCGGGAACGTAATCGGCCTGCTGGGAGCCAGAAGAGAGGCCGACGATGGAAATCGCGACGACGTACGGCGGTAACTCTCTCGTAGACGAAACCGGCAGAAATGGAGAATCGACCGGTGGAGATCGACCGCGAAGAAGGGAGAGAGGGGTCTCTCTCTCTCACTCTCTCTATCTCTCCATCTCTGTCTCTCCCCGCTGCCTCCATCCTTCCCCGCGCGGTTAAATCCCATCGGAAACTCCAAGTACTCTTCGTGCAGACCGCGGATGGCCGGTCGCTCGGGGCTCTAAATAAATAAAGAGTGACTCGCGAGACGAGCGAATGGTGGATTCGGCGGATCCGAGAAGGATAGCGACGAGAGGAAGAGGAAGAGGGAGAGGGGAGGGGGTGGCGATGGTCGAACAGACGCGAGAGGGGAAGCGGGAGAGGCGGAGAGAGAGAGGGTGGTCGGAAGAATGGCAGATCGAGAGGGACCGAGCCGCGTCGGGGGAGCCATGCATCAACCCCTATTACCCGCGACAGCCTAACTATTGGCTTCCCGCTGGCTGTAACTGAAATCTACAGGAAACCCCTCCCCCTCCCTCCCCCGGCATTTACTTCATCCCCCCGGACGTCGGGATTAGGCAGATTCCGCGAATCCGCAGCTATGGACGCGAGAGAAAGAGATTGACTCTTGCGATACGCGCGCTAAGGGAACGGAACTTGAAGGAATAATCTTAAAAAATACTTCATTTTTTTTTAATTAGATAATTTAGAGACACATCTCGATATATAATCTAACGTGAAAATTATAATTCTGAATTAATTGTTTAGCATTTTAATGTTTCACAAATTGAAAAGAAGATGTCCATGTTAATTTTTTATTTTACACATATTAGCATTGTTAAGATCTCAGTTTTTATAATGCTGCTAAATTATAAGAGTATCGAGATCTTCTTACGTGTCAAAATGTATTCACGCTATCTGATACATGAGTTATAGAAAACGTTAATATTTTTTATCCCCCTTCATTAACATCTTCATCTTTGAAAGGACTGCGAATCTGCAAATATCTCTGTATTTACGTCATTACAATCCATCCGTCATCGTCGCTCTATTTTATCTTTCCTGCTATCGTGAAAACTTGCCTGTCACGGTTGCGAAACCGTGACGACTGACCCCATAAGGGGGTGGGGGAGGGTGGCTACGAGCGACGAGATAAAGAGCGATTCGCTGCCGTAAGAGTTTTCCGCCGCATCGCGTGACTTCCGGCGGATAAAATCGGTTCCGTCGAGAAATCCGCCGGAAAACCGTTGGTTTTTGATCGCCGGGGGATGATTAGGCGGCTAACTAGCCGCCGTCGCGTGTGTAAAATATCTCGCGGCCTCTGCGTTTCCTCGACAAAGCGTAAAACGATGTGCGCGCGATCGCTATTTATTATCGAACAACATATTTTAGATCGTCGTTCTCGGACTCCGCGTTATGCGCGAAACACGAGACCTCCCCCTTGATGTATGGCGGTTTATGAATTGTCCGTTTTGGGAAAGCATACGATTACGTGTGTTATGGTTAACGAGCCCGCCGCATTATTGCTCATCGTATCGCTTTTCCGTCGTCGCATTGAAATGTTTATCTGACGGGCGCTCGTTAGCGCGAATATCGAATCTCTATCTGGAAATTCGCATTCGGTGGATCTAGAGCTGGCGCGTAATGCCGATTAATATCGGAATCGCGGATTCGTTAACGAGCGTCAATTCGTTTGGCTATCTGATACCGGTTTTACTCGAAACTTCCGAGCAACCCTAAAGAAAAGGCAAATTATATTATTAAATTAAAATTAAATTGACTGCCACAAAAATTTTATTTTATATATATATATATATATATATATATATATATATATACATATAAATAAAATTTTTGTTGCAGTAAATTTAATTTTAATATGTTTATATTATAATACATATATATATAAAATTTTAATATATATATATCTGACAACTACTGCAATTTTATTCAATATATTCGGTCAAATGACGAGAGGACGACATTCCGTTAATAAAGTGAGCGAAAGAATTTTCCACACTTGCGAACTTTCGTTTTGCCTTTTTTTTCATTTTTATATTACACTTCGATTGTGTAATCGCGATCCCGCAAACTCGTCGCTAGTCTCTCTTCTCCGTTGATTTTTCGCGTACAGATTCGTCGATTACAGCGCAGGAAAATGTGAACGGCGAGAAGGGAGCGATCGAATAATTCGAATGGATATTTTCCGGAAACGGAACGAGCGAATTCTCCGGGGAGGGGCAAAAGTTTCCCGCGAGCGAAAAAAGGAATACGGACTTTTTTTCCCCGTGTTCTCGATAATTTCGACGCGCCGAGCGTACGGAACGCGCGGAACACGATAGTTATCGGTCGGAATGTACGGTGCATAATTTCGTTTGGACGAATCATTATTGCGGTCATCCGCGAAACGGTGCGCCAAATTCGCTTACGTGGCAGCTGTCCCGCCCACGTTAAATTACGGCGGATGATTGATGCCGAGTGATGCGGACGATTGACGGAAAGATTGCCCACGGAGCGAGCGCAAGAAGTCGTAATGGATTATTATCGGGAGCGATTTATCGCGCGGAATTTATGAAAATCGAACTCGTAATCGACTCGTAATCGAGTCTTTGAGAATGCGCGTGATGACGAGACGATTTTTCAATATCCAATTATATTCCGGGATCATCGCTTGGTACTCACAAATGTATGTAGGTGTAATGACTGTTCTGCTGTCGTTTCGTTTTATCGACTCACCTCTCTCTTTATTAATGCACTTGACGTATTGGCAAAAAAAAAAAAAGAAAAGACATTGTTTTCCACTTGCATTTGGTAAATCGAAGCTATTAAACTATTACTTCGTCACATTTCCTTTCTAAAGAGAACCCGTTTCTTAGCGAGAACGCACGTTTCGTTTCTTATACGCGAAAGCTGTCTAAATAGAAGCGATAACACGATCGTACCGCGAGTTCGGTTATTCTTCGTCGCTAAACTCGGAGGATGGCGGCGCGCTCGACGGTTTCCAGAAATAGTTCAAGGGTGCGAGGAGAGGAGAGGGGGGAGGGGATGGCGGATGGAGGGCATCAAATAGATTAAACGGCGAGTGCCGCAGCTGTCGCGCGGCATTTCGAGATTTTCGACTTCCCGATTTCGCGCAGGCAGATCCTCTTTGCGTTTCCCCTCTCCTGGTCGGCGGCGCCCAAGTTAATCCTTAACGTACGTCGCGATTTCGCGATCTGCATACTGCTTACTCCCCGAGTAATTTCGCCGGGGCTTAGAGAAGGGCGCGGGAGCAGCAGCCCCGCCGGGAGGGCGCGAAACGGTTTGCCTGGCGTATTAAGTCGTCGGCACGGCGGGATTAACGATCGTTCTAAAGCTCCTCGCGATTTCGTTTTCGCACTTACTCCCGCGATGCGCGGCTGTGTGCGTTATTAGGACGTTATTAGCGCTATATTAGGGCAGGTTTGTAGCAATTCCCGGTCCCTATCGGCTGCCGCGCCTCCTTCATTCTTGAGAACGATTAGGTTTCCGCGTTAGCTTCACGAGCACCGGAAATTTAACGCCAAACTTGGCACAATTAAAAGCTAAGAAATGCTTTGCGTTATAAGAAAATATATGATGGAAATACATAACACTTTATATATATTAAACATTAAACGAGCACACATTACACTTTTCATAATTCTTTATACGACGTATTATTTATTTATTTATATAAATACATTTCAATTATATTTTGTTGTACACTTTGCGAGAGAGATAATGTCTTATATATATACATATATGTGTGTCAAATATATCCTTACGTTGTGTATGAAGCATTTACTGAAGCAAACTAAGAAATACGTTAAAGCAGAGTGCGAGAGTTTGCTCTTCTCTCCGTGTTTTCGCGTAGTTCTGATAATTAAAATAGTCCTAAGTATGTCAAGTTACGTCAACACGGTGAAAAGTATAACGATTGAATATCAACTAATTAATTAATATATGATTAGATACGATATATTTCCGAGTGGATCTATATATATATATGTGTGTGTGTATATTTCATTTGACGAGAAGCAATAATTGCGCATAAGTTGGGTCATTATATTAATTAATAAACATGTCATATATATATGTATATATTCTGTTTCTCTATCTCGTATTATTATCTATATTACTCTATATTTTTTATATCAATATTATTATCCGTCTATATCTATATTATTTGTTATTATATAATAACATGAATAAGCTAATTGTATGAGAAAGTATCTAGCGGTAAACAGCAGATAATGATTTAATTTAGCAGATGACCTCATTAATTTTATCTCTATATTATTACGTATTATTCTCTACCGAATAGAAATCTTTTGACGTTTGTTTGAATCAACAATACGTGTTATTGCATTAATACAGCGTCGTCCGTGTATATAATTCTCGTATTAATTTTTGTTACAGGTAAGCGCTGCCGCGGCCCCTTTGACATCGTTTTCTCCAGCACACAAAGCTTTTAGTAAGTTAATTAAACTTTCCACAAGGAGAAGAGGTGCGGCGGCCTTTCAGCCGCGCGGCTTTAATTTCGTTGACGTAATTAAAAATATGTATAAAACGCGGCGGGGACGACCGATAATGAACGTTAAAGCGATTGTGTGATGCGTGGTTTTAGTCGGGCAAGGATCAAAGCGAAATTAATCCGGGTAAACTTGCCGAAAATTGCGCGCGACATTCTGTCGCGTCGCTTGACGACTGTGTTTTTGGAAGATTTCGTCCATCGCAATTGTTGAAAATTTCCCGATAAAATGGGAGAATTACTTCCTCTCTCGCACACGTTGACCGCATTCTGTCCTGCGCGAAGTTAAACAATGATTACTAAATTTTTTTCGCCATTTATCATAAGCCTATAGCGTATTGCGGTTTTTTTTTTAAATGAAACTACGGCAAATAGTTGAAACTCTATCTAAAATGCTTTATTTTTGTTTCATTGTTCACCGCTTTGTATTTTATAACGTTTCAATTTCTGTATTTGACGATAGGTATTTTAAATACGAAAGAGTGCAGTTTAAACGGAATGACATTTGAAAATATAACGTGTAGATAGAAAACACAGTACTGCAGAGAGCGCGCACGCTATGGAGTTTATTAAAAATCGCTGAAATAAACCTTCCTGCGACGAGTGTGCTCGAGAGAGGTACGACTTCTAATTTGAAATCTGCAAATATTTGCCAATTTGCTATATGTTTTTACATAACGGTACGTTTTTACATAATTTTACATGACAAGCTTGATACTTCCGCGCCGCGAAGAGCGCGGACAAAGCGTCCTTTCTAAAAATTGCAATTGCATTTACAATGACAAACACTCCAATTTTTAGTCTTTATAATGGCGTTCCGCTGACGTCACCAACTATTTTTTTTAAACGGAAGCATATCTGATGTAACGGAACATCCCGGAAGAATTCTTCGTGCCGGTTTATTAAAACGAAACTCCCTTGTTATATACGTTTAGAAAATCATGAGCGTTCTTAGCATTTCGTATCTCTCTGATCATATCAACGAATAAGAATAAACCGCATTATTTTTCGATCGAGCGCTTCAATTCCACCGTAATTGAAAGCGATTGATGTAAATTTCATATAAAACGTTGACACGTTTCGCTCTCTCTCTCTTTCTCTCTCTTTAATCCATTCGTTCCTTCGATTTGGCACAATCTCTTGTGTCTCGATAGTTACAACCTTGCTCGACAATCATGTTACCGCGTTTCCAGGCGGTTAGTAGTGAAGTGCCCTCGTAAACGCGATCGATTCCGCCAAATCGTTCACACGCGACTATCGATCCTGATCGAGGTCTGGTGTCCGCGGCTCTGAATTCGTCGATCGAACAATCGGTCCCGAAGAATCCATCGAAACTCTTCACGGTAGGCGATTCTTCTGCCGTTCTGACGTCAAGGACGTCGAGATGGAAGGAGGTGATTATGCTCGAAGCCCTTTTCCCTCGTCTCTTTCTCCCTTTGTCTTTCTCCGATTCTCGCTGTCCCTTCACGTCTTCCCTCTTCTTACCTTGCCTTTCTATCTCTCTCTCTCTCCGCGAAAACAGTAATCTCCGCGTCGAACAAACACTCCGAACTCTCGCTGAAGAAGAGCGCTCGTCGAACGAATGGCAATGCGCGACCCTTTCCCTCTTCACACTTATATCTTCCTCTTTCTTCGTCGACTTGAGAATCAGCGATTCACCCCTTCCTCCTCCTCCTCCCCCCATCTCACCCCCCCCCCTCGCTCTCGATACCCGTTCCAGCTCGCTTCCCGACCCATTCTCGCGGATGCACTCACGAGACTTCTGTTTACGCGTTCCCCTCCGTTATTTGTCTCTGAAACTTTTTCATCTGCTCGACTCGCGGATGCTCGCTACGGGAAAGTTTCGGTTGTTTTAGCGGGCGCGGGCCTATTGCTGTAACGGGTCGGACTGAGTGGAGGCAACCATTTGCGACGCTCGGTGCTTTATCGCCATCCATTGAACTTCTTCAGTGTACTTTTCCCGGGGAGCGCTATCGTTAAGCGGCGCGCACCACCAGTTGTAGCTATGACGGTGCACGTTAAAAGAAACGGGTTCGCTGATGCTTGAACCTTAAACTCTGACTATTATGCTAATTACCTTCGGCGAGTAGTAGTAGGACCCTGCTCGAGTATTGCCGAGAAACGTTTCCGCTGCTACATCAATTTCAAAATATCTGTTTAGCTGTTTGGAGCAATTAGAATCGAGATTATTCGATGGAATGAAAATCAGCGATTAGATAAAATGTTAAACCGCTTTTCACTGTGATTTTAATTGTGATATCTCGATATATTTCGTTTATGGGGGAATATTTAACCACGACGTACACATTATTTGAGAGTTTGCGAGACTGCTGATTAATATGTGATAATTGAAATCATATCAGATTTTTGATAATTTCACATATATCGGTACGTGAGAATTTTAACACGAGATCCCAGATTGTTAATACATATCATCTTATATTATAATAAACAAATTCATATATCTTTAAAAATTGCTAACGATCCAAATTTCAAATTCACCAAGGTGTGTATTAATGCAGTGTATCTGAAATCGCTCGGGTACTGCATCTTCTTAAATCTTCCTAACGTATAGCAGGTGGTCTCTCACGGAGAGAAACCAAGTAGAATCTTGGCTCGCTCGCACGGAAGACCTAGGATCCGTTCTGGCGCATAATAAATACAAGCTCTTTCCTCCCCCTCGCATCCTCCCAGGTCGGGGAGAGGCCTGTTTCGCAACGGCGGGGTGGAAAGCTTAAGAGAGCGGTTTTGGGATCGCGGTGGCGCGCCTCTCAGATGGACGCGTCCGCGCGTGGCGGAATCGGCCGGGGGCAGCGTGTCGGGGATGTCGGAAGGGCTCGCGCGAGAGGAAGGTGGTAGTTCTCCGGTAAAGGCGTGGAGAAGGCGACAAGGGAGGAACAGGCCAGAGAGAGAGAGAGAGAGAGAAAGATAGAGGAAGGGGAAGAGGAAAAGGAGAGGAAGAGAAGACTCGCGAGAACTCTGCCGTCCGCCGCCGCCGCCGCTGCCTTCGCCGCCTCCGCTGCCTTCGCTGCCTCCGCTGCGCAGACTCGACGGAACTCGTGCGAGCTCGCATCCTCTCGGTATATTCTTGCACCCCATTGGTCCCGCGTCACCGTTTGCACGGTGGGGGTCGAGAAAGGCGCGTATATGCTGTAATCCAACTCTGCGGCCGCAGCAACGGTGGAAGCGGCGGCGGCAGCCAGCACCACCACCAGCAGCAGCAACAGCAGCAGCAGCAGCAGCAGGCGGTGGTGGTGGCGGTGGCGGCGGTGGCGGCGGCGGCGGCGGTGGTGGCGGTGGCGGCGTGGAAGCTTTCGCGGCGCCGCGCGAGAGAGACGCTCCTCAGTTGTGTCAAGCTAGGCGATCGAGTAGGACGCACTTTAATCGTTCCGCCTCCGAGTTACACTCTCTCTCTTTCACGAACACACACACACACATACACACTCACACACACTCTCTTCCTCCTTTTTTTTCTTTCCTTCTTCTCTTCCTTCGCCTCTGCCACACGTCTGTCTCCTTCCACGCTATTCCTTCACAGTATTACCGGACACACGTATATATATACGCTAATATAACGCCACGCACGTACGCACAAAGCGCGAGGCCCGCAACATAAGCGCTCGTACGACATACGCACACACAGACAGACACACACGCGTCCAAGCCACACGTCGGCCCCCTGCTCGCTTTTTTTCCCTTCGCGCGAATACTCGAGTTCCTTGGCTTTCGTTTAAACCTTCTCCCGTCTCGAACGGCGGAGCACGCGCGCGTATACGGATCCCGAACAGACGTCAACCTCATCACCACGTCGCCGTCGCCGTTCGCCATTCGCCGTCTCTGTCCGCTCGCGACGACTTGAGAAACGCAACGCGAAGAAGAGAGAAGGCGAAGAAGTAACGCGCCAGCAAGACCACGTGATCAACGTTTCCAGTACACGCTTAACGCTACCTCGTTTTCTCGCTCTCGTTCTCTCTATATATATATATATCTGTTTCTCTGTCTCTCGTTCTCTCTCTTTCTCTCTCTCTCTCTTTGTATGCCGAGTACGCATGCATAAAAGCAGCCCTCTGATTGCGCGCCCTATTGTCTCTTCTCTTTGAGTCCGTGTGTGTGTGTCTGTGTGTGCCGAGCGCGAGCTACTGGTTATCGTTGGAGCGACAGCTTTTGCCGGACTGGACTGCGAGCGGTTCAAGGTCATCGTCGTCGTCCTCATCATCGTTGTAGTCGTCGTAGTCGTTGACTCGTTTTCGTGACACACACACCGTCGACCGGGCAAAATCAAACAAACTGGGCTGACTTTACGAGGGATACTGTTGATCGGCTCTCCCCCGGCTTCCTTTCGATCACCGTCTGATTGCTGCTGGAAAGAAAATGTCAAGCGATATGAATGAGAGACCGCTGCGAAAAATCTCGAGAAATTGACATTCCGCAAGAGAAGTCCCTCCCCCCCTGATAATCGAGGAATCGATATTAGACGAATACATATCTTTGAAAGAAAAAGAGAAAAAAAAACGCGAGACCGACCACGCGACTGTTCTTACGCGACTTTAAACGATTCTGCCGCCGACAGTCTCGAGTAAGAGCGATCGAGAAAGAAGGAAAGAAGAAGGCGGCGAAAAGAGAGATGTTGTACGCCCCCAGCGATTAAGAATACCGTTAATTAAGTCATTTCTAAATGATATAATCGTTCGGACGTTAAATTATCGAGGGTAACCTCGCGCGGGACTAATAAGAGAGATCGAGTAAGTAGGAGGGAGAGTTTCGGCTCTTTTTTTTTTCTTCTAGGTACGTATGTGTGTAAAGCGCGTCTTGTTAAATTATTAGATTTAAAGATAAGAGTAAGATATATAGGGAAAAAAGAGATTAATAAACAATCGCGTCATCTGCCGTCGTAGGTGACCGTCGAGGAACAAAGAGAATCGCGTCAAGACAATCAATTGTAACTGTAGTGGATTGGGACATATCGAGGGAAAGAGAGGGGAAGTATCTGCGAATTTTTCTCGGGTCAGAGCGGAGTAATGTACGTCTCTATTGCGAAATAAGAGGTCGCGAGCGATCGACTTTTTCGTGTCTTTATGTGATCTCCAGCCTCTGTACCGATTCTACGTGTGTACACGCTCTATATCAATATCTATATATTATATATATATACACACAATCGATATATATATATACATACATATATATATATATATATTTACACTTATATACATACGTTTGTACGCGTATACAACTCTCGTCAACATATCCAATCAACGCGCCGCGAGAGTCGTTGACGCGTGATTCGAATCCGGCAGGAAAAGATAACGCAAAGCGCGGTAGGAGAATTAAGGCCAATTAAAAGATAAAGGAGGAACTTGAGAATCTCTTTCCCCGGTCTGGCAATAGGACTGTGCTCTCTGTCAATCTTCGTGACAATCATTTTCAGCTAGTTCTCTTAGTGCGTAATCTCGAGGTGTATCACCTTCTTTTCGATAGGATAACATTCGAATTAGTAAGAAGGAGCTAACGTAAAGGGAAGAAGAAGAAGAAGAAAAAAAAGGAGAGGATTATAAAAGAAGAAAAAAAAAATTTCACATACCTACGTCGTTTCAATTACACGTACGAGCAAGAGAATCGCGCGAAGCGGGAGACGAGCTTGTTTCTCCGTCTCTCTCTCTCTTTCTCTCGCGCCTCTTCCGCACTCTAAGTACATATTTAATCCGCACGCGTTAAATTCCCCTCTCTTTCTGTCCGTCACCACTCGCCCCTTCCTCGCGTGAACAACTCCCTTAACGCGTGGTTGTAACTGTTTTTCGCCCCTCCACTCGCTCATACATACGCACACATAGCACACACACACACACACACACACACATACATACATACATACACAACACATTGACAATCATCCAGAGCTACTGTCGACGAGACGCGTTCGCGTTCGCCGCTCATCCTAGAAAATAAAATTGTCGCATATTACACAACTTAAGGATCTCCTCTAATCTCGATCTCGCACGTGTAGATAGCGCTTAAACCACGTTATTGTATCCGATATTCATAAGAATAGCGCGTGTGTACGTGTTTACGTGTGTATGTGTGTATAGCTCGTAAAAGTAGAGTTCAGTCTGTTCGATATACTCTCGTCCTACGTACGAATACCAAAGTCCCGTCGCGATCTTTTTCGCGTGTCAAAGAGGCTATTATCGACTATTTATCGCGCGTCCGGACGACTATATTATCCGCCGATCTCGATCGCGATCGCCATATCTCTCGATCGCTCTCTCTCTTCGTTGCTCTGTCGGCGTAGCGCGAGAGATCGTCAACGAGAAATCGGCCGATCGCCGAGAGGAAGGGAAACCAAGACCAGGAGTCGGTCGAGCGTCCTGTCCCAAGAAGGTGGGGGGGAGGGACGACGGCGACAACGTGGAAACAACGAAAATAAGAGAGACACGAGGAGGACGAGCGTCCCTGAACGGGGGGGACCGGTCGAGGGGAGAGGACAAGGGAGGATACTACTCGTTCAAGCTGTGGTGGCCCTCGTTCGAGTGGAGCAGCAGCCGCTCGTGCAAAACGGAAACTGCTCGCTGCCAGGCCGCGTCGCTGGAACGTGCCTGCTGGAACGCACAGGAACGCGCGCGGACCCTCTGGGGCCTGCAACAGTCGTTCGCGGCCGCGGCTAATCGCAATCTCCTCCTGCATCCTGCATCATCCCCGGGCAAGTCCTGGCTCGCCGAGACGGTCGTCGGCGCTGACGAGGCACGTATTTCCCCCATCACCACGTATTTTCATTCGTACCCGTTCGTCCCGGGTGGTGCGGTGCCCCTGCCCCCGCCCCTGATAAACGGCATCAACAATCCGGCGGCAGCAGCGATCACCCCGGGGCTGGTAGGACATCTCTTCGGTGCCCAGCAGGCCTGCAATCTCGCCTGCACTTGCTCTTGCATCGTTGCTAACTGCAACCCCCATCATCATCAGCACCACCATCAGCAGCAGCAACATCAGCAGCAACAGCAGCAGCAGCAGCAGCATCACAGGACACTCGGCACTACGGCGGTTCTGCTGCAACCAGTTGATCATATCAAAGACACTATGGTGAGTCTACCTTTCTTCGCTTAATCGTTGCCACGAGGAACACGCTCCACTCAAGGTTGGTCTATTTTTTTCATGATTATGATTATTCGATAAATTTTGAAAATTTCGCCCAATCGCGGGCCTCTTTTTGCCTCATCACATTAGCGATTACCGTCGCAACACGCTTTGAAACGTATATCTTGTAACGTTTCATCTTACTTCTGGAGTTTAAACAAGTATGTAAATGGCGGCATTGCTTATTAGCGTTTAACTTCCGAAAATAGGCCGTAAAATTTATAATTGGAATATATATATATATATATACATATCGTTCAATTTGCAATTCTCGTCGTGCAATTACAATCTCGCGCGAGAATCGGTCGTCGGTTTCGCATCTCAAGCGTTATATTCGCAATCTTGACAATGGCGCTTACACCCGACGGGAATCCCGAATATCCACGTACTCGGCGTGTCACCGAAGACAAAGCTCTCACGGGGGTTCCTCGAGGTAACGAACCCTCCGGCAGCCAAGTAACGAGGGTACTTCCTACGAGGGCACGAGTAATACTCTCTCGGGCGTGTAGGACGGAGAGGGCGGTGAATCAGGAATGGATTTAGTCGCGACGAGCCACGATGAATTACTTCCTACGTTTGCCGTGTAAACAGGAGGAAGGAGAGAGTATCCTCACCGAAAACCCAGGTACACGGGCGCCGCGAATTCACGCTTCCCCTCTCTCTCCTTTCTCTTCGCCGCTCGGTAAACGTTTCGCGGGACGACGAGGGAGGATCGGGGGGAGGGCGGACGGCGCTTTAAATCCCGGATCGCGTCTACGGGGGCATCCTCTTTAATCCTTCGATCGACAGGTGTCGAGAAGAGAGGACGGAGGGGGAGGGTGTCCCGCATCGCGACGTGACATCCCGCGATCGCGAGAATCCCGAACAAATCTACCTATCCTTTCCACGTGATCGGATGATCGGCGTCATCGTCGTCGTCGTCGTCGTTGAACCTAATTTTCGCGTCTCGAGCTTCTCCTTCTTCCTCGCGTTTCTCCTTCGGCCTCCTGCCGTCTCATTTCTACCCTCGTGCCCGAGTTGCTGCCGCGCCTCGTCGAGCACGTAGCGAAAGAATCGCATTATCGCTGCCGGCAAGATGTAACCGATATCTCACAGTCTCTCTCTCTCTCTCTCTCTCTCTCTTTCTCCTGCACGCGCGTTGTGCACGTTTAATTGGCGCACGTGTAATCTCGAGCCGCAGTTGTTGGAGCGCGGAACTTGTGGGAGTCAAGACGAAGGCGTATATCGGACGGGATCGGGAAAGTTTGCTTATCACGATCTACCTATACCTATCTACGTGCGCGCCTTGAGATTTCGCCGAGATATGTAGTTCGAGCTCAAAAAAAAAAAGGATATCTAATTCGATAATCGTTCGATTTTTGTTTGGAGCGTCGAGCGGAAAAGTTGACGTCGCCGATTGAATTGAATTAAAAATCAATCGATCAGTTCGAGCCGTAGATCGGCTTGGAATTCTCTCGCTGAATATTCCGCGGTTATCCGCAGTTCGCGCTTCCCATGAATGGAGCTTACGTCGCGCTCGAGAAGTTGCCAAGAACGGTCGTTACGCCTTCTTGACGGGTCGTTCGAATGCACCGGTAAGATTTACGTGCTCCCCGGATTTGCGCGAGAGTCGCGATTTTACGACGTTTAAACCCGGCGAGACGTCGCTCATATCTCTTCTCTTACATATTCCGCGAGGAAGGAATCGGTCGACAGAATTGCGGCGGGAGAATTTCGCTTCTCTTGATGAAATCAATCGATCTAGGTTTTTATATCGCAGGTTCTAAATTTAAACTTCATTAACAAAATTATGTCATTGAATATTCTCCTTCTAACACGGATTAATGCTTATAATATGCTCGTTCGTAATATGTTTATGCAGCCGTTTGCAAATATCATACGATTTTCTTGCAATTTTAACATAAATTTTCTCGAGGAATATTTATATGATTTTCGGGAGATGAAATTATCGTATTTTAACGACGATCATTAGTATATAAAATTAATTTGCAGCACTGGAGACACTTGTATGCCTGAAAAAATTTCTCCATCAACATAATTAGCAACGTCGAAAAATTCGTATTGACATTACGAGCATTCAAGTAGCCGCCGGTACGGTTTCTCGATGACAATTGCTTTCGCATCTCGTCATGTAAAGTAATTACGTTAAGTGCCTCGTTCGAGCGTTTTGAAGAACCGAGCGAGACGCGCGACTCATTTCGTAACGATATGCAGAGTCTCCGTTCCTCTTTCCTTCTCCTCTCCCGCCGCCTCTTTCGTATTTACGTTTTTCGATAAAATGGGTCATTCCGTCTCACAACAGAATATATCCACGGCTCCTTCCTCCTTTCGTCGACTCGAAGGAAACGTCAACAGAGCGACGGAAAGGACGGATAAGGCGCGGCAACGATGAATGAAAGGGGGAGGAAAGAGTGCACTCGATGAAAATCTTACTTTGACTGCTTTGATGCTTTTTTTTTGCTCGTTATCGCAATATTTCTCGCACTCAACGATTAATGTAACGCGAGAAATATTACGCGTAGATACGAACGGGAAACTCCGTATTTATGTGATTTCTGGGAGATTCGATTGAATTTTATTCGGAAAGGGATAAGACACCGGAGGTATGTAAGGCGCGAAATAACGTCTTCCGGATTTATCTTGCTAAACATCCTTCAGCATTCGGGCATTATTCGCAGGAGCGAATTGAAATAATTTCAATCTGTCGATTCTGACGGAATCGCGGCGATGGAATGACAGATTTTACACAATAATTTGAAAATAGACCAGATTGTGAATATGCATCTCATTATTATTTAACTTACAATTAGTCGAAAACGCTAGAGAAATGAGAGAATGTTTTGTAACGCGCGACTGATTTTCATTTCGCTGTTTCGCTATGATTTTGTTTAACTCGCGCTTAAAGCAGATAAAAAGACGGGGGTGATGGCTACGCAATTTATCATCCGGAAAATTGATGTCGCCTCGCGACACGAATGTTTGTACATTCTCGTTTTTATTCCCCCATTTTTCTCGCGCATTTAACGCGACCGTATAGACACTTGAGGGCCCATATTCGCGAATTGAATAAGGTAACACGTCGCGCTAAACGAAACGCCGCTGTTAATCAAAACGGAGTGTCGCCGCGGGAGATAATTATCGGGACGTCGTAGTCGCTTTTGAGCGACCCCGAAACCACCGGGTCTTTTCCCACACGTAATCCTTTCCCTGCCTCTCTTTCCCTCTTGTACCACCCTCCCCTCCGTACCGGTGTATCACGATCGTCCCGTTTAATCACCCGCTGGTATTCGGTCGGCGAATTCGCCGAATGGCGAGTAGCAACTTTGCCGGGTGAAAAGCTGGCGACGCGTCGAAATGAAAATGGACGTAAACTCTCGGACGAGAATCGTTTCCACGTGACTCCGCGCGTCCCCGCGTTTTCCTCCCCCCTTCTCCGGTTTCCGTGCTTTCCGCCTCTCATCCCTCACACTCCTCGACGTCTCTTCCTGTCTGTCTTCCTACGCGCGTTCACCAAGTGTGACGTGTGCATCAACCCGCCATCGCCAAATCCGATACACGGTATCCGCGACTGGAAGCTGGCGCGAGCATCCTCTCTCCTATCTCTCTTTTCGCTGGAGAAAAATTGAAATTTTTCTTCCAGACACCTGGGATTTTATCCTCAATTCCCTCCCCCATTTGTGCTCGTTATTCTGGCAGTCGAAAAAAAAAAGAAAGAAACAAACAAACAATTGAATTTGGAAAATAAGACCAAAAAAAAATTGAATTCTTTTCTCTCCGCGTGCGTAGCTTATTTTTGGAGCGCGTATTTTGAAACGCGAGCACCTGATATTATTTTCGTTTTAAGTGGGCGCGCCGGAATTTACCTTCGTCTCGTTGGCGTATTAAAGCGCGAAAATATTGCATGTATGCACGTTGGGCGTTGTAATGACAGAGAGCGGATAATTTTGTCTCTCCCGCGTTTTGAGTATACATAATTAGACTGACGTCATACGTGACATAATGTGCGGCGCACTAACGTTGTAGCCGCACATGAGCACATAAGCTCGGTAAACTCCGCCGTGGTATATTCATCAGCGAAACTCGCGTCCAACAGCTTCTCCGCGTGGCAAGTTAAATTGTAGCGAAGAACCGCCGCTTGTGTTGCGAGACCGCATTGACCGACCGTCACATAACCCTCGCTCGTGCACGTTACTCATGTTTCTTCGGAAATTCGAGAGTTCCTGCGAGAGGACCGTGTTTCACAGAACTACTCGCTCGATGACGTTTTCTCGATTAGACGGGAATCCTGCCCGAAATATAGATATTATACAAAGACTGATATGTATAAAAGACCTCTAAGTTAGTGACGGGCTGACAAAATACATCGAATGTATAACAGAAATCTCGAATTGTTTCGAATATTATTAAGGAATTTTTTTTTAAACAGGAAATGTAATTAATAAAAAGAGAAACATATTAACTAATGCAAGCTTAAGTAGGATTTTATTTTTGTCAAGTATATATATATTTTTATAACAATTTATATATATTATTATTTCAAGCTATCTACTATTTTATGTATAAATGTAATATGTATAATAATTAAATTGTAAATAATGATTTTTTTCAAAATCTTAAACGTTTCAGATATTCGGTATTCACATATTATATAAGGAAAGATTTTTCTAGACATTCAAGACTTTCAAGATTTTCAGAGATATTTTTAAGACTTTCAAAAACTTCCATTTTCAGATAATATCGAAGCAATTGGAATCTTTATATGATTGAAGCGCTTGAAAATGTTTAGAAACAAGATTTGACCTATATACATATGTGATATCTGCATACATATTTTTCTTATTTACTTTACCATTATTCTTTAATTCTTTCCTGCCTTTTTTCGGAATTTTATTATTGCTCAATTACGATATACAATTTTAATTTGATAAAAGTTTATATTCAAGTTTATTCGCGCCATATATAAGTTACAGATTTAAATGACTCTTCCCGAATCTCTTTCTTTCATACGGCAATAGACAGTACAACAATCTCGCGAATGCTTCGCGATGCATTAAGATTATTGTAATACGGCACGAGAGTGCTTACGTCGTAACATCCGGGTCGTATGTGTCCGAGTCTGCTCGCTCGCATCCGTCGAATTCGGATTTTACGAGCGGGGGTCGCGCCCGATTTCGGCTCGCAGTTCGATGCGCGCTGGATTTCTCCCTCGACACACCGATCCTCTTCTTTACGAGCCGACAAAGCAACGGGGCTTCCTGTCCGCCTCGCGCGACACGATTTTATCGGTGACATTCTACGTGCCGGGTCATGTTTCTGCGGAAGCGGAATAAAAAAAGCTCGCGACGGGGTGAAAATTGCGAAAAGAGCGACTCGGACGGGATAAATTATCCGACGCGCCGGTGATCCATTTTTTAATTTGTCGAAGACTCTATGTACGTAGAAGTTTTTCATTCGTTAGGCGGTTCGTCTGGCGTTGGACTGAATATCGTAAAATTTTATGATGAGACGCACAATTTGGCTGAAACAAAAATGTAAATCGAATGAGCTAATTCACAGAGACATCTAGATATGTTTGAACGTAAAAATAATAATTCTGTATTAACTGGTTAGCATTTTAATATTTTACACATTGAAATAGATTTTTAATTTTTTGTACATTACTGGAAATAATAAAACGTAAATAATTAAAAGTCAATTTAATACATATGAAAACAAACTGCTTTCTTTTTATTACATTAAGAGAGATTTATATTTATGAGAGAAATTTGGATATGTAATTTTATGTAATACTGGAAAATAATATATTTTTTCAAAATAAAGTTTTCTACATATATAATAATTGTTTTGCATATAAAGTTTAGTTTTTCTGCGCACAATTTGCGAGAGTAGAGTCATTTTTGAAATTCTTCACGATATCGCATCCAATTATATTCATTCACAGCGTCATAATAAAACTGTCCTACAGTTATCTGTGTTTTTAAAATCTCAGCTTTTACAAATGTTGCTGAATTAATGTTGAGATATGTCTCACATGCCGAAATGTTTTTAAATTACTTTATACGTTTAATTCTGTTGTATTTTTTTTTTTTTTTCGTGAAAGGCGCGTTTATGACACCATTAGCTCGTCTTCGTCACGTTATAGACTAACCGATAAAGCATAATAATACCTCACCGAGCGGCAGCTTTTCGATAAGCTCACGAGGCGCGACGTAATTAAAATCCGTAAGTAACGAGAGCTTACACGCGGATCGACTCGAGCGATCTGCATAATGCGACGCGCGACCCAAATCCGCGTAATAGAGTTTCCACGACGGAGGATAAGAGCGCTCGAAAAGGAACACCTATGTTCTCTCTGCCTCTATCTTCATTTCTCTCTCTCTCTTTTCCCTTCTCAAAGAGAGAATCTCGTTTCGCTTCCTTTTATGCACATCGCGAGCCTACTTTCGATCTCGTTCTCGAGGATCGTCTTCCATCATGCGTTTCACATACTTTAGCCTTCGAGTGCAATTCCGTCGTATACGAAACTGGGATGGGAGCCGCGAAAGAGGTGAAGATCGAGGGTGCGAGTGCAAGAGGAGGGAATGATATCGTAATGCAGTATTGAAGACGTGGCCCGAGGCTCGCGAGACAAGCGATGCCTCCGATGTGCAATTGTGTGCGCTAAGATAGGCTTTTTCTCAAACTCTCTTAGGTGTAATATATAAGAATCTTTAATTTATCAAGAATATCGAAAAAAAAAAATATATATATAAATTGTACATGTACACATATATATTACGAGGAGATGCTGCTCGCTAGTGATACGCGAACGGCGATGCGACAGCTACGAGCGAATTTTCGCGGCTTGCTTGACGTGGAAAATCGCTCGCACGACGAATGGCGTGGTTTCCGGGTTCGGTCGAGCGGAAATTTGTAATCCGATTCTGAACGTTACGGCGGACCGATGGATTTTAACGTGTCGATGAATTTCGATTCTGCGGAAGAGCCGCGCGTTCTTTTTAAATGCGCCCAGAATCGCCGTCAGACGATTTCGGCGATCTGGAGCGGAATAAAAGATCGCATCTAAATCTTTCCTTCGGGCGCACGCTTCTTCAGTCTTCTCTGATCGGCTGATCATATGTATATGTGATCGCTGAACGAAGCGATCGGCTTTTTAATTGCGATAACGAGAAAGCGAAAATAGTTAATATCATAACTCGCTGTCGAACAAAGGCGCGTGTATCTGTTTGTATCTGTCTATTTTTTTGTATTTTTTGTGGATTGTTGGGATAACACAGCAATAACTCACTTAGAGTGTATCAGCTGCATACTGTGCCATTTAAATCGATACTGCCTCTGCATTCATTTGCAATCCTCTATTTCTATTTCAAATTGAGTTTATTAAAAAATCGTTCCCAGGTTTTTTTTTAATAGTTATTTTTTCTCTGAAAACGAATGTACCTTGTATTTTCAGGACATAAATGAAATAGACGCGATTTTTCGACGAGAAAAAGATCGTATAGATTTTATAGGAGAAATCTGTAACATTCCAATAACATAGCAAAAGACGGAATCATTTGAGGTTTTATTTCGAAATCATTTCCCATGATATTTCCTCTTAAAGGCGAAAATTGCGAGTTTCCGCGAGATTCTAGCAAGCCTCGTAGCCATATCCTACGTTTCCTCGACGCCGGGAAATGCACTCCGAATATCCCGGTTATGTATCCTTCAGGCGAAGTACCTATCGCACTACAGCAAAATGTACGAAGGAGAAGAAGAGATAGATAGATAGATAGATAGATAGATAATAGATAGACAGAGAGAGAGAGAGAGACATATACTTAGTATCAAGAATAGTCTCGCATGACCGCGGGGTAGAAACACGTGAGAAAGAGTTTCCATGGGATTACGTCGCCCTCGTCTCTCCTGCGTTCTACTTAAGGATCGATCGTGTCCTGGCATTAGCTTACCGATGTCCGACGGCGACGAAAGTAACCCCGCGACATCTTCGAGACGTGAGCTTATCGGTTTACCGCAACGATGTCGTGTCGAGAGGTGTCTCTTCCTCTCGAGAAAGTGTCCGCGAAAATACGAGGAGCGAATTCTAATTTCGATATATCGTATCGTTCGCTTGAATCGCTTCTCGAATGAACGATGCGCGCGCGAGGCAACGATATATTGCGAACATTGTAGAATAGATAAACGTTGACCCTAGCAATATTTTCGAGATATTTTCTACGACTCTGTTTACGGACATTTCGGGGATACGTGGGAGATCTCGATATTTTTTAGAATTTAACAATTTTGTGAAATTGCGATTTTAAAAACGCTGATGGCTATTGCGGGATGTTTTTATTATAATGATATAAATGCACAAAATTGAATGTAATGTTAAGGGGAAAATCAAGAGTAGTTTTAACGTGCGAAAAGTGTGACGAAAAATATAATAGATGCAAAAGAACTGTGCGAAAAATTTGTTTAAGTAGCTTTATTTATATAAAATTTCGTTTTCATTTTATTTTAAGAGAGGGATATTTTTAAAAAAGTATCATATTATATTTTTTTTCCGCTGTATACAAAATGTCAAAATTTGTTTCCAAAAGAAGAGTATCCACACACACAAATCTCTGTAATATATAGAGAGCAGTTTATATTTTATTTTCACATTTATCAAGCGAAATTATTTTTAAATGATTGTTTCTTGAATCTTTCTTTTTCGTATATATATAAAATAAAAATTAAACTGTCTATTAAAGATGTGATTCTTAAAATATCTTCACTGTATATAAAACTTTGTAAGATTCCGCGATCGACGTGGCGATATTTCACGACAGAGAGAATCGATCTAGTGACAGTTCTCCAAAGCTGTCCGTCTCTCTCTCTCTCTCTCTCTCCTACCAATGAAGGGGTTGCGACGCGCAATTCCTCCTCGTCGACGAGCGGCGCGGTGATTTAGGGGAATCCATCACATACTGCGGCTGTCTAGATCTATTATTGGACGCCGGGACGTAAGTTAGCGGCCTGCGGGGTTAGCCGGAGGGTGGATGGTCGAATGGTCGGTGGATAGCACGCAGGGGTGAGATGGAGGGGTGGTTCGCGCCGATGGTGTCTAGGGATAACGCGGCGGACGTATTAGGTAATTGCAGGGGCAAGTTCTCCGCCGAGGAGGAATCGACGGGGTTGCGAGGAGCGAGGGTAGGCGGGGGGGAAGAGGGGATGTGATTTATATCGCCGGCACGTGACGCCGGCTAGAAATTATCGTTAGCCACCTTGCCGCGAATCGTCGAGTCTTTACGTAAGTTACGGTGCCACTTACGACACACGCTCACACCGCAGTTCATAAGCAGATTTCACGCTTTACGGAGGGGGAAGAGGATACAGCGTCGGTCGTGACGTCACTCGGTATTTTCGACCCACTCCGCGTGCATGTTTCGGTCACTCCGTGGTGTATTTCCGTGGGCGACGTATGTTTACGTCGGTTTGTATGCAGCTCGCACTTTTGCCGTTACATGGGGCCGTCTGGTGCTAATCCGTGCTTTATTTATGTAACGCGATGTGTTTATTTGGTACGTCGAAAGATAACGAGAGGAGAAAGTGCACAGTATGTGTGTGGATACCGGATATGGAAGTCTATTTCACGTTATTTCGTGGAATTTGCATTTCTCAAGCTCTGCGAGAAGAGTAGAAACCTTTTTTTTTTTCCGCGGAGAATATAATGATGTATTCAATGATGATGATAATAATGATATTCTAAGTCTTTCTTAAAATATTATATTTCTTGCTTGTTCGGATCGCTATTATCGTCATTTTTAAACGATACGAATGATCGTGCATGTTATTGCATTTCGATCGATAGAATTTGCTCGAAGGCGATACCGGAAAGAGGGGTATCTTCTTTCGGAGCAAAAAAATACGGCGCTATTACGGCCGTAGGGAAATATTGTGCAATTGCTTTGAATGTAACCGAAGGACGTAGCAATTTTCTACTGGCGATCGATAAAGCGAAAAGTGTCGATTATAACCGGCCATCCTTCCTCCACATTATTTTTGCATCCTACATTTCCGAATCATATTACAAGGTTGTTATTCTGCAATCTTTTATATAAACAATATATGGTCATTGCATTTCTATAATAGTCATTATACAATATTAGATTTTATATCTCATGTTTTCAAATTTACTACAATATATTATAATTTTTTTTTTTTTTTTGCAAAATCTTTCTGTTACATGCCCGGTATACGTTTTAATCGATAAATGACGTCATATTAGTTGAGGTAATTCATGGTATGGAACAGTTTTTTCTTCCTGGTATAAAGAACTGTCTTTTTCGAGCTTGCGAGATATTGCGTAATACCGTATTCTCGAGATTCGTTGTCATCATTTTTGGAGACAAAGATAGATTTAATCTCAATGTTAATTAATTCGCTTTAATTTATTAATTAATTCGCCAAAGCCACTGACATGACGCTGACAGCATCTGCATATGGCATGCTCGTTTCGAAAGTATCTCTCGCAGCGTTATATCCAACGTCTCATTAATTACTCAACGCGCATTGCCGATGATTGTCCATCGCGAACAAAGTTTCCTTTTCCACTGTCGCTCTCTTGCATGCCGGAACGTAACACTCGCTCACACACGCAACCTCAAAAGGCATGCGGTCTACGTATCTAATTACCTAATGACGTTAGTTAGAGTCGGATGGCTGAGGATTTACCTTTATCCTCGCCACGGGCGGTTTCATCTCGTTCTCTTTCGTATCTCCCTCGCTGTCACATACACACACACACACATACATTTTCTGTATCTCTCGCAGCATCCGCCGCATTCTAGCTTACTAGTTTATAGATCACACAGCGATGTTGAATGATGAAAAAAGTAGAACCACTTATTACTTTCATTTAATTTATCATAAGCGAACGATGTTCAACTCCGAATGACGTATTGAGGTCAGATTCACATGTAGATATTGAATGGGGCTTTTACAATTATAAAGATCATACATATGATATATATATATATACTGCGAGTTTTATCGCGTAAATTCAGCCTTTTTACAAAAAACTAGGCTTTTTGTAAAAAGATTGATTTTGCAAAAAGCTTGCAACGTACATATACAGATACTGAAATCTACAAATATTGAAATCTTTATATATAATTTTAATTATGTGTATTATATACGTATAAAATTTATATATAATGATGTCTTTATGTGAAAAAAGTAGAAGCTTTCATTAATGTGTTTGTCAATAATGATTATGCCTCTGTTATATCACCATCCTCGAACTTGTTTATCGCGTAACCCATTTAGCAAACGTATATATACTTACACACTTACACACTGCATTCTACGAGTGACTTTCCGCGCCTGACCGCAGCTCTTCTGCTGAATGGAGCCGGCGCGATAGAAAGCGAAATGTCTAATTCCCGTCGCTCTCACAGATGATAATTAACCGCGTTCCAATTTAACGCCAGCGTTGTAAACGATGCGAAAAGCGGCCGGAGAAGGGGTGGAAACTGGAAGTCGCGATATTGAAGGTAATTGCAAGGCGCGGGACTGTAATTTCGCGCTAACGAGTGGTTATACCGAATAAGCGCGTTTTAAGCTGCTGTTTTTCTCGGACGATCGTGATTTGCTTTTTTTTTTTTTCACCTCTTTATAACGTCAGCATGACGCATCCACGTCCGCGCGTTTCTTTACATTTTCTCTTGCATTATATAAATTTATCTTCATTTCTATAATTGATCAATCTCTTTAATTTGATCCGTACACGCATTATATCCGCCTTATTCAGACGACAAGTAGTATTATCGCGCCGTAAATCGATATATCGCGCGTTTATTTACTTGGGGTCGCCTGCGATATATCTTGGAGCGCGGTTCGTCTCGACGAGAGCGACGGTTAATGACGAGGGTGAGGTAACCGAGTCAGCGGGGGGTTGGCGCAGCAACGGGGGGGAGGAGGGGGGGAGACAGTGACAGAAACCGATGGGCGAGGGGGCCGCGACGGTGAGGCCCTGCGGTTTGTCGGTACGTTACTGCGGTGCGGGATGCGGTACCGAGCCGTCAAGTTCATATTGCCGGTTTCCTGTCATTAACGCGCCGCATCGGGCGCCAGCAGCTTCTCGCCCCCCGATATTTCTCTGTCTCTCTCTCTCTCTCTCTCTCTCTCTCTCGAATACGAATTCCCGAAATACGCGCTACGTGCACCGCGTATATGCTTAACGTAGTTAGGCGACTCTGACGTGCGTAGTCTCGCGGATGCTGACACGCGACGTTCGTTTTCACGGCGGGACAAGCGATGACGTAAGTTGCGATACGCGACAATGCGATATAAATTTTTTTTTATACAGGGAGAGAAAGATGAGAAATTTTTGTTTGTAAGCATTCTCTCTCTCTCCTACGCAGGAGAATGTGCAGATAAATTGTATTCGCAGTCTTGATATTGCAAATTGTTTAATAAACGGAGCTTCGAACGTTGTCCGGAAACGTATTTGAATGGAAAGAAATTATCGGCGATAAATTGAGAAAGAATGCAAGTGAAATAACCGTCTGGCAGAATTCGGGGCGAAATTATTGCTTCCAATCTAACGCGAATTTCGCGCGAAAATTTCATTCATTTATATGTCGTTATATATCTATTTGTTAAGCGAACCAGCTGGAAAACATCGCTCGCACGCCGCCGAATATGCGCGGGCTGATGTATCCGTTGTAAAGTCGGTGCTTCGTCGAAAACAAAAAAAAAAAAAAACAAAAAAAATAAAATAAAATAATCGAGATAGGAATGCTTTCGTTGATGTTGTCCATTGTACGAGCGAGCTGTCGTGTCGATCCTAAATCAAAAGTGCACGTTGAAAAATGGGACGTGGATAGGAGTCGATGACGCGTACCATGAGTTATTTTTGACCTTTGAAAGAGCACTATTAGAAGAAATCACGATCATAAAATGCGATCATAAAACATAGCGATAGTTGTTAAAAAAAATTAGTGTTTTTTTTCCCGAAACTTCTTTTAAAAAACGCTTTTTAAATCGTATCAAAAGAAGCCGCTTGGCGTTTTTGAAACACCTTGAAACACAGATATTCGCGTATCGCGATTGCACGAGAGATGAGCTTACATGCGTATCTATCGTCCCAGCGTTTCATCTACTGTAATGGAATGTCAGGTCGAGTATGGTTGCGAGGAGTGGGAAAACAGGTGGCCCGTTTGAAACCTCGATAACTGGAACTTGTCACCTTGTCGACGTGACGACGGCCTCTGAATTCGTAATCACACTTCCGCTATCTCTCTCTCTCTCTCTTTCTCTCTCTCCATCGTTTTCCTGGTCTCTCGCTGCTAATCGTCAGAATAGAATCTTCGGATTAGCACGAAACTAGAGTGCCGGCCGAAGTATCGAATTCCGAGCCAGCTTCCCAAATCTGCATCGAGAAAAATGCAGAATTTGACATTTCTACGAGATTCATGTCATAAGGGTGAAGGTTGATACATACGTTCGCGCGACATTACGGCACAGTTTGTATCGCAATTTTATCGTCAGAACAATCGTGGTATTTTCTTCTTAATATATTTTCTAAACTTTCTCTTTTATTTCTCTTTGATTCGAAGATTTTGGAAAATGGGCTTTTATAACTCTCAAGATATAAGTCGCGCGTTTAATTCGAGTGCAGAATACCTGAACGTCCCGCTTTTGTTCTCGATCAATTCCAAATTATTAATCGCTCGTTTCGCACAGTCATTGTGAATTCATACTTGTCTTCCATCGTTCCTCTGTGACGCATTTCGCTTTGTGAGCGACGGTACGCGTCGGCATCGTAGATGCAAACCCCCTCCTCCTTCTCTCCCCTCGGTTTTCTTCTCCGGCCGCGTAGAGTTCCGAACGAGCGGCATCTTTACGCGGGAACAACATGGGAGCAAAATCTGTCGTCTTCCTTGGATACACCATTTCGCGGCTTGCTACACGACAAAGAAGTTCGGCGCACGTAAATTCCTTTTAAGCCAGCCCGCGTGCGTCTGTACGTGGCAGCGTGTCGCGAAAGAAGGGGCGGTTGGGGGAGGGGAAGGGGGTTGCGTCACCCGCGTCGCAAACTCCATCTCCTCCGCCCTTTGTCTTTATGCCAGCTTTCCATTTCCCCCTCTTTTCTTTCTTTTTTCACCCGCGACACATTTTCGCATCCACGCTTTCGCGTTCGTCTTCCCTTCCTGTTCTGCGAACGCACGCAAATGTACAGAGAGAGGGTGAAGAAATTATAATATAGCTCGCGCGCGCGCCGTTGTAAGAGAATTCGTTAAACTTGGAGTTAATTTTCCGCTAATTTTCATCGCGCATATAATTATCATGCGTTACATCGATACTAGGGTGATTTAATTTCTTCATCTCGGACTGCATCTTCGCCGTTCAAGAAGTCGCCGGTTTAACGTCCGACGTACGATTGAGCGTAATTACACCGCACATTTCGCTGTAACAACTCGGAAACGGTCTGTAAGAGGATTACATTTGTTGGAGCTTGACGGCAGCGGGTCGGATGGACGTTCGCGGAATGATTCCCGCTGGAATTTCAGTGACCCGCGCGATGCAACCGTTTCGGCTGCATTCGCCCGCTGTGTGACGAATTACTATTGTGCGCATTTCGACCCCGTCATGCCGGAAACGCCTGTCTGCCTGGCAGGATAGCGGCGTGCCACTTTATCGCGAGGATCGGTCGTTCCTTCGTATAACCGATCGCACAATCCTCGAGGATCTCCATTTCCCGCCCGTGAGGTCACGATTTTTCCACGATGCGCCACTCGGACTTTGCGCGAGAGACGTGTCACTTTAATAAGACATTTCTCCGAAGGTTTATTTCGATCAAGTAACAAGCGTCTCTCCGAAGAGATTCATACGCGTAATATTTTTTAATCTTTATTTTCGCGAAATGCATTATACTTATTTCCTTTTCCTTTTTTTTTTTTTTACTAGTGCGATTAATTGTTTGAAAATACAGAGAGGGGATTCCGGTTCTCTCGAGCGAGAGAGATAGAGTGACGTGTTTATTCTGAGCAATGCATATTGCAGTTTTTGCATAATAATAGTAGACCATCGTGGCAGTCTATCGATGGCGCATTCGTCGTGTTAGTTCATCGAGGTGTAAACGCTACCTCCGAGATAATGCGAGCGCGATAATTTCGCATGCAGGTGACTATAAAGCACCGGCTATAGTTACAAGGGCCGCGCTCGTATAGCGCTCGTATAGCGCGATAAAGCTTAAATCTACGCTTACATCTGACGTTATATATGCAGCGAGGTAAATATTATTTCTCCGTTGCTCTACGAATAACAACGAAAGCACTTTCTGCGCGATGTGACGTGGATGAAACTCGCGCGAGATATCGTTTCCTATCGTTTCTCTTCGTGTATTCCAGGCGAGAAGATGTATTTTCTTTATTTTGGCATGATTGCACCATCTCGAAAGTGTCTGCCAATCGTGCGAGCTATGTTCGAGGAGCGTGTTCGAGAACGAATAAATTGAGGCGGGAGGTAAAGGAATTCGTGTTGCTTTATGAAAGGGTTTCGCCATTTTTCGCGAGAGAGAGAGAGAGGTGTCGTATAGAGGAAGAGTGAGACGAGCAGTTTTTAAAGGCTATATAAAATTACGACCCGCGAAATCTTTTACGTACAAACGAGAGATATGCAAGATTAAATTTTCTTATTTAAAATATGTAAGAACGTAGCACAACACTCTCTTCACCGACGTGATATTAAAAAGCGTCCTGTGGCACGCGGAGCGTGTTAACGTAAAGTCGCCGGGACACGGACAGGGGACTATGATCCACGACCCATTTTCTTTACCACCCTTAAAAAGAGAGTTGCAGTTTCCTCTATTATTACGACAATCCAGTTTCGCGCGCTGTCTTTTATCGGACACACAGCGCGAATTCGCGCTCTCTGTCGACGCGGACTCGTCGTCGGGATTTAGCCATGCAAATGGATGTCTCGTGGATTAAAGGGCGAGAGTCGAACCTGAGCCGTCCATCTTTTCTCTCTCTCTCTCTCTCTCTCTCTCTCTCTCTCTCTCTCTCTCTCTCGCGTTGCGACGACGAACCTTTCACGTCGTTTACGCGCGCTCGTACATTTTCGCGCGAGTATCAGTGAGCTCGCTGTCTCTCTCCTTCCTTCGTATCTCTCGTCGCGTCGCGGCGAGAGCTATTTCTGGATATTCTTGGGAGGATTATTGCGGTGCCGCGAGAGGCGCAGTAGACTCCCTAAGTCTACTTAATGCTCGAGTTGCCGGCAAATCGTTTAATTATTTCGCGCCGCGACGTCCCTCTTCGTCTCCGCGAGCGTTTTTTTCGGCCGTGAAATTTGCGAAAGTTTCATTACCGAAGTATCGCGCTATTTCAATAATAATTACGGTGATCGCGAAAAAAATATTAGCTACTATAGCTAAATTTTAGGTATCCCTATATTACATCTGAAATTTAGTCACCATTATTTATTATAATTATATGACAACTACTTGTAAGAACTTTGAAGAGCAGCAATAGTTAACTTATTCCGCTCCTTTTTAGATTATAATTTCGTTCAAAGAAGCTGAGAGAAAAATAAAGCAGAGCTTGTATAGACAAAAAATAAAGAAAATAAGAAATAAAGTTAGATTTTTTGAAATTGCAATGCTTTTAATTTGTACGACACTGTAACGGGGAAAATTTCCCGTTAAATTATAATTAAAAATATAAGTTACTATAGCTAAAATTTAAACCAAATGGTAACCAAATTTCAGCTGTAATATAAAGGGCACCTAAAATTTAGCTATGGTAGCTAATATTTTTTTTCATGTAATTTAACTCTTTTTGACGATATATTTTCCTGCTCCGTCTGTATTACAATTGAATCATGAATAGAGAGAAAGCTGAGAAATTACAGAATTACGAAGGCAAGAGCTACGAGAGTACATCCGACTAATTCATCGAGAGTTAACGCGTCTCGTTCCCTCGCTAAGGAGAGCATATTTTACGCGTCGTCGGAAATTCCTCTTCTCGCAACGGCGAGAATACATATTTTCTCTTCGACGAACATCTCCTCGGCGAAGCGCGTCCAGCTCCTCTCCTCTTCCTTTCCCTTTTCCGCGACGAGGTTTCCATAGCGCTTCCCCGCTTCGATCCTATCGCGCGTCATCCTCTATCCGTGAATATCTGCAGAAGGAATATGTAAATAAGCCGACTGAGATATTCATGCTGCTCCTGTTGTATCCCCGTCCCGATCGTCGTCATCCGCCCCGTGGATAAGTATGTTTGCGCGATGCACATGCGACGGTGCACACGACTCCCGTCTATAGGATGTTTGAGAATTTTCGCGCTCGGGGGTGAGTTTCTCGACGATCCTGAAATAGATATCCTTTTATCGATAATTTTACAAACGATCGTAACAAGCGTGACTCTTCAACGATATAATATTTTTAATATTCTTCGTCCGGACGACCGTAAATTAAATATATAGCATAGTTTGAGATCGCGTGATACGGATTTCGAACGATCACCGACCGCCAAATAATCTACAGTTTTCCGTCGAAGGGGAAAATATTGCGCTTCCTCGGGTTTACAGGCGGATAAATCTTCCGACACGCCGACGCGCCGTGAAAAGCTTATCTCTTATTATTTTCTAAGGTTCCAACGCAGCGTCGAGGCGCGCGATCGTTACTCGACGAGCTCTGCGAGGAAAATGCCTTTATTTCTTCTCCGCGGAGCTTTTCGAAGTGTATAACGGGGAAACGCGGAAAAGTTTCTCTCGATCCCCGCAGACGACGCGATTTCGTCAGGTTGTTTCGTTTTCGCCACCCTCTCTCTCTCTCTCGCTGGTTTTACTTGTCATGAAATCGGGCGGCCAAATAAAGCACAAACTGTCGTACCTTTCTCGCCGGCTGACGCCGACGACAACGAAAACGAGGGCGTCGCGACGCCGCTAAGGGCTTTCGCGTGTTTCTCGGCTGTCACATTACCGTGACAGTCCACGGGAACGCGTTGTTGCTACAGATGTCAGGATATCCTCCGCGCCTCGGGCGCTGCTCCGGCCGTTCATCCTCCACGTCCGAGTTCCCGCTTTATCCCGCTGATCGTTATCGTCGAACGGAACAGATACGGCTTCGTGTTCTAATGACGAATATCGCGCCGCGTCGCGTCAGGAATACACGGCGAGCGAATACGTCCCGATGATCCAAGATGAGTTTCTTGACGAGAAGATCGATCTCCGCCCCGAAGGAAAATTCTGTCCCGGAAATATTTATTTTAATCACGAAATGTGGATTTAAAATTGCCGGGGGATGCGTCGATATTATCCGGGCGTAATGAATCGTTTTGGATTGAAAAGAACGAATTTTTTTTTTTTTTTTTTTTTTTTTTTTTTTTTTTTTTTTTTTTTTAGAGAGATCAAAGATGTATTTTCACAAATGATGTTTCGTGTGCTTGTTCTATCTGTGCGGAGAGAACCTGTTTACTTTCAAAGGACGTCATGGGCACGCTCATGATTACAGACTCGGTTACTCCGTGGTCAGCCGCCATTGTGTACCGCTTCGAAAGCTCGATGAACATGCAAGAGCCGGGTAGCATGCACCGATGCAATAATGTAATAACGCGCCCTGACCTTCATATAGGCTTACGAAGTTCGGATATTGGTTACCGTGTTAGGACGCTGCGTTACCGTTATACACGTCGCTCCGTTTAATCCTTTTCGTCATGCTGGGCACTTTGCGAACTCCGTTATTGTTGGCGCAGAAACGTTTCATATCCATTAATGAAACGAGATACGTAAAACAGAAATAGACGTCAAAGAAATCCATCGATGGGGAAAGAGAGAGAGAGAGAGGGAGAGAGATATTGATATTTTGTCCATCTCATCCATTTTAAAAAATATTTTATATTATATTATCTGAATTTCTATAGACAAAATATAATTATAATTGTCGCGAATGTGACAGCGATTTTCTATATCGCGCTCTTCGGACATGAAAAGTTACCAGCCGTCCCTTTCCTCGCTCGTATTTCAAAAATACTTTGGAATTCGCGCGAGCTGTTTCGACTGCAGTTTATAGCAGGCGCGTCGCTTTGAAAGTAAAATTCGGGAGATGGAAGCCGTAAGTCTTTTATGGCATATATTGCACGATTCAAGGAGGGATATTTCGCCCTGTCGCTCGTTCTCTCTCGCGATCTCCACAACCGACGTCGTTTCCTCGGAAAATCAGAAAAAGATTACTTATGCTATCCTTAGCTCGGAGTGCACTTTCAGCAAGAGAGTATCTGGGAGTCACAATTCCGAAAGACTAAGAGGATGTGTATACTATATATATATATGTATATATATGAAGAGACATGAGAGATCGGATTGCTACTTTGACACGCGAGCGACCCTTTTGATTTAGAATTATTTCTCTCCATTGCTCCGCTCGTATACTTTTTATTATCTTACGGCAGATTTCTTCACCTATAACCTCTTTTACTGCATCTCGGAATACTCGGTGCGTAATGCACGGTGAGGAAGGACGTAAATGAGAATCTGTTCACATACCTTTCCATATATTTCTCAGCTTTATGTATCGTAAAATATTAAAATCAAGATATAAATATTGAGATATTTTGAGATATATAAAGATCCAAGAAAAAAAATGAGATTATATAAAGTGTCGCGCAAATTAAAAACATTGCAATTTCAAAAAATCTAACTTTATTTATTATTTTCTTTATTTTATCTGTACAAACTCTGCTTTATTTTCCCTCAACTCAGCTTCTTTGAGCGAGACTATCTAAATCTAATCTAGAAAGGAACGGAGTAAGTTAACTCTATTGCTACGATTCAGTCTCTTCAGAGTTTTTACAAATAGTTGTCATACAATTATAATAAATAATGATAAGGAGATATTCTTAAAAAAGGATAAATCGGGGAGTAGCTTTTATCTTTGTAAGGGATGAATGTTCTCTGCTTCACGACGTTTTTAATAAAGCAATAGGCTTTAACAAAAAATTTTGCAATTTATGGAATATGTATAACAATGAAAAAAATTTGATTCTAAATCTTTATTTAAGGATATCGTTGATTTTCTTCAAGAATGTAATTTTTCCGAAACGTTACGGCGATACTTTCTTTTTACTTTTTACTCTACTACAGAGAACTTTTAGAAAGAAAAAAAAAGTGTATGGTAGTTACGTCGTTGATAAAAATTAGTTGATGATTTTATGGCTACTTTCCAACCGTCGTTGAGTTCCTTAGCGCGCTTGAGAGAGTAAGAAAAATTTCTTCCTTAACACAGGACTAACTTATATTTTAATCTTAATTTATCGCACGCTAATAACTATATCTTTTTTAGAAAATATGTCTTATTATAAGAGGAATCTTGTATGCGAAAAAATTTAAGAGAAGAAATTCGATTGGACGGAAATCTCGAAACTCGCGGCTTTAGGTTAGATATATTTTTTTAAGCCTGATATTCGAACTTTTTTTCGTTTAAAATCTGTATTTACATATGCACGTTTTATATGTATACGAATCTCCCTCGTCTTTTCCCAAAACTTTTATTCTCTCCGATGTCTTCTTTCAACGAGAAGTGGAATCGAATGTCCGATATCCTCTTTAAACCTCCCTCGTATTTTTTTTTATTGAGAACTTTGACAATAATTCGAGCAGTTTAAATCCGATGGAAGAAGAAGAAGAAGAAAAAGAAGAAGAAGAAGAAGAAGGCTCCGTAGATCTTCTACTTATTCTGTGAAATTGTTTTCGGTGTTCGCGAAAAATCTTCAACGCGCCGACGAAGTGAAAGACTTAAAGATACGAATGCAAATTATTATCTTAGTGTTCCCTTTTCATACAAACTTTACTCTTTTCTGAATTTCTTGTGCCTTGCAGTATTCTTGTTTTCGAGATTCTTTTTTCTTCCAACAATTGCGCGAAATATACATATGTTTATGCTTCAATGTGTGCAACGCGCAATATCTAATACTAATCTAATTTAATATTGTGCTATTGAAGTATTCAATATCATTCGATCGCGTTATTGCATTTGCATCGAAATGACAATCCCATAATGCGTATCGAGGCAAGGAATGCTCTGTTCTCTGGATAACATCTCGACGCGAAGCGAGAATCGCCAGAAAAATGTACGGATAACGCACGTGCAAGCGCGCTGCATGAATTGCGGTAGTTTCTACTTCTCCGAGCCATCGATCGATTCCTGCAAACTCATTGCACGTGCAACCGCAATCTTGCAACAGTCTTCGAGGAATTACAATTGCGTAGTATGTAATTCTTACGTGCGTGTGTAAGACCGGTCCACAACCGACTTCCCAATCCGCTTTCCTCGCGCTTTACACGCGCGCGACCGCCACGCGGATATATCTTTCGTGTCGTTAAAAAAAAAAAAAAAAAAAAAAAAAGACTCGCATCGAAAGCAACCACCGTGAAACGGCTGTACAACAGATCTCTATCGCATCCGGCCGGAAGCGGACGTCGAGGTCGAAACAAGAGCGTCGACCGACGACGCCGTTCGGGCGGGCTATATCGTGCATGACGTACCTACGTTATGTCAATCTTAGATACGCCTTATCAGCCCGTCCGCGGTTCTAAATGAACGTTCTCGGAATATCAATTGAAGTTTTAATCATTGAAAAATTTTCCACGATGGATGGCGGAGATATAATTCTGTGTTAAATAAAATTTAAATCTCTCGCTCGTAATTTTTCCGATTATTAATTTTCCTTTCTTATAAGATTTAAAATTGTTTCTAATCTTCTACCGAAGATTTTTGCTTTCGATTCTTCGAGAGAAATTTTCAACTTTATCGCAAATAGATTCGTTTTAATCGCGAGAATGCACGGTCACGTGCACGCCGAAGTTTCCGTGCTTTTCGTAGAATTCGGAACTTCAGACGATGGACACTTAAGTGTACCTTGACCTCAACCTTGAAGCCGCGGAATGCACAAGAGTGCCTCTCGCCTCGCCGCAACGTGACGTTCTTCCCGGCTTTATGCGCTTCGCGGCCACGTGCAACTTGGTCGTTGCACTCTCCTCTTCTTTCTTTCTTTCTCGCCTTCTCTCGTCGCTCTGAGAGAGCCACCTCCGTCTCTGTCGCGCCGTTCAACCTGATATTCTCGTAGACCCTTGTAGAGCTTCTTCCTCTATCTTCTCGATCGACGGATGCAGTTTCTTGCGAGAAGCTTTCAGATTAATTGGCCGAAACGAAGATTTTGATTCGGTAGACGAGAGCCGTATTTATTCGAGCGATTATTTCTCGAGTGTATAAAAGATTTTAATTAGAAATCTTTTTCAGCTACGAGGAATATCGCGCGATGTAAAATGAAAGCTGAAGGATATTATTTTAGGAGCACGCGCGATGCAATTAATTGCCTCGGATGGAGAGATCTCCTTGGCAATATGAGATAGCTCGAGGTAGCGCATTTAATCGAGACGGACTTTTCTCCGTCTCGGTGAGAGAAGAATGCGTCCTCGGGACACGCGGGGAACGACTAGCCGGCTATTCGTTTCTCCGATGTAAGAAGTACGGCGAAGGAACGTGGTAAAAGAAACTGGCTGCCCTTGTCCTTGCTTGGCCACTCTTGGCATTCAGACACATTCTCTCCTCCGGCGAGCGATTCTGTGTGCGACGCGCCGGGGATTCCACTCTGTACTTTCTCTACGTGTGAGAAAGAAAATTATGCGATTGGAAGAGATACGAAAAATATGCGACGCTTTTGAAAATAAAAATCGCGATGGTTGTGAATTATCGGCGCGATCAAACGATTGATTTATGTGACAGGAATACATCGCAGCCTCACTTTTGGAGTTTCAGCGAACTGAAACTCCAACTGACACGTTGCGATAAATCCCATGAATCGCGATGTATGTACATTCATTATAAAAATTCACGTCATGTATATACGAAGATCTGGGTCATCTCTCTGCAACATTTTTGCAAAACATTTGGAAAAATTTGCTCGAATGTAAAATATAAAAGTTTCCCCAAGCATTCAAGTTTTCATTTGAATAAATGATCAATTCAAAAGTGTTTATTTCTCTTGTTGTTCGCATAAACAATGCAGACGAAATACCGAATGGATTTTATTTCAAAATTGTTATACGTCTATTATATTTTTATCTCTTCTACGAGTAACACGCGTGTTCTGAAAACGATTGTTGTAAACTATATATCGTAATGCTAATTCACCAGCAATTTTCACGCAATTTATTAACAATATTTTTCGGCTCGAAACGGATCTCTGGTAATTAGATCTCGGACTAGAGATTCGGATGTCGCCGGCAAACAGGCGTCGTACGGAAACGGCGGAAACGCGTGCGGCGTAATAAAACAATTTCATAGTAATCCAAAGTTGCCGAATGGACGGTGCCTGTGATTCCCTGTCTCTCCGTATCTCCGAATTCAACAGGTTGCAGCTGGTGGCTGGAGGTGCCGCCTCTTCCTCGGTTCTTCTTTTGCTCGCTCTTGCCTTCATTCCTTCCTTCCTTCCTTCCTTCCTGCTTACCTTCGTTCCTTCCTTCGTTACCTTCCCTCGTTTTCAATTAACTGTCCCGCGAGCTGTTCTTCTGCAGTTTTCTTCGTGTCGCAGGCAAAATTAACACGTGTGTTAATTGCGTAATCGCGTGCAATCGCGAGTCGTCGCACGCACATGCCTGCGAAGGCGAGATTGCGAATAATGTCTGTAAATTTATCGTAAATTTACGACGGCGAGGTCTGAGAGTGTTTTACGATTTCTTCGTGAAGAGTTAGACTCCGTGATTATCATCGTGGTAAGTTTCTTGCGAACAATTCGCGGTCGCGGAACCGACCGGAAGGGGGAGAATAAAGGCAGAGATGGAAGAACGAAGAATCGGGTTGCACTTCCTGCCGACTTGCAACGGACCGTGATGGTCAGAGCTTAAGTCGACGCGCGGCGCTCGATCCCTTTATTTCTATCCTTTTAATTTTATCACGACTTTATATCCACTTAGCTCTTGCAGAGAGCCGCTTTCTTTGTTGCAATTATCGAGACAATTTATCGAATATAATTCTCGATTTTAAAACAATTTCAGGAACGAATTTCAGTCCGATCCCCGAAATATATATTTCGACACTAAAGTGTATTAAGTACGTCTAAGGTATTATTATATAGCGATAACTCCTTATCTTTTTGTTGCAGGTAAGAATTCCAGACCTTTCGAATTTTCGTCCGTTCCCTACAGCACCATTTCCGGTGGTAAGTTTGACTCACATCATATATACACACTTATATGCAATCTTGAATTATTAAGATATTATATAAATATATTCGCATATATAAGAGTCACGCGCGCTTGTGTTCAGATGCTCTGTATATATTCGATTTATTACGCACACAATTGCGAATTATGATTTAACATGAAAAGTGAAAGTTATTCAAAATCTTCAATTGCTGTCGATTGATCCGGGCTAATTATACGATCCGCGGCCGCCGGAAAGTCCTTAAGTCGAATCGAGACTCTCGAGAAAACGTTATCGAGCTATGCAAATTTTATCGCGCGGCTACGGCGAAACAAATGTCGCGCCGTTACGTGCTTCCGTTCCGACTACGTGACCATCTTATTGCTGCGTTACATTTATTTTATTGTTCTTTCACATGCGCGCCGACTCACGAGCGTGCGCTCGTAGCACCGTAGCCGAATAAGTAAAGTAGTGCTTCCGCGATCGTAAAAGTACGGGAAGAGGAAGGAATAGGTTGAGCGAAGGCCTTCGACAACCGGCGATAACTGTAATCTCGCCTTCCCTCTCTTCGCGAAGCCTTTTATTTCTATTTCGTTGCAATATTTAACGGCAGATAATAGAATATCGTTATCGAGGCGCGCGCGTGTTTGCGCACTGCGTCGACTTTAATTTCGCGCTTGGCGTAAAAGTAAAACTTTTATAATAATTTTATATAAAATTTATAATAGAAATATTTATAATATAAATTTATAATAGAAATATTTATAAATATAATTTTATTATATTTATAAATTATTTTATATAAAATTATTTATAAAAAGAAACTTTTATAATAATTTTATATAATAAATATTGCATTTATTAATCGCGATATTGGTCGAAATCAGCGCTCGAGAGATTCTTTTCTCGATGCTTAACGCCTTTAATATTTTTTTTTTGTTCGATTTTGTACGATTTGTGGAAAGATGCCAAGATGCACGGCGAGTTATGCGAAGAATCGGCGGATCACGGGAGAGAAAGAGAGAGAGGAGACGAGCTGACGGATAATTGCTCACGATCTCTGGATCGCGCGAGGGTCGTCGTTGCAATTTAAACGGATTTATGGTACTCCTGGTACCTTTAACTTAGCCGTTCCCGTGGGCATCGAATTTTCGTAACCACGTGTTTGTATGTGTGTGTGTGTGTGTGTGTATGTGTGAGCCGCTGTACTAGACACGAACTTTTCTGTCATGGTCGATCGTGCAGCTTCACGCTTTGCTAGAGCGAAGGAGGCCTCGCAAAGAGAGAAAGATGGTGAATCGGAGAATTTTCGGACCGTTTATCACGATTCTCCGGACGCTCCACCATTTTCGATATTTATATTGTAGACAGGCGAAGTTAAACGAAGTTAAACTGCATTCTCGGACGACACGCAAGAAGTGTTTTACCGATTCAAAGTCTTCCCAAAAGAGCGATATCGCGCTGCAAGAAACAGGAAGGTAACGAGAACTCCAATTACTCCGTCTTTTCTCTTTCTCTAAGCGGGATTTTAATAGTTAATCGCCGTGAACGCGTCTTAAGTATGTATGTCTGGCACCATCTATTTTTCTTGCAGGTCGGATTAACTGTTAATTATTGGAGAGCCAACTGTTTTCGAAAAGATAGGCAGTATTCCTTTAGGTATTCTTTCCACGCGATTATTTTAGAAACGTTCTAGTATGTGGACTAGCGTGCATTCGAAAAGAAATGGCATAATTATTAATTCTCAAGTCCAATCACTATTGCTTAAATTCTTCTTATCGTAATCGTTTCGGAGCAAATTCGTATCATCGCAAAACATTTTCTTGTCGCGTGTCGGAATTACATATACTTGCCAACTTCTAATTACTCTAACGACGTTAAATTTGAAATCGGAGAACTGTTAAGAGCGGCAACTGTCAGATCCGGGCGTCGTTTTAGTAGAATAAAGCGTTCGCTCTTCGCCAGTTTCAGCTTCGTCGGGAAAGGAGCAACTCGAAGACGACGGGTCATTGTTCTGCATTCGATAATCGTCTTCGGAGTGCCGTCGAAGCTTCGTGTTTACTTGTGCCTCGAAAGTCCGTAGCGATCTTTTCTTTAATACTAAAGCGAAGTCCGTTAGAGCGGCACTAATCTGACGGCGATGGAGAAGCGAAGTTTCCGCGATTCTCATTCAACTTGAATCGCAACTCCTCGCCTTGCTCGTCAAAACTCCAAGCATCACTTTCATCGGGCGCAAGGTTATTTCGGTCTATCAATATCGACAATATTGAACCTGATATTACGAACTTGATATAGAGATACAAGGCTAGAATTATCTCGCCATCGATTTTTCCTCATCATCGTCGTCAATTTTCCTACTTCACCTCGCGATTCAAAGCGAAACTTTGACAGATCGCAATATAAATGTTAATACGCAACAATAATGATTTATCTAACATTTATTAAATGCATAAATATGAACGCACTCGTCGACTTATCCTGGATATCCGTCTCTTATCGCGGCATAATGCGTCGAGAGATAAATTTCTCCCTCCTCTCTCTCTCTCATAGTTTCTGTCCCTTTCTCGTGAGATTTCGAGCGCGAACGTCGTCGACGGGGACGCAAACAGTTTCCGCTTCTCCGTGAGAAATTCGCGGCATTATCATGAGCAAATTTGACTTTCCGCTCTTCCGCCCCCGAAGATTCGCCGTCCCCTCCCTCCCCCCTCTATTCCCCCCCTCGAGGGGCTCTCTCGCATAACCGACGGCGCGCGGTCCCCGGAGAAACCAAAACCGCCACGCGCATCCTGCTCTTCAGCATCCGCCTAGTAAACCCGCCGCGAGATCGACTGTGCGTCAGTACGAATTCCTGCGGTCTGCGCCTGAATTCCCGAGAATTCCGGTTCGCGATGGCGACGCCGACTTTCGGAGCCGAAAAAAGTATCCAGCGTGTTCATCCGTCGTCGTTTAGAAACTGATTGTGAGACGAGATTTTCTATGACAAGATTTTCCAAGAAGGTTGGGGCGCAAACGTCTCGAACCGCCGTATCGCGTGTTCTTTTAAAGCGAGTACCGCGAAGCTTTTGCGTTTTGGATAAATTTCACGTCGACATTTTTCGCGACGCGCGGACAAAAATCCCGGGCATTCCCGGCAGTCAATTTTTATCATTCATCACATGCATGAGATATGGTAAACCCGTGTTCCTATTCAAGCCGATGCCATTCGGCGCATATTCAACGCGCCATACCTTTCGTTTCGTCCACCGGAAGACAAGCGCAATCTCTCGTAGTCGATTCAACGGGGGAGGGGAAGAAAGGGGGAGAGTTGCCTCTCTTCGGTGCTTTTATTCGCGCGTTCCGAGAGATGCCGACGCTTTTCTTTTCTCTCTTTCTCCCCCTCTCCCTCCCCCTCTCCCTCGATAGCTTGCATGTCGCGAGAGTCGAGGAAATTCACGCTCGAAGGTGCATCCTCGAACAGAGTTTCCCGGAGAATCCTCCCCCCCCCCCCCGTCTCCCTCCCTCCCGTTTCTCGCGTCCTCCATCCCTCTCCCCCGAGCGGATCGGGGGTTGGAAATTTACGCGCCACGGATTTCGCTCCTCGTTTGTGCCCCTCGGTCCTACGGAAGTCGAAGGTCGCTCGAGCGTACGGCGCGGATCGAGATATCTCGATTAGATACCTCGACCTCCGTTATTCCGGTCGAGCGGAAAGCGAGTCTTCTTTCCAGGGATCTATCTGCCGTCTTGATAACGCTCTCCTTGCGTCGCATCTCTCCGCGCCGAACTTTTCACGTCTATACTGCTATAATCTCATTTATGAAAAGTCGAGTCTTCTTTAATAGCGCGCTTTTCTCTTCATGTCACGTTGTATCTCGTTGTATCACGTTGTATCTCGTTTTGTAATCTTTTTATTAAAAAAAAAAAGAGAGAAAAATTGTCTTTGATGATAATGAGCAAGAAATCAACCCTCTGCAGACGATAAATGAATTAACTCGGATAAAGTTGTTTTTCCTAATTATTGATCTTTCATAAACTAAAACGTTATCTGATTTAAAATCTGGACACTAATAGAGAAAATTCGGACATTTTGTGTATAATGCTGAAATAAAATATATTAATAAATTTTTGGAAATATAATTCTTGAAATAAAATAAAAAATACTATTATAGAGAAATAAAGCTAAACACAGTTGTGCACACAAAGCCCAGTTCTTTTTACGAAAACTCCCTAGTTTATTCATGAAAATTCTCGTACAATTTTTGATATTCTTCACAATAGTGTAAATAAAAAAAAAAGAAATTTTCGAGGTTGACTTAAAATTTGCTGATAGATAATAATTCGAGCATCTATTTACGTCTCACAAAAAAACTGTGGGACGTTTGATCACGTTGGATCGAACAGCGCTTTCGCGTATCTTATCTTCGATTCGCTTCTCCCTTTCGAAGCATCACGTAGAGTCATCCGCTCCTCTCCCCGCGGGACACATCCGACGTAATTTCGAGAATGGAACGCGGCGGCGCGTTGTTAAAAATTAAACGGATGACGCGGGATTGCGCACGTTTGCCGGACGAACACCAAGATTCAGAGAGAATGTGTGTGTGTGTGAGAGAGAGAGGGAGAGAAATAGGCGACACCGCTCTATCGCGTGGTTTAAGGGTCGGGGATTGGTCGTGCAAACGCGATTAGGCCTCCTAGGTCCACTGTCCATTCTCCAGGCCTATCCTGCTGGAAGTGATTCCGGTCCGAATGGGGCAACATGGAACGCCACGTCTCTCGGGGATAAACCCTCACGCCGTACCATCCGCCCTTCCTCCTTCTCTCTCTTACTACCCCCGTCTTCCCTTGACCCGGCTACTGCGGGATTTCAAGAATCATCGTGAAACGTGCGCGGAAGTCCGAAGTGATTCGGCAACGAGTGCTTCTGCCCGCAACGGCACAAATACAGGATGGAGATCCTTAATCGTCGTCGAGAAAGTTCCCCTTTCCTAGAGAGTAACGCGCGGGATCATCCCGGCGCGGTAATTGAAGATTATGGTCGGAGATCCGCCGCAACTGGGAAGCGTGATCGAAATTGGAGGATAGTAGCGTAATTCGATTCATATTTATATCTCGGGACAAATTTTGTCTTTCTAAAATAGAAATTGCAAAGATAAAGAATTTTATTTTAGGAGATGTGTCTCGCGAGAGAGAGAGAGAGTGCTTGCTGTTATTTAATTTAACTGCAAATTCCATTTATCTCGAATTTAATTATTATATATGTTATTTTTACCTTTATACATCGCCGTGAAGTAACGACAAAACTTTTCTTCGTTTATGTTTTACTCGAGCGACTAATTTGCGTTAGTTTGTGGGAGTTGGTCGGATTTTCTAAAATCTACGCTTTCGCGGTCGCCCGTACCTTTGGTTAATCTACATTTCAGTTCGAACAATAGTTTTCCCCGATGTCCCTGGACCATTTCATGATTCCTCTAATGGACTTTTAGAGAATTGGAGCATGTGTCACGTAGAGAGCCCGTATTAATATCGCTCCTCCGTCTCCGTCTCGACCTTTCCTCTTTAAGGAAGTCCCGAGGGTGCCCGAGGGTACCGTTGGTAAGTGCGATATTTACTCTAGAGTCTTATTCTAGAAATTTCCCCTGCGCCGGTCCTATTTACCAAATTGATCTTTTAATTTCGTAATTGCCGGCCCTTACGGCAATCGCGTAACACTTTCAAGTTTCGCCATTTCTCCATGGACAATTTATTTGGACTCAACTTAACACGCGGACGATTTATCTTTCGATGCTAAGAGGAAGTTTCAATTATATGTCAGACTAAGTTTATGTGAGAAAATTATGGTACAATAACTTCTTTCCAGAAACTTAAACATATTTAAGAACTAACTCAACTTGAGCTGCAACGCGAGCAAATTGCGAGAATATATAATCTTGTCTCATTGTTTATCAAAGTGTTTTTATAAATTCCTCGCGCAAGTTTATCATATTCGGATATAATGTCCGCTTGTCGCGATCCTTTGTAAATACGATTAGTATCGCGCATTTGTGTCAGAGATCGGTCGAGCGGCGATTGCATTCCTCGCTGCTGAAATCTTCTCGTCGGATGCTCCGGGACTCGCAAAATAGCATGCGGAATACATTGTTTCGAGTCTGTGAGCTTGGTCATTAACCCTCCCGAACAAGATTTCGCACATTCTCTCTCTCTCTCTCTCTCCCTCCGACTACAAAACGCGAGGCCTGACACTCGCCGCGTCTATCCTCCCTCGGTTCTTGTCGGCTCGCTTGTCTCTTCGGCAAGAGATATGCATGAAATGCTCGCATGAAATCTCGTTGAATACTTGGGCAACGCTATATCGCTCGTCCTTAATACGGCGCGGCCGCGTCTGTCTATGTCCGACCCGCAACTACTTTGGCTCGTCGCTGAAACATTACGGTTTGATACGAGTTGACGCGATAACAATTTAATAGGGGGCACGAAGATGTAGTTGGCTCGCTTGTAATTTCTCGTCGAAATAATTTATTTGTATAAAGCGTGCGATATTTTTTTTTAGGAAATTGCGCATCACATAACTGTACGATACAATGATGTACAATGTTGCAATAACAATCTTCTCGCGTTTCGGCAAAATCCCTTTTCGCGCCGATGGTGATGATTTAATATCGCGGACTATTAAACGCGCCGGGGAAATTTTGGGGCTCGCTACAATTTATTTCGCGAGACTAGGATTACTTTCGGCAAGTAAATGCTTGGTCGTATAACAGCCGGTGGGGGGCGAACATCGCGGCCGGAGTATCGTATAAACGTTCATCTTGACCAATAGGTATTTGTCCCTCTCTCTGCCCCTCTAGCTAAGTTACACGGTGATAAACCGGGGATCACGCGGGACAATGGCCGTCCTTTATGACGACCCTGGATCGCGGGTTATACGCGCGTTGTTGGAGGGTATCTCGTGCGTACTTGTAGCAGTTTGAGATTGGCCGAGAAACTCGTAACAGCGGAAATTACACGCCAGCTTTATACACGGAGCGTGGCGTGTGCGCATCAATACTCGGGCGACAAAATTGTTTTTATACACCCCGTTTCCCATCGTCAAGACAGGAGCGAGAATGCGATTAACGATTCAACAAAACGTATTACGCGTGTCTATGCGTCATTACGCACACGTCACTAAACTGTTACATATTATATGACTTATATAAATTGAATAAAATCTCGTATGTTCGCGCGCGCGAATTTATAATATTCATTACGGACACATCCCGCAACGCTGGCCATTAAATTTTCAATACTTATTATTATTACGCTCATTATTCATTCGTAATACTGTTTACGTTATATTTATCATGCAGATTCATTATCGCCGCTTTGATGTAACGCTGCGCGAAAATACACGCGAAAATACTCACCGCATTGAATTTTATTACAACGTATAAAGCAAACCGGCAACTCTTGCTTTACGCATCGCATCCATCGATCAGAGACTCTCGAGTCTCTCGCTGGCGAGATTTCTCGACGTGATTCGACCCTGTGCATTCCGACGACAAAACTACCGAAAACGAAACCGAAGATAAATAGTCGCGCGCGCTTGTGTCTCCGCGGAGTGAGTGTAACATCGTGTAACGAGAATTAAAATAAAGCGAAACAGAGGGCGGGACGATTTTCACGATGGCCCTTTTACCGCACGAAGTGGACATCGTGATTCTCTTTATTTTCCTCGGGACCGAAACCGCAAGTACCACAAGAGCGCGAGAGTGTGTGCTGCGCGTGTTCGCGCGAACACGCACACACGCACGTACACATGAGCGTAGGTCGGTTTTAATTAGAGAGCCTGCGCTCCGTATTTGAGGACCGAAGCAGGCTCTCTTCGATTAAATTATTAATTAACGTTCTCCTAGAAATACCGCATCATGCCGGTACATGTACACACTCGCGTAGGCTCGCACGCGATTCCTAACCGAGAGAGTGATAAAGGAGCGCCGCCCGGTTGATGGGCAAGAGACGGTGCAATTTTACATACGTGTGTGTGTGTGTGTATGTGTGTGTGTGTATGCGCACATAATCTATGTCGCGCCGTACATCAACGGCCGTGACTATGTGTCACGGGCGTGTGCGATCACAAGCCGATCTCGGCCGTTATAATACTGCATTCATGATGGACACGACGAGGGTGAGCGGAGGACACATGTTTCACGTGGATTCTCCTTTATACGTTGCTTTACTTCGTAGCGATTGGAAGGAAAATAATTCAGGAATATCTCGACACGGCTAACGTAATTCTGAAGTAACTGGTTAGTGTTTTTTTTAATATTTCATAAAATTGAGACATAAAGATACTTTAATTATATTATACACACATAAATGATTGGATGATGACAAAATATAAACGCTTAGGAGTAAATTTGCTTGATAGTCATAAAAGTAAACTTCTTTTTTCTTATAAAATTAATGAATATTTGGAAAACTTGTTAGGAAAATGTATAATGCTGAAATAATATATTTTGTCGAAAATATTAAACTTGAAAAAAAGATATTACATGAATATTTTCGCAATAAAATCTAGCATTGTGTGACAATTTGTAGAATCTCTCTTGACAAGATCATATCCAAAGCGCATCTACATAATCATAATAAAAATCCACAATAATAGTTATCAGCATTTTTGAGATCTTAGTTTTCACAATGTTAAATTATAAAAGCATCGAAGTTCCCATGTATCGAAATGTCTCTAATTGTAAGCTACTTTATCGCGGTAAATAAATAACGCGTCATATATACATTAGATATATATTTTAAAATTCAGACGAGTGTTTGAAACTCGTTTCGATTTATCGCTAGCTTTATCTTACATGCTTTTCGACCCACGATTATAGAAATCGAAAAAAAATTCTTTAAAAAAATGCATTTTATCGATAGGATAACGAAACGGACCAAGTAGTAAAATACAAGGCTCATTCTTGATGCGTGACTCCTGAAACGGACGACAGTGTAGGAGAGAGAGCAAAGAACGGCTACCCCCGAGATGTGAGGGGAGGGGGAGGGGGAGAGGGAAGAGGGCAGAAAGGGTTAATGCATGAAAGTGCCCGTAGCGGTTGTCAAACCAATTAAGCTTGTCTCATTATAAAGGCTGCTTTTAGGACGGGGAGCGGAGAGGAGGAGAATGAAAGGGAGAGAGAGGGAGCGGGGTGGCTTTGTTGCGGCGGTTATGGCCGCGCAACCATAGAACTGCGTCTGTAATGGATCAGTTTTATGGGCGCGCGTAGGACGATGCCCGACGCGCTCTTCCGCAAAGCCGGCCGCAAAGTTCGTCAAAGTGCATTGTGTCGCGGGACACGGACGGATGAGCGCGTTCGGTGATCCTGGAGGACACCGCAGAGCGCGTTCCACGGAATTATCGGTGCGTCGTGTCCCGGAATGGATTTCGGAGCGAGATCGAAGATCGTGCGGTCGAGCGTCGATCGACAATCTCGGTCAATTGACTCGCTCGAGCAATTTGCGCGGTAATTTTGGATTGAATGCGGATGAAAAGAAACGGTTAGTCGAGACGATTAAATGTAAATGATACGATAATCGCGAAATGATCACGAGAGAGTCATCCTGATCAGCGGAATCGCATTTCGAATCGCGTTTCACGATCGATTTGCGCCGATTGAATGTGGCAGGCGCCATGATGAATAATAAATGCTAATTAATGTCTGTAACGTTCGTTTACAACTCCCTGCCATAAATGTCTAATCAAGGGGCAAACTTCGGCCATCTCCGGCAGCCTAGAACCCCGCTCTTCTTAAGCCGTCGAGCTAGTTTCCGGGGTAGTTTCCAGCATTCTGCGTTCCTGGTCTCCGCCTCCTCGCTGCCTCTTTCTCTGGCCTGCTTTATCCGAATCTTCTCTCTCTCTCTCTCTCTTTCTCCTCTCTCTTACTTTCATCGACCCTCCAGTTCCGTCGGCTTTTCCCGTCCTTCCCTTTCGTCATATTTCTAAGTAAATTTCGTAGTATAATTAACGTTTAACAGTCGCCATCCCTTGTCGACCGCCGTGCGATTTATGTCACGAGTATGAAACAATCCCTTCAAACTCAAGTCCGACCCCCGTCTTTTCGCATGACGGATTAACCGACCCGAACAACAGTTCGCGTTTAATGATTTGTCATCTGACAAATCGTGCGAAACGCCAATGGCGGCAGCGAGGTTTCAGTCGCGGATGATGACCGTGATGAATTTTCCGCAGCGGAGAGAAGCCTCTTTCGCGCCTATTCTCTCTTTCTCTCTCATCGCGACTTCGCATTCGCGCCTCGTCTCGTTCGATGAGAGAAATTCTCCGATCCGGTGCAATTGTAACAAATGTACATCGTCACGGGCGGAAGGGAGAAGAGCCTTTCTTTTGTCGCTCTCGAAAAATGCGGCGCACGTTTCCGCCGCGAGATAGAAAATATATATCTCGCGACCCGGTGAGGAGACATCTGCCGCTGTCCGACAGGGATCACGAGCTTCTTCCGCGGAAGCTCCTTTCGCCACCTCCCCTCCGCCTCCATCATTTTTTTCTTTTTTTTTCTTTCATTTTTTTTTCGCCCCCTCCTCCCGTTTCTTCTCTCCAGCCTCTGTGTACGCACGAACGAACCTCGCGGAGATATCCCCGCAAATCCGGAGATGTATGCCGATGTGTGTGACGTATTCGAGGCGCTTTGCCGCGACACGATCGGGGGATCCCCGCTGTTTGTTCGCGTTTATCGAATCCATCGGGCGTCGTTCCCGTCGCCCTTTACGTAACCGACTTATAACCGTGAGATATATCTCTCGGCGCTTTTGAAGTCGAGCAGGATTTTTTTTTTTTTTTTTTTTTTTGTATAGCGATTCTCTCAATGGCAAGACTTATGACGTAAATGCATAAATCAATACATCTCTCAATTTTATGTCATTTATATAAAATTTATATAAAGAGCGAGGGAAAAACACTCGTAAATTCCACGCGCGATAAATGTGTGCAGAAATAATTTTGCGTTTCAGATGAAAATGTTGATTGTGATTTGTGAAAATTGCGAGGATTCTTCAGAAATTCCATTCATTTCGCGAGCCTATTTCCGCTACAAATCCCACACGCGGGATATCGAAAGAGGGCCGCGGAGGATTAGGTGTTCCTGCTGCGCTATACAAGATACTTTTTCTTCTCCGGCCGCGAAATTCTCTCGCCTTCTCCGCAAGCATCTCGGGACCGGTATCGGGTAATCGACCCTCGGTGGATCCCGCGGGACGGCCCGACCATCCAATAAGGATCCGCTTATCGTCGAAATAGGAGGAGAGAGGAGGACCATTTGTAAATCGAGACGACGCCCCGGCGCCGTTCGTGGTTCGCTTTTGATTAATCGACGCCCGCGTCGACGTCGATTAACCGTTTAACCGCTCTCAGATACCCTGCCGGATATCTCGTTTCACCCTCTCCTCCCCCCCCGATTCTTTCGATTTCGTCCTTCACCAATCCTGGGACTTGTATCTCTTCTCGCTCGTATCCCGCACGTTCCCGCGGGGAATACCATCGGGACGCAGAAGAAGAAGAAAGAGAGAGAGAGAGGAAGATAGAGGCTGCGTAGGGACAAGCCAGAGGAGCTTCTATTATTTTTCAATTGCCCGGCCGAGCGAGCACGAGGTGGGATTCCGGTATCCCGGGTGTAATTGGAGTCGGCTTTGTGCGGCGGCGAGCGTAACCGCGCGGCGAAATAAGACGGGGAAACGGAGAGATAAAGAATGGAATACTGTGTCCCGGATCGGACGCAGCTCCCAGCTGGACGGACGAGAGAGGATTTCCAGGAGGAATGGCCGGAGCGCGACGTGAGTGGCGTAATGTAAGGCGTTCGCGCGCGGACGAAAGAGCGAACGCCTGGGGAAGGGAAGGGAAGGAGCGGTAAAACGAAATATGCATGTGTGTGTGTGTGTGTGTGTGGCGATACACGCCGGACGAGACAAGATCGATTCGGACAGCGTGTCCGCGAACCGGATGCGACGCGTTCGACGGATCTCGAGGAGCTCCAGCGGATCCGGTCGATGGCGCTAAATTATTCACGACTCGCCGCGCGCTCACGCCGTCCCCTTCGCTCGTCGTTCTGTATTATTTAGCGTTTAATTTTATGCCGGTTGAATCGAACCACGTCACGACGTACGGACCCGGTAAATCTGCCGAGATCTCTCGGGAGGAGGGGAGATCGAAAATCTCCCAGGATCGGTCGTGAAAACGCACGGACGATGTGGTCGAGGAATCGAAGCGATCCAAATGACTCGAACGAGATATAAAAATAATCGCCCGCGCGCGCGCGCGTCTTCTTTCGAAAGATGGAAACACAATTCCATTAGGCTGCCGCGAGGCGCGTTCCCGATTCCGAGGGGATAGTCGCGGTCGCGGCCGACTTTCGCCGCGAGTTTAATTAAACTCTCCGTTACCTACATTTTGCACGGCACGCGGATGCGAAAGCGCATTGTTAGTGTAACGCCGGCGCGGCGGTGGAGACAATTGGCGATCGTGTATCGCCGTTGCCAACCAGCAACGGGGAAGTCGATTTCCTGGCACTGGAGTTTCTCCCTTCATCCGCCTTCACCCCCCAAGCTTCTCTCTCTCTCTCTCTCTCTCTCTCTCTCTCTCCCGCAACGCTCATTCTTCCCTTTATCTGGCGAGGCCGCGTAGGGAAGTGACGTCGGCTGTTTCTCTCTCTCTCTCTCTCTCTCTCGTTTCAACTCTCGCTCTTTCTCTCGTTAGTGATACGAGGCCATGATACGGGATGCCGCCATTGTAAGGGAGGACTCCAACCCCGCGTTTAAAGCTCGATTCAAGTTGCAAGGGGATGGTTTGCGGCCCGTACTCGTTACGGCGCAGTTTAAATATTCGATTGAGATTTCGATTGATAAGAGATCTTTCGAGAGAGAGTGTAAGACTTTAGGCAGAATTAAATTCGATCGTCACCTTCTCGCAAGACACATTTAGCGCCGAGTATCGATTTTTTTTTTTTTTTAAAGACATTGCGAATGTAAGAGGATAAGTCGACAGTCACACACGATAGATTTACTGCGCAGTAAAAATTCAGGTTTTATACCGTGACGCGATATATATAATATTTATTTTAATGAGAGAGAAAGAGAGAGAGAGAGAGAGAACTCACGTGTATACATATATACAATGCAGGCAGAGTGAACTTTCTTTCGTATGACGGACAAAACTGCATGTAATAATAACAATCGCTGTCATGAATAATTGAACGTCTAATACGTCATTTTGATTAAATTTCATTCGCGGCGTTATGAAATTGCGTTTCGTAAACACTGAATTAAATAGCAACATTACTATTATAACATTACGTAGTAATGCCCTTACCATATAATAATGCCCGCTCTGCGTGCAATTTATAATGCAAAATTTCTCGTTTACCGCGCCTGCTTTGTAGTTTGTTGACCCGTGCAGTGGCGCTCATTCTCGTAATATTCATTACACGCGGACTGCGCTCTCGAAGAATAAATGCAATGTCCCGAAAAATTGCATTCGTTACTTCGCGTCAACCTCGATTGACATCTTTGCGTTTCTAAAACGTTGCTAATTATAATTTCCCATTAATTTTGTTCTCGTATGTCGCTTGAATATCGACACGCATTCCATTTATTATCTTCCTCGAGAGACAAACGATAATGAAAAGTGAGAAAACAAAGTACGTGGAAATCAAATTAAAATGCTAATTGAAGTGTCAGTGGTATAAAAATTTATAAAACCGAGAAAGTAAAGAAGAGGAATCTTTTGGTTCGCGAATAGAGGATTTAAGAGTACAGTTAAAGTGATCCACGAGAAATGCATTTCAATAATTTTCGCGCACAAAGTACGCAAAGTAAAGGCGCGACTAACTGCAAAATTTATGTTTACTATCTCTATCATGTTTCGTTTCCGCCGTTCCACAAGTCGACCGAGACACAATTCCAATAACGAGCTTTTACCCAGTTTCGATCGGAAGCTATAATACTAATATCAAGGCGAGAGAGAGAGAGAGAAAGAGAGAAAGAAAGAGACAACTGGTCCTCTCTAAGCGATACTAACTACGCGGCCGCAATCATCGGTATTGTTACCTTCGCGAAGTTGCGCCTCATATTTCGGGAAATTCGTTTCCAGCTTTTACCCGCGGAAGCCATTCCTCATCGTTCTCGAAGCCCGCCGAAACGAAATTCCGCTGTTTCGCCGTCGCGCCGTCGATCATTCGATTTCGCGCTGCCGATATGTAAATAATAGACCTCGGGAGAAACATACGCGGCGTCGCGTCGTCCCGAATCGATGAGAATTCGCGATTGATTTCGTATCGGCTTCCATTTATCGACGTCGCCGATTGCAACCTCGCGATGAATCTGCATTATCGTCGTGTGTGTGTGCGTGTTGTGTGTGTGTCGCTCTTTCGCTTGCATATTTTCATAAATATACACATGCGTGCTCAAAAACCGTGTCAGACGGTACTGGATTGTGTTTGAAAAATTTATCATTACATTTATTCGCGTTTATGTAAAAGTATCTCTTCTATCTTTATAAATTCAGCAACATGTTAGTTTATAAATTTACACATATGTATTATATAATTTATGAGTTAAGATCAAAAGTGAGAGAGAAAGAGAAAAAGAGAGATTTTAACACGGTATAATCTGTCCAATGTAAACGCGCGATTGTTCAGTTTCGCTGAAAAACGCGTTCGAAATCGAATGAATTTTCGCTTCACATTCGCATGATTAAACACGCGATTAGTCCTAAGCGAAGCGATATCAAACACACCCAAGATCGCCGATTATCGACGGCTGCGCGATCCGATTCCCTTTGAGCGCGGCTGACCAGACGCGGGGATTTCCACTTGAGAGTTACTACGCTCGCGCGCAAACTTCCAAGCCGGCGAAGACGCGACGCCGGCGAAACGGAATTATTGATGAGTCCGTTAGTAATCGCCCGCCGGTTATCGCTATTAGCGAGCATCGCACAAAGCGCGTCGCTTTAATTAAAACGGATCCCTACATCGGTTCGTATAGAACGAGACGGTAATTGGGCGTGGTTGCGGGGAGTTCGTGCCCCATTATTATTAATTATCTCGTTAATAGGGCATCGCTCGAGTAGAATCTCTCCGGCCGAATGTGATTCTTCTTTGTAGCTTAGACACCCGACATCGATACACGAGATGAAACATAGCGCGTTTACGAATTTAAATTATTTGCTTCTTGACAAATATAATTTGTTTTTTTTCCTTTTTTTTTAAATACAATCTCTTTTTAATTTAAATATAAACAAGGTGTCTACTCCCTGGAAAAAACGGGGATTGTCAGGGATTTTTTTTTATCTTTAAAAATGGGGGAATTCTCATGGAATTTTATTGAGACTCAGGAATTTTTTTTTTAAATTGTGTCTGATAATTTTATTGATGATCTCTTTTTAATATCAAGATCTTATGTAAGTTTCATAGAAAATTGTCCAATTTATTAATAAGATTTAATTAAATTAGTACTCCTTAGGACTTTTATAATAAATTATTTTTTGTTTTATATTTTTATTTTATATTTTTTGCATATATCTTTAGCGTTTAGATATAGTGATATATTGAACTTTGTTATTGTCCAAATAAATTTTACGATTAATAAATCAATATTAAATGCTAGAAAAATTATATTCTTGGTAACTTTCTTCGTAATTGTATGAATAGAAAATATTAGAAAGCGCATACAATAAAGAAACTTATTTTAAAAAGCTGCATCTATAAATTTTCTTATTTTACCTGGAATTTTAAACGAAAATACCTGGAAGATCAAGGAATTCTCAGGGAATTTTTTTACAAGATTTGAGTAGACACCCTAATAAATTTTATTTAATATAAATATTTTTTTATTAAATACAATCTCTTTGTACATCATACGTTTGCAATATGTTACTAATATACGAAAAGAAAATCGTGTGGCGCGAAGGGGAGAGAGGAGACGCTCTTTAAATGTCCTACCTTCAAAAGTTCGATTTCCGTCGAATCCCTCGACAAACCCTTCGACGATTAACACCGCGATTACCAGTGCCATCGGCGTTATCGGCCGCGTTTATCAGCTCTACGTTTCCTGGTGATCCCATTTTTAGAAGCGATGGTCTCTCTTCTCCTCCCTTTCCCCTCGCGCTTACGATCGTACGTTTACGTGGGGGAAGTTTGTAGATTAGTTCGATCACGACAATCGTATGCTCGACGCGATTTGAACGTTATCGTCGTCGCGATAGGAATTACATTCTGCGGTGGAGGGAGAAGGGATGACTCGAAGAGGCGGCCATCCTCTCCCTTCCCCTTCTCTCCCTTCGATACTGTCGCGTTATAAACCGATGGCTCTGGTCCTCCCTCGTCGAGTAGAATCGGCCTTGTTCCTTTTACGACGCGATATACTCGCGGAAACGATCGCTCGACAAAGTTTACATCGTAAAGTACGCAAATGCGTAGTTGGGGACTGATTGCCGGAAGCGATTTCGCCAGGTTGAGTAATGAGTAATAAAGTTCCCCGTCCACAGATCCCAATCGCGGAACATTCGGCAAAAAAAAAAAAAAAAGAATTATTCGTAAGCTTCGCGGTATTAATGTCGAAAGTTCCTTTCGACGAGTCGCTACCGACCAATCAATAGAAGTCACGTCTCTTTTCCCCGCGAAATAACATCTCGAAATCGGGCTTGCATCGCCGATGAAATGAGATCATCCGTAACAATAGCCGAGACATTGTCGAAAAATATAAAAGTCGAGTTATTTTCTCGTACAAACTTGATTTGGGGTAAAGCAATCAAATTATCTCGAGATCTTTAACAAGGCAGGAGAGAGACACGTGAATTTATATAAAGGAATAGTTTCAGATCAAGCTGCTGTTGAATCTCCCGCATTTGGCAGTCAAATGTAAAGTAACAGCTACGAAAAGTGGCTTTAATTTCAGCGATAGTTAATGAGGTATCAGACTTTTAATGAGTAATGTGAAGTTGTTCAAAGGTCGGGACAGTTTTGAAAACGTGTTCGACCAGAGTGCCTGCCAGGCAATCTCACGGTTTCTGAAAGACATCAAAGGAGATTCGTTTTGCGTACTGAACGAGATTGGCAATAACTCTTACAACATCGCTCGATGGAAAACGGAGAAAAAGTTGGAAGAGAGAGAGAGAGAGAGAGAGAGTGATTGAGGGGGGAGTGAGGGTAGGAGGGAGGGAGGGAAAGAGAGAGAGAGAGAGAGAGAGACTCGCGGTATTTTATCTTCCCTTCGTTTACTTAAGACGTACGCCGAGATGATTACATCCGCGATGACAACCCTTGCCGGCGGTTGTGTAATTTATTTACGCATCTCGCGATAGCAATTCCTTTGACGCTTTACTGTTTTTACTTTTCAAAGTAATTGCGCTCGGATTTTCTTTGCGTTGTAATATAGAAGATGCTAATAGCGTTTTTCATTTTTACTCTTCTCATCGTGTTTTCAAGTCAAAATTTTATTTTCCAAGACAAATACTTTTGCGAATAAATAATATACTTTTTCGCGAAAGAGAATCGATTCGAAATTACTTTCATCTAATTCAATTTGGCTTGTGCTATTTCCGAATATATAACGAACAGCCGAGCATTCTCTACGAAACAAAATCGAGAATAGCTTTCGACTAAAGGCCGACGTTGCGGCACTTGAAAAATATTCCATTTCGACGAGAAAGATTGCTCGTGTGTCAGAAAGGAAGGCGTCAAAATAAAGGCGCGAAGACGCACACCTTCTCCGTGCGACGAAATCCTCGGTGAATTTCCGCAATTTCCGCATTTTTTTTTTTTTTTGCTATTTTTCCGTTTCTCTATTATTTTTTTTATTTATTTGTTGTATCGCGCGCGCGCATCTCAAAGCGTGTTTGTTTCACGCGGTGACGGCGGCGGCGGCCGGAATGGAAAGACGCGCGTATTGTTTTTCCACGACTGTATTTTTACATCGCACTTCTCCCGGAGTGCGCGTTATAACGTCCATCGCATGTCCGTTTAGTATCCGCGTACATTATGGAATAACGGGTCCTTTGTATGAAATCCACCCGCTCTTTCCTTCCTCGTGTGCGGAACACGGTCTTTTGATGTGTTTCTCCTTTTTTCCCCCCTCGTTTCCCCGCACCGTTTAACCGAGGAAATAAAAAGTATCACGCCGGTAGTTTTATATCTGACGTATGTATGCAAAGTGCTCCAGAAATGCGTGTAACTGGCGAGATTTTTTTTTTTTTTTTTTAGTAAAGTAAATGAAAAATGTCCATTTTTCGAGGAAACTAAGATTTTAGAGCTTCTGTGGTGAGATTTTCTAATTTTCCGTCTCGATGATGAGGCCGGTTAAGTTTTTAAGGGAACATTTTCTTTGATTTTTTTTTCGCAATTGACTTATTAGCTATATAAGGCTTTGATATAATTTTCTCATATATATTTTCTGACGTTTAATATACCGTTGTACAATTGATTTTCGTAATCGCGAAAATGAAAAAGAAATCTTAATATCGTGCCGGCGAAACCGACAATGGCGAACTAATTTTCTTAAATTCGTGGAATCGTTCTTTCGTACGTATGTAAACGGAAGTCGGAAACGAGTAAATAAACCATTGGGAAAGATTGGGAAAGGTTACCATCATCTGTACAGGGAGAGAGGAAGCCTCTTGAAACCGCCTAGTCAGCCGATACTTAAATCTCTTCGTATCGCCGTCTACGATCAGCTGGCGCTATCTCGCATTAATGGTCGCTACGTGTTCCTGAATAAATCGGCCCACTAAACAGTTTTTAGGCCGCTATTATTAACCGGGGAGGGAACGTGGATTACACCCCGAAGTTCTTTCGAGAGTAGAAATTTTGTTAGACGCCATCGGCGATTTCAACACTGCAAATATAAGAGGGAGCGAGGTAACTCGTTTTAGGAAATTGCGTCGCAGCAAGAACAAAAAAAAACCCATAATCGTAATAAATTTCGAAAATCTATTCCGAAGAGTGCGCTTATATTCTTATAACTGTATTAATTTAACGAAAAAAAAAAATCCTAGCGTAAGCTCCTGATATAATGGAAAACTCGTCTGATTAATCAATCGGGAAGCGTACTCGCGACAATACGTATTATGCGTTAGAGATGTTCTCTCTCTTTCTCGAAAATAAATTCGATAATAAGCTTCCGGACAGGATTTAGGCCATTGGCTTTAGTTGGTTGTCGTTGGTAGTCGAGCGAAAAGATTCGAGAGAAAGAGAGAGAGAGAGAGAGAGAGACATGACGGATACCGGAGACCCATTGAAGTGACACGTCTTTTGTGATTTTCTCATTACTGGAGTGGAAGGTCGATCCTGGAAGCCCATCTAGCTGCCGGAGCGACTTCCGTCCTCTCGCTCCTTGCTCTGATCCTTTTTCTCTCCATCGCTTCCGTTCCACGCGCGAGCGTGCGCGCGCGCCTTAATGCCTCGCAGATAACTTGGCACTGTAAGAAGGACTGCCTGTGTGACGTAGTCGTGTAAGTGGAATTACTTCTTTCATGCCTCTCTCTCTTGCGCGATATACGTAATTCGCGTGGCCGCGGGATCTCCCCGCGCATCTAACTTCCGATCGGCGACAGATCGGAAAAATTATATTTCCTCGCGCAATCGCCTTACGGTCGTCTGTAAGTCAACTCCTATCGATCCCTCATTCCCGGCTATTACCTGTCCATTGTGTTCCCTACACGTGTCTCCGTACGGTCCGCTGAATGGTTCCGTCGCTGCCTCTTTTTTCCGCGCGCTACATTGGTTTCGCGTGAGAGGAGGCGAGGTCGGAAATGGGAAATTCGAAGCCGCAAAGGCGGTCCAATCGGGACTCGATACTTAATTCCTGCTCATTCCGCCGATCGGCTTCGTAAGAGTCTGCGAAAGATTGAACGGCGGAGAATATACATTATTGCGTAATCAAAAAATTACCCGCGCAAATAATATTTTCTAATTCAGAATCTCTAGAAATTGCTTGGCATTTGAAATTACTGAATCGTGCTTTCATTCACATTTCGGCAATTTTTCTGTTTTGAACTTTACTTCAAAGGAAAATACTTAATCCATATACTTAACTCGCATAAAAACATAAAAATAATAATTCTGAAGAACCAGCTAATATTTTTATATTTATTTTATATTTTTTAAATGTGAATATTTTTAGCTTTATTTTATATATATACATATAAGTGAAGGGATCAATAAAATATACAATTGGAAGTAAGTTTGCTCAGTTCTCATCAAAGTAAACTGCTCTGTTCTTTTATTATGTTAGGAGAGATCTGGGCACTCGTAGGGGAAACTCGGACATTTTGAATAATGCTGAAATAATATATTTTTTTGGAAATGTAACTCTTGAAATTAAATGAAAATACTAGCTTATGAATAAGTAAAGAGATACCTAAATATTTAGATGAATTCCAGTTCTTCCGCATGTACGAAAATGATCGCATAAATATCGTAGAAAACTACTTTTGACATTCTTCGTAAAATTATATTCAATCTTGTTCGTTATAATAAAACGTCTCACAGCAATTATTAGCATCTTTGAGATCGCGCTTTTCACAATATTGCTAAATTATAAAAGCGTCGAGATCTCTTTCACATGTCGAGATAACGTAATAAAATTTTCTTTTACATTATTAATAAAAATTTGAAAAAAAAAATTTTTTAAACCGTCGAACATTTTGGTATCTCGAGAGAAACGCGGCGTGAATTGCTTATCAAGCCGACGACTGCGAGAATAGTCGTACCTAAACGCGAAACAAGTTTGCATCGAGTCGACGTCTTTCGCGTGACGTCAATTTGCGCCCTCGCGAAAGCGCCGAGTCGTTACGCGGCATTGTTCGCGCATTGTTGCCACGGCATGCGCCGACATTCTTCCTCGTGTCCATTGTCGTGAGCATAGTCCGGGCGAGTTTTCCTTCGTGGGCGGAAGGGATGAGGGGGGGTGTCGAAAGAGCTTTTGCGAGGCGGAAGAGTCCGCTCTTCCACGGCTGATCCGGTCCGTCCTCTCTCTCTGTCCGTCCGTCCACCGACATCAATTAGGTTCACAAGGCACCCGTAACTATGTACACATCCTCCTGCGAACGGGCACACTCGACGGAAACACGCATTAACAACCCCCCCCGCGCGCGTAAATACGGGGGTGTCTCTCGAGCCGGACGTCGCGGAATTCTCGCAATTTCCGCGCGAGAAGATAGGTCGACGGCTAGATCGACGGCAACTTTCCAATTTTCAGCATTAAATAACTCTCTTCAAGTCTGTCGGAAATTAAAATACTCTGTTAAAGTCCGCTTGGAATTACACGAACTTGGAAACGACTCTGATGAAAGATAGTCTTAACGGAAGAATAAGAGTCTGTTAGCTATTTGCAACGTTTACAACTCAATTAACCGAAACGCCTTTATTTCTCTTCGATTTACGTAGCTCGATATAGTACGTCGAATATATTTTTGTTGCTACTAGCAACACGCGCGAACGGCTACGACGTAACTATTATTGACAGTACGAGATATTTTCGCGTGTAATACACACATACACACGCGAGCCATTTTCGGCGCACTCATCGATACACATTCACGCAAACACGCACACTTGCGCGTTTGATTGCGTGTACGTGTGAATCGTTCACGCGTGTCCACGCTCGATTGGTCGTAAATACGCGTAAACACCGACGGGACGCTTTCGTTGATTCCATCGACGTCCCTTTCTCGGAGACCGTTATTATCATCCATTTGCTAATACAACAAGATAAATTGCTCTCTCCCTGTCACCTGACAGGTCTTTACCCTAAAACGCTCGGAAGGATCAAGTATCGAATTTCGCCTAGAAAGAGAGAATGCTCCGATACAAAGTGTCAGTTGGCTGGAATCTAGGACGTTATATTCTCTCCTTAATACGCAGATGGAATTCTCCTCGCGAAGTCGCGCAACACGCGCGTTAATTAATTCTAGATTATCGACACGCCGACCGTAGCGTGGGAAAAGAATCCCGTGTCAATCGGGAGAGAGATTAGCGCTAACGAACGTCGACGAGCAAGTAAAGCAAGATGGTATCGATCGGCGATATCGGTCGATATCATCGTCTCCTTGCTGTCGACACGCGACGCGTGTAATTAAAAATTCCCGTCTCGTTTTGCGCGCTGCGTTCCGAATAGTTCCGCGCCTTATATCGATTGCGCCTTCAGGAGCGTGTGCGGAGAGAGGTTTCGTGGAGGAAGAAGAGAAAAAAAAAAAAGCGGCCAATCGTCAAAGTTGCGTGTCGTGAGCGGTAAAACCGTGCTATCGATCCGTCCACGGTATTTACGTAAACATGCCCGAGTCCAGCGGGATTTCTTTCCATCCGGCGCGCCTCCTTCTTCATCGGCGGCGCGCGTTCTCGCGGATTTTTTTCTTCTTCTTTTTTTATTTCGTTACCGCATTTATCATTCTTTACGATATTCCCGAGGTTTCGCTCTTTTATTAGTTTCTGAAATTCCCTTGCACTTTTATCTTTATATACGCGAGCTCGTAAACTTGTTTTTAATGCACACTTACTGTTGCGCCACGCAACGCCTGTGAAAAAAAAAGAAACTTTGATAATTACACGAATATTATTAAAAAAAGAGAGAAAAAACTTTACGATGTTCCATTTATCTTCTCGTGAAAATAGAGATAAGTCTCGTGTGCCGTAATATTTTTGCGCGATGCAGATTTTCTAATGACAAAAAGACTGGCTGAAGTGACGTGACGCAACACAGGAATAAGTCTCTCGAACGAGACGACGACGAGACAAATTTTCGTCGGGAAACGAGGGAAATTGGGCTGTCCATTACGATGCGATTCGAGCGAATTCGTAGATACCGCCATACGTGTGATTCGGTCGATAGGTTCGCTTGTCGACGTGTTAATCTGGCTATTAGGTGGTGCGACCGAGATATCTCGCGAGCTCAGAACGTGTGTGCCAGATGGCACGATCGAGATAGTTAGCCGGGTGCATCGCGCATCGTCGATATTTGCTCCGAGTCTGCGCTTTTACCCCGCGAATTAATTTGCGGCTAGGGAGAAGCCGCTTTACTCGCGCATAAAAATACCAACGGGCCTGTAATAGAGATACTATTATACTTGCGACGGAAAGCGAAAGTTGACGAGAGAAGTCTGTGGAGAATAAGAATTTTCCACATTTAGTTCACGCTCTCTCAATAAAATTCTTCATGAAACGTAATTGCATCTATATCGTCGCGATACCGCTTTGTTTCCGCAACACCGCGCCTCGCGCATAGGATGAAACAACAATATCGCTATGAAGTGATCAGAACTACCTATATATCTCGATAACTGTCATTAATCAAGTCTAGCGGGAATGTTATTGTCGCTATCGAGATGAGCAATTGCGAATTTGTCCGCAAAATCGCGTACTCGTGCCGTTCGACGCGTCGCATAATTTTCGACGGAGCGAAATTGCGGGTCGATAAAGCGGAAAAGGGTAGAATTTAATTTGTCGCCGCAAATAAAGGAAGATAAGTAAATGGAACCACTGCTCTAGAATATCCTCGGTAAATATCGTTATGACTCGACTATACAATCAGCCCGAAACCGCCGACATTGCTCACGCAACGCAAACGACCGAAGTGACAGCCTCGTAAAGACGCTAAGCTGTGTATGTAATAATATCGAACGCGCTATTTTAGCGCGCAAAGTTTATCACATGAATTGTTTCGGTTGCGTTTTAATTATATTATCTATATATTAATTATATATTAATGTAGATGTTGACACAATTGGTGCCTGTTTTTTATTCTTATGATTTTTATATACATCTGAAAATATATATAATATAAAAAAATTTTTCTTACTCATAGATCTTTGATATATTTGACAGCATATTTTGTGATTTTTATTACTTAGACAGCTCGAATCGATCGCTTTGATTCTCACAAAAGTACTAACCCCTTTCTCTTTTCTTTTGTTCCCAGGTGAGTGTCCAGGAATTCCAGTACGCACGCGGGACGGGCGCGTCCCTGACGATGGTAAGCCATAAAGCAATATATACCATCGTTTTATCCGTGCATTATCATCCAAAGGGCTCTTCCCCGGGACGATGTAGCTCGTGAAGGATATGGGAAGAGGTCCTAATATCTCGCAGGCACACATCCGTCTTAATTAACGTCGCGATACATCTCGACTTCCGCCTGTGCCGCCGCCGCTCGCAGCATTCGGTTTAATATGCAGCCGGCTTTACTCCTAATAACCTTGCTGTAGGACAAAAATTACCGCAGAGAATTTAGCTCGTTTCCTTCTGCGTTAATTATTGTTTTACAATGGAAATATCTTTCGGAAACCGTGAAAAATTATGTATATAAAGGAGAGAATTTATAGCGCTTATTCTTATTTTACTCTACTGACAATATAAGCACTAATTTTATATATATATATTGTGTTTCGATTATTCTTGGAATTTTAAACTTGCAATTATCTTGCAATTCGCGACATTAATTATCGGGAAATATTGTTGAATGCATACTTTATAGGATCTGCTACTCGCGCGTTTTCCGGTTGCGCGCGTTTCGTAATTTAGTAAATGTGATATGGATTCGGTCGTGCAGCTCTCTTTAGCGCATGAAATATAAATGGCGATTCCGCCGTGACACATAATCACACGCGAATCAATCATTTCAGCGCGATAATAAATATTGACGTCGATGTTTTACGTATTGAAAACAATAGTCGGCCAATGCCAATATTTTCCATTCGCTCATATAGCCTGTACATTAAGCTGATCTAATGCGTCAATGTAACATGACTGCGGCTCCGATGCATTCATTCCGCTGATGTCACGATGCTTTTATTAAGTACGCCTCCGACACGCTAACACGACGAATTTGTCACTCGCGCGCTCGCGTAATTTTCGTGAAAGATTTCCGCGGCGTTAATCAAACACGGCGGCTTAATTAATTAAACTTTTACGGAAACAGCCGCGAGAGATGGTTGGCATATCCTGTTTCCGTTTCGCGTCGTCCAAAGACGGTCGTTGAATGAAAAATAAAATGAAGGACCGTTCCCCGTGTTAGCGTCTCTTTCTATGCATTTTCAAGAGTGCAATTTCGGTTATTGCGAGTGGATTTCCTGAACGAGTCTGGATAAGATCTTCTCTTAGCATACTTTTTTAATATTCCGCGAAATATCTTGCGACGAGGAGATGAAGCTTGGATTTTCTGCAGAAAATCGTCGAAATGTCGCGCGAGCCGGGGCGAACGAGATGCAAATTTTTCGATGGCGAAACGAAATTCGCACGCGCCGTAATACAGGAACGATTACAACCGCGGGCTGTTCTCGGGAGAGAGCTCGATCCCCGTTCGATCGCTCCCTGTTCAGTCTTTACCGGTGTGAAATAAGAGACGTCCCGCAGGCGACAGTGACGAATGTGTTTGTATATCGTCAGCCTGGTCTGGTGGTCGTCGGGGGTGTCACCCGAGGATGCGTAACGCACGAAAGAGTGTCGCGAGGGGGTTGAAACGGTGCTTGGAGCGCGTCGGTCATGACACACACACACACACACACACACACACATATCAAACAAGGGAATCTCTACGTTAATATCAAGAGGGAGAGACGGGATTAGGTTTTTCGCATGGAGAGACGCGTGGATTTAATTTTTTATTTTCTCTACCCCTATACGCTTTACGTGTTCACTCCGCTAAGGATTCAGGCCGCGATCTCTCCTTTTAGTATTTTTGTACTCGGAATACTTTATCGCGTCTAAATATCGCGCCAAACCTTCGTAAAATGCTTTTGCATATTTATGCAGAGTAAATTGAAAAAGGAACAGAATAGATCGCTTTTATTTATATTGCGATAGATTGTATTATTAATCACGTATCGATTATAGCGTGCGACTGTGAAAGATTTTATCACTTGACTTTTACACTCTTGGCACGTTTTATTTGAGCGAATCGATTTCTCTCTTGCGTGTTACACAGACGCTGATCTAAAAAGAAAACTGTGATTAATCAAGTCCAAAAAAAAAAAAAAAAAAAAAAAAAATACCAGGGAAGAAGAAGAAAGAAATTAAAATGCGTTAAATCAGTTCTACGTTTTTTTAGCTCTCGTATTCGAAACTCTTAGTAGAACCTCTAAAATTCATATCGTCCCAGACGGTTTCATATTTTCGCCGTATCGTTGCACACACGGTACATTACGCAATAGGCTTAACGACCGCGATTGTTTAAAAAAAAAAAAATGCGCAGCGACGTCGTGACGCGTCGGCTTATCTTTATTTCGCGCGTAAAACCTTGCCGAAGTAAGCGCAGGTCTTATCACAGCCGTGCGTGCCTCCGGGTATCGTTAGAGCGTAACATGCTGCCGGCACATTGGCGAACAAGCTGACCATTAGCATTTGTTCCCTCATTACGAGATTCAGCGCTCTTTCTCCCCATCTCATTACCGGAAGTTTCTTCGTATCTCGCGAATGACTTCGGGCGTTTTCACCTTTGACATGTTGTTCTTTTTTTTTTTTTTACCTCATTTCTTTGATATTATTTTCCGTTAACTTCTCGAATCTTTGCTTACTATTAAGAGAAAAATTTTAATTTTCCTACTTAATCTATGTATTAAAAAAAAAAAAAAAAAGATCGTCAGAATCTGCGAGCTTAATAGCGACGGCAATAGCAATGTTACAAATTCCGCATATTACACATGAAGAGTTTAGCGCTTCAAATGCAGCGTACTGCAATAGTAATTACTCGCTGATATGAATCATTAATGGTATTGGTTAAAATCCGAATCAGGCCATAGGATAATCTGAATTAACGTTTCCAGTTGACAGCGACACGTTCGCACAATATCCTGATGGAATATTCACGCGATGTAACTCCCGCGCCCGAAATTCATATCTGATCGCGGGATGAGTGCGCTCATCTTCGGGCCATTTCCTGCGCGAGAACGCTTCTTCGCAAAGTGTTTCCTCCGTGAAGCCCGAGCCCCCCCGCCTTCTCCCGGGACTTTCGCCTTTGTGTCGCGAGCTTACGTTGTTCGCCGGGACATCAAAGCGGCGCGGTTTCTCGCCCTCGCGATTTCCTGGCCGGCGAATTTCCAAGGACGTGACATACCCAAAGACCGGTTCCTCCGGGCGAATCTTTGACTTGACACTCAGGGAGTTCAGCTCGCTACTTCCGAGCTACTTAAAGAGACATCGCAGAAATACCGTTATTTCATTAGACATTTTCACACGTTCGCAGAGACGCGCGATTATAAACAGCCTCCGTGAAATAACTTTGTTTTATTAGAAATTAGCAGAATTTTATTATCGAATATTATCGTTATTGCACAATCGTTCTCTTTCGATGACGTCTGACCAGGAACGTCTTCATCCACTGCGCTAACTTTGGCCGCGATTCCGCCCGGAACGATTGCAAAAGAATGAAGCATAATATCATTCTTAATCCTGATGCATGAAAAAGATTCTTTGAAAATTCCTGAGGCATTTATTTTCCGCTTTTAAATGAAATTTCTGAAAATAATAATAATCTCAAAGTTCCCCCTTTTTCTACGAAAAATGTTAAAATTAGATGTATATAGAAGCCGTATTCTTTCATTTTAATTTTCTCATTTATTCGCGCCAAGATCGTGCATCTCTCTTCTATTGTCGCGGAATATCGTAGAGGCAGAACGCTACACATCGCATGATGGATTACTCCCACACGCACGCCGGCTGCCGCCGCCATTGAGCGGCTCAGCCGTGAATATGTCACTCCGTCGCGAAAATAGATTCCGCGCGATTCACCGCGCGGAAATACCATTCGTACGTCGGCATCGGAAGCGCATTTGGAGCACCGGAAGTGGGAGGGGAAGGGCGAAAGCCGGGAGATCGGCCGGGAACCGTCGTCTTTGGAACTGTCGATGTATAGATCGATGTTGAATACTCGCCGGCAGTAAGTCTGGAGATCAATATTAGAGAATACTCTCGTCCTCAGGTTACTCGCGGTTGAAGAGATTCAACCTCGCGTATTTTTAAAACGTATAAAATTTTTTAAAGGTAGCTAAAAATTAATTGCAGAATAATTCAGATAATAATTAGGATTCTAAGATTGTGCTGCTGGGATATGTTTGTAACATCGAGAGTTCGGAGAGATCGCATTTTTTTTTGCCGCATCGTCGTTCAAATATTTAACGAGAGAGATTTAAACTCCGAATCTAGGTTTTCGCAACGAACGATTTCCACCCGGTATCTCGTATATATGCGTACCTACGTGTCGCTCCCGAATCTCCTTCGTGTCTCAGTCAATCGAGGGGTGTGACTCGATCTTTCGAGCGACGCGCGACTCAATTACCATCTCTATGACGCGTGAAAATAGCTCGCTCTCCTTCCACTCTTTCCGTCTACCTGCTCGCGCTCGTTTTTCCGCGCTTTTTCCTCGCGAAGCCACGAGAGCACGTCCTATTACGCTCGTTGCATTCGCTCGGAGTGCTTCGTCGATTCGCATTTTTCACTATCAAGGAATCAAAGCTTCCCCCGTCGCTTCCCACGCCCGCCGACAGCTGATCCGGTTCTCTTCCTTTGTAACGCAAATTAACAATCGGCGTGATTTATGGTTATCGTTTGGTACTTTTATACGGAGCTCGATACGGGCGCGTAAACGTTAGCGCTAAATTAATGTTTTCTCCATTGTAATGCGAGCCAACAAGTCGTGATTTATCGTTAACGTCCATCGATTCTACAGATAATTTGACGTAGCCGTATTTGCGTAATATGGCTTCACTATTTTCCCCTTTGTAACGCAAATTAACAACGTTATTAATTATTACCCGCATTGCATTAATGACAATATTAATACGCTCCGATCTGCAATTATTATTACGGCTAAACTGTCACAAATGTTACATTATTTTTATAAAACGCGGGTCAATATTAGCGAGATTAAATTTATTGTATGAAAAGCTCGTTTTTATCCTCTTTTGTGCGCGAGACAGTTCTATGAAGCTTTGTTAATTTCATTCGAGAAATAAAGAACAAATTTTCAGACATTTCGCATTAATTGTGAGATGTAATGAGAGGGAAAAATACAATAATGTGAGATAAAAAATAGCGATCACGATTGCTTACTAAAAAAAAGACCATTTTTTTTTTTTTGTTACGTGTTGCATTGCGGATCGGGTTTAACTCTTCTCAGATAATTTATTCCCGTCTATTTTCTTTAAGTATGAACCTGTGGTAAATTTCATATGTTCCTATGAGAGAGGATTAAATTGAAAAATTCTTGGATTTTTCTCTCTCGTTTCAACTTAAATTACTCTTACACACGATTATACTTCTTTAGGGACGCTGCTATTTTTTTCAATTTAATTCGATTTATCATCTATTCTCTCACTTGTTATACGGATGATGACTCTTATTCTTTGCGATCCACCGGTAAGACTCGGATCTTTGTTTCTGAGAGGACTCTCGATACGCAGCATATAACGTGCGAGAGGCCCGCACGGAGTTACGCGCATCCGGTATGTCGAATCTCGAAATTCGGGGAAGTAAATCCGGGATTGCGGGATCGAGAGACTGCGTAGTATCGCGCGCCGATCGAGACAGATAAAGTGAATTTCTCCGAAGTTAGAGGGCACGGCGAAGCGCAGCGAGGATAGCGGAGAAGCGTAGGGGGTTGAGGGGGCGAGGGGGTGAGGGGGCGAAAGGGTGAGGGGGTGAAAGGGCGAGGGGGAGCGGCAGAGGTGGGATAAGGGTAGGGCGGTCGGGCGCCGATCGAGGCTCGAACACGTAACCGCCGTGTTATCTATTAGCTCTCCGCGTGATAAACGATTCGCTTCCTTCCACGCGAACTTCGCACGTAAATCGCCTGGAAAAGGATAAGCCCCGCCACCCGGTATACCCTCGTCCTGACCCCGCAATGTCGATTTTCCGATCTGCTTTTTTAAACGCCGTGCTCTTTTTTGGAGCATCGGATCTCGTTCTGCGCACTGTTCTCCTTCTCTCTTCCTCCAAAGTTTATCCACATAAAGTAGAAACGACGTGTCATCTATGTTTCTTGTAGAACAGAATTTATGTCACTACAGATAGATGTAAGATAAAAAAAAATGTTACATATTTATTGAATAATATGATATTCACGTAGTACGCTTCTCGTAACGTTTTCTTTTATTATTTAAGTGCTTTTAATTTATAAGCAACATTTTTTGACATATTACATCTGGTGTTTCAATTAATACGTTCTTTTGATTTATTTATTCTTATATCTTTTCTTCAAATTACTTTATCAGTCTTCTTTATAAATTGATACACTCTACCACTAAAGTTTTCTGCTCTTATTAAGCATTTATCATCTTTAAAGCATTGGTTGATTAAATCAACTTTGATTATATATATATACACAGGATATACATTGTGGATTGACCGATCTTTTTAAATTAATTTCTCATTAATTATTGGGAAGATCGCAAAACTTTTTTACTCGGTTTACCTGCTCTACCTGCACACGAGAGGTATGACGATTATTACCGGACACCCTGTATATACGCGAAATATTAAATTATACAAGTATTTTAAAGTATAAAGATTAATTATTTATTACACGATTAATATATCGCGGAGCTTATTGTTATGTCAAATATTCGATTCTGCGATTCGATTTTACTGCGCGTTCTCATCCGAATTGTATTTAGATCGTCGAAAAATCGAACGCAGAATCGAATATTTAATATAACAATAAGCTCCGTGGTACATTAATCGTCTAATAAAAAATTAATCCCTATACTTTAAACTACCTGTATAATTTAATGTTCCGTGTATACATATATAGGATGTCCGGTAATAATCGTCGCACCTCTCGTGTGCAGGTAGAGCGGGTAAACCGAGTAAAAAAGTCCGTTTTGCGATCTTCGCAATAATTAATGAGAAATTATATATATATATATATATATATATAAAATTCGGAATATGTTTCATTTCTGTAACATAAATTGAGAAGCACGAATTACGAAACGCGCTAGTCACACATGGTAATTTTGGGGAACATGTGCTGTGTCAAATTAGTGGAACCCCCCCCCCCCGCGCGTATTTTGGCTCTTTGAATTTTCGCTTCAAAGAGGATCAGAAGTATGACTAGATGATGTCACGACGCGGGCAATCCACTTCCGTCCTCATTTAATAAATCGACTGGCCAGCCAAAGGAACGAGTTCCAGAAGAGCCGGGCAATAAATATATCCGTTTATAGGCGTCTGGAGGAGTTTCGCGAGTCATCGGAAACTCGGGACCTCGAACTCCGGGCCAAGTCCAATGAAATAGGACTTGCGGAGCTCGTCCCCGAGGAGACGTACGTACGTACGTATGTCGCTGTCTTCGTCGAGGGAATCGAAAGAGAGGCAGGGAGAGAGGAAGACGGACGAAAACGGGTAGAAGGAGAAAGCTGGAGGTGCCTTCAGGTTTATTAATCATTCTAAGATTCGTCCACCATATTCGTATTCTGCGATGGTGCTTCCGATATTACGCTGCATCTGTCGTTCACTTTAGAACTCGCCCACGTTATCGTCTATTTAGGTATGTAAGTTGCTCTTGATTTTGCCCGCGATATTTGGCAAGTAATAATATGTTTGCGATATTAATCGAGGAACGAGTCGCGGTCGGGAGATCGAGATGTATTCAATTAACGAGAGAGATGTGTGTACATATAAATATCTTTAGAGATAGATAGATCTCCCAGCACGCGCGACGGAGAAGTTGTTTCCTTATTAAATGCGAAAGTCTGCTTTAAAGCGCGTACAACCGCATCCGTCCGACCGTAGCTCGTTAATAGAAACTTCCAAGTGTCTCGTGCAATATTCATTTTTGCGGCCAATTGGTAAAGCAGCTTTCGTCAGAGCTTAGTTCTGCGCGCGCTCCCCGTTTATAGCGATAAATCTTTTATCGCGCTGCGGTATTTGGAATCCTTACATACATACATACATATATATATATATATATATATATATATATATATATATATATATATATACACGTTCGTGGAGAAGCAGAAAACAGCATCAATTATTTAAGTTCGAACTTGATTCTGGTGGGATATTATATGGAATATGGAAGAATATAGGATAGAAAGATGCGCGCGTGTGCGGTACAAAATAGAAATGAATTAAATATCTGCTTTTCCGAAAACGGCGATGTACAACGCATCCAACTCACCCAAATAATATATTTTCCTGAAAAAAAAAAATACAATACGATTATTAATATATAATTATTTAGGTGAGAGTTGGATGCGTTGTTATATCGCTGTAAAAAATAGATTCAGTTTTTTTTCGAGGGAACACATTTTTCTCGTCAAATCAAAATCACTCTCTGGCGCGGAATCGTTTATTTTTCGATTATCTCTCCAATTACCTACCGAACTTACAAGGATCATCACACCCCGCTATCTATCGCGCGGCAGATTCGAGAGGATCATGGATCAGATTCGAGGGGTCGAGTTCTCCATTTAGAGAGGGGTTCGAACCGACAAAAGGGTCACCGGATGCCCCTTAAGACTTGTGCTTTACTTGCGCTTTACGTCGCAAGCCCTCTCCCCCTCTCCCTCTACGCGGAAGGTATTTATCATCCGAGAAAGATAAAAGTTACTTTGCACCGAGCACCCTCTCCGCACCATGTTGGCATTGTCCGCCCTCCGAGCACTTTAGCTCCGACTTCAAAAGCAAGCAGAGCGATCTTTACAGCCGTAAAATCAACTCTCCACCCTTCCAAGCCGTCGCGAGAGACATCTCTTTCGCCTGACGAAAGTATACGACGCGATGAGACGTAACATTCATATTTACAAAACTATTTCGAAAAAAATAGAAAGTCCGTAACGAAAGTTTTGCGAAAGAATTCCGCGAATCTCTCTTAACCAAAGTTAATCCCGAAGCTTTCCGGCTCATCGTTTTTAATCTTTAATCTTAATTATTCAATGAATTTATATTACCAAGAGAACGATTAAGAGGAAAAATCTCAAGTTCTCTGCTATTGACACGCTTGAGAATTTCTATCGCGTTTTGATTCAGTCGGCCGTCGTGAAGGATACTTGGCGCAGACAAGCATCCCAATCTGGTTTCCTCCCGTTCTGCCTCGATTCCTCTGGCATTCACTCTCGCCAGGCGCGAAGTGTGCCCCAAAAAGATAACCGTTACACATTCAGTTTCTGGTTAACTATAGTCATGTGTAAACGGAGCTAGCTCGACATTATAACTCTGTCAGATAAGGAGACAATGATAGCGAGAGAGACAGAGAGAGAGAGAGAGAGAGAGAGAGAGAGAGAGAGACAGGTATATATAAAGACTTTCATATATATATATAATATATTATTAAGAATACATATAAAAACATATTAGAATTTAAACATCAAACCGACAAGAAATATAAGCTCAGGAAGTATTCCATTGATATACAAATATCAATTTTATCATTCGCGGATCACATAATCATAATATAACAATATAAATCGCGCGTAACACTTTGACCGTTAAGGTAGAGACTATAAGAGGGAGCGAAAATGATGATGGGATTAAAGGGAAGCGAAGAAAGGAAAGCTGCTGTCGCGGCATCGTGTGTTTCACGTGCTTCGAGAAAGGTCGAGTGGCTCCTCGCGCTTTTACCAAGGATGACATCGTTTGTGAAGCGTTAAAACAGCCGCTTTTAAACGCCAATGAAAGCGAGCAGCACGTCGGTCCGCTTGCTGTTAATTGCGTCAGAACCGGCTGTAAAATGGCGAATGCACACAAGATTGTTGTCGCGACGTCGTTATACACCGGTTACACTCGACGAGTCGTTGTGTCCTCGCGATTTAATTCGAATACTATTCACGACTCTTCGTCAAGGAAACAGCTGCGAGCGATTACGACTTTAAACACTGTGATCTGAACTTTCACAAGGCGTACGCATTTAGGTCGTTGAAACGATGACGCAACGAACTTCCAGATTTGTTTTTCGCTCGATATATTTAATTGCACTGAGATGGCTGTGCCAGTTTAATAGACGCGTTTGATATTTTTTTCTTAAATATATATTTAGCGAGAAATTTTATCATTTATATCTCGTAATTTTTCTTTTCAATTCTTCGATTTAAATATTTCGATTCTTCGATAAGTTAAATATTTCGACAATATCTCTCTCTTGTGTATTTTTAATTAAATCTCGTCTCCGTTCTATCAGCGTCAAATTATCATCAGTTTCGACCGATTTGTATACGATGTGTAACGATCGATTTTTCCTCAACGGATTGCCACTCCTATTTATCCGCGATCTGGTTTGAAGGATACCTCGGTTCGGGTTCATTCGTCTTCCCGATCCCATTACAGCTGCCAGTTAGTCATTCTCGTTTCTCTTCAATCTCCGTGTGACATACATAAGTCCTGCGCTCCTGTGCAGTATTTTACAAATCGCTCGTAAATCTCTTTCCAACGGTAGTGTCCCGAGCCTTTACATGGCACACTTGTTGCCGTATGCATAATGGACGTCATTGCGAATTTAATGCGCTTTTTATCCCACGTGATAAATTCGTAATACGCGATTATTATATATATATTTATTTGTTTATAAAATTCGCGATACATCTACGTGTGGGAATCTTTCGCCAAGCTTCGGGGAGCATCGCTTCTAATAAAGTTTAAAACGGGTTTCGCGAGAGATAACTTTTTTTTTACAGCTGACAATTTCATTTAGGCTTCACTAAGGATGTAAGTGTATCGTTTACCGCCATTAATTAAAAAAAAAAGTTTATCCTCCCGTTTAAATGCTTCGTCAGCCTCCCCTGGGAACCACATGCCGCAATTTAATAGACTTCCGTATAAAAAGCGAAGGAAGAAAAAATTTATTAACATAAGACATGCGCGATATCCTTTCAACGAGTCACGATGACGATATTTAAAAACCTCCAATTGTTACATACGAATGAACAATTGATGACAGCACCGTGACAGTCTATGCTATAATGTATAAAATATTCCCTAGTGTTTTTTTCATTCCGCATTCATTGTCCACGGACGACCTTTTCAGACGATGCGAATCTTTAATCGACCACGCAGGATTAATTTCCATATGACGAGGCGTCGCGATAAAGCACCGCGATATGTAATATTGCTCTTATGTAGGTGTATGAATTATCATGATAATTTTTTGTCGCCTAAAGAATATGACGCGCGATTATATACGTTCGAATTCAGCTGCGGATAATGCATTCGGGAAGCTTGACGTTTCTTTGGGAGCAAAGTATTGCGGGAGAGAGAATATAAGGAGAAATATTATTATTATTATTATTAAAGAATAATGATAATCGGAAGAGATTAGCGAGAGGGAAACGGCGCCGGCGCGCGTCCTGCGCGCAATAATTCCGGTTATTTCCGCGCCGCGTTACGTTAGATTAATTAAATCCCCGCGATTAATTGGTGTTCATCCATACATTCAGATAGGTATAATAAAATTTACCGGCGCGATAAATTATCCGCCATTGTTGCTGCCGCGTAATTGCGCTCCGTTTGCGGAATAAAGTTTCGGCGCGATCGCCGGCGCGGAATTTATCGCGTTAAGGAAGCTCGGCCGGAAACGGCGGATGATCCGCGAGATAAACGCGCATACGCGCGCGAGAATCCGTCGAGTATCTCGCAACTTTTTCGTCCTAGACAAAGATCTATCCTTGGGTTACATGCATGCGCAAAACCGTGATTTACGCAACGATTCGCTTGATTCCGATGTAGACCGCAATGCGGAAGGGAAGAAGGACGAGGGAGAGAAATATTAATGCTCTCATTAGCCGTGCTTCATATTCATGGCATGAAAATTCGTCGTTAATTATGTAACGAGCTGCTCACTCGCGAAATCAGACAAAACAACCGGCCGGCCGTTATTATCATAAACGATAATCGACTATTTCCGGCCTCGATGAGTCGGATATTGTATCGGTCGTTTTGCTCATTTTTCTCGCGTATGGAAGCGTGTTTTTTTTTTAGAGACGCCAAAGTATCTCTAGTTGTTTCGAAGTACGTTAAATCGATATGACAGAGTCCTCGTTACGCGATATTTAATTATCTCAACAATCGAGAGGTGTAACTTGAACTTCTCAGTCTTCGTCGCGTCGAGATATTGCAGAATCCGTAATAAATCAGCTCTCGAAATTCTGCCATTATCTCAGTGTAATGCGTAAAATCTTGACGTAGTTCCTTCGCGACTCGCAAAAGGACCGTCGTATTTAACTCAGTTCGCAATTAAGCGAGCGCCTGGCGGTCTCGACAATTTTAACGAAATGCGGATTTTTGTCGGCCGTCCTGTATGATGCCCTGTCTAAAGAGAGAAGGAGAGAGAGGAGGGAGAAAACAACAGGCTAAAGCTGCACTTTGCGCCCCAGATTTGTTATTTCTTTTCTCCACCATTCCCCGCCCTTCCCGCCTCGCTTACTGTTCTTGTGTTCTTTTTTTTTTTTTTTTCATTTCTTCATCCATTCACATTAATCACTCTGGCGAGAAAAAGAGAGAAAGACAAAGAGAGAGAGAGAGAGAGAGCGACCGAGCGCGAGAGGAATCCTCTCTCGCTCTCGCCTTCTCGTTTTGTTCTCACGCTCGCCGTGTTGCAACTGCTACCTTAATGGGTTTCCCCAGCTTGAAACGAAGCAGTGGATTATGGGGCAAACCTATCAGAGAATCGCCGCGATAAACTTCGATAAGGTCGACTTAAATTACCGAGGTAGGGGAAACTTGCTTTTCTTCCTCTCTGTCCCGCGCGACCCGCATTTTCTTTCTTCCTTTTTCTCTCGCGTATTACGCGGAAAGAGGAAAAAATTTTGCCTCTCGATGCCATTTTTTTCCTTTTTCCGATTGCATGCAACGATGGATATATTTTAACTTCTTATTATATGCATTTATATTTATATTGCACATTAAAGACGAAAAGTATTTTATAATTGTAGATTTATATTACAACGAAAAAAGAAAATCTTGGACAAAAGAATAATTTTATGCCAAGTAATTGCATAAAAGTAAGAGTTTGAAATTGAAATATTTTATGGGAAAATAGAGATAGGAGAAAACGTTATCCTTATAATATCATTTATACATATATTTAAAATATTATAAAATAAGAATCACATACTGCATGATTTTCCGAAAATTTTCCTTCGAGTTACAATGTGACGTCGACAGGATTTAATGCGGCAAACAGAAACACGTCTCGGTTGAAACGGGATATTGATAGGCAGCAGTAACAGCAACGTGCTGCCTCGCCACTGACAAACTATTTCGTCAATAGCACTGACGTGTCATTGTATCGGCGACGAACGTTTCGCCAGGCTGGCCGAAACGCGTTAAATGCTGATCAAAACAACCACGCTCAATCGCTGAGGTTAACATTTATATTACGGCCGTCCTTCGATTAACACTCGAATATTTTCGTTCGCCTACTTTGTGGAAAGTTCAACTAATACATTGTGCCGATCGATAATTAATATAATTTATTTTTTAATAGAATTATAATTTCCGGATCGAGAGTTTGTTTCGTGAAAAATAGTTTACGTCGCGAACTTTCGCACAATTATAATATTCTCTAATATTTTTGCTTTTTTTTTTAAATTTTGTGCATTATAAAGATAAAATATGATTACGCACAGATCGCGTAAAATTCACTTTATGACATGTATCGCGCGAAGATATATCGCGTCGAATGCAGCGAGATAATCGTATTTACGGGCCGCGATTACTTTCGTATATCTTTTTCTCGCCGTGCTTTCGCGAAGAGTCCTGCGAACCCTCTTGACCTCGCGAATAATTGCACCCCGGAGAGGCGCGGAAGCGTGGCCGGCGAGAAATTTAAATTGTCCGTCTGACTACCGTCTTAAATTGCCGCCGCCGGTCTCTTTCCGCCTGTCTTTCATCCATCTTGCTGTCATCCCGAAATTTATCTGCACTACCTACGTGCAACCACGCGGCTCTCGCCGGGGATGTGAGGAGAACGGGCCGAGAGAGAGAGAGAGAGAGAGAGAGAGAGAGAGAGAGAGAGAGAGAGAGAGAGAGAGAGAGAAGTGAGAGAGAGAGGAAGGGGACCCGAAGGGAGAATTATCTCGCCGTAAAAATTGAGCACGACATACGAATAGAGGGACGTGTAAGGCACGCGTGCGTGTCTAGGACGCTGCGTGAAATTATCGAGGAGGAACAAGAGAATCTACCGCATCCCGTCATTCTTGAGATCGAACATCTCCGTTAATCTAGTGCTTACTGGCATGAAAAATTAAATTCGGACGAATGACATAATAAGAGTGCTAAATTATTGTCAACTTTTTACTTTTATCCACATGATACATCTATAATTAAGTGCTAATTTATTGCTAATTTGTTGCAATCTGGAATTTATTGCTCCTACCAATTAACAAATGGTTAATGTGATGCGAATTAGTTGGTAAAAGAAAAGATACATTGCAAATAAAGTTCAAAAATATTAAACTCTTCTGCATCAACACGAAATACTATAATCATATAACAATAAAGTGGTCAAAAGTAAGAAATTGGCAATAAATTAGCACTTACACGTATGCCACATATCCGAGAATTTGATTTTTCATGATGAAAAACTGCCAAGTTAAGAGATTTGAAATCGTATTCTCAGAAACGAATATTATAAGTTGAACATTGATTATAAGTGACTAATGATTAGGAAATTTTTGTGGGATGCAAAATTTATTTTTTAGGGGGTAAATGGCTAGAATAGAAATTATCAATAAATATCAATAAATAATATAGTGAATGCGCATGCGTATGTGTGTGTGTGTGTGTGTGATTAATAAAAATTATCTTAATTTACAATCGTTTTCTTCTTGACTAATGAATGCTTAATGAATTGTAAAACTCTTCTACATTTTATATGATTGCGAAATATAACATCCGACAGAATCGATTGGAGAATCTCATGAGAGCATTTCTGTGTACCGCGGGTAGAATGTTCAGTAAAACGAAATGTCGTGTCGGATGTCGTTTCCGCGATGCACTGGATATTGCATATCAAATCTGACGTTGTTTCAATGAAGCGGAAACTGCTTTTTCAAGTTGTCGCGGCGAAAATCTAAAACGTACTCTGCTTTTATCATATGAATGATAAAGACTGCGCACTCTCCCCGATATTAACTCAGAGAATTGTAATGTCACGAGAGATCACGTCGCGTTGTTGGCGAACTGAGTGGAACGTTATACTGAGCAGATTCAATCTCATTTTTTTTATAGAATATGTTCCAGCTATATTCGAATTATCGTTTGTGTGTGTGTGTGTGTGTGTGTGTGTCTGCGTGTATAAAAAAAATTCAAGTGTTTCTTTTTCTTACCGGATTATATGAACAATAAATTGGACGTGCAAGAAACGATTCAATTAACGGTGGAATTAGCGTGACCGACGAAAAGGATACACAGACGCGGATAGAAAAGTCGTAAAAAAGAGAAGCTCGGAGTGTTTCGGGGTGAGAAACAACGTCGTGCAAGTTTCACGAGTCGACGCGCACAGGTGCCGCTCTCGAAAAACTCGGCAAATAAATCCTATCGTTGTGTATATGTGCAACCGTCGGAGAGATGAAAAAAGCCTCAGAGAGAGGAGATGAGAAACATAAGAAAGAAATCGGTGTGCGGAAATGCATTCTTTTCTGCATTATTTTTTTAACAGATTTTTTTCTTTTTAACAGATCTTTCGCTTTCCTCTTTTCACGACCTATATCTCACGGGTGCTTTACCTTATTCTAATATCGTCCAAAGATATGCGATATAAATCTCCGTAGCGAATTTGACGATTAAACGGCGAAATTTTTATTCGACGGCGTTTTTAAAAAATTTAAAAAACGAAAAAATTAACGCGCCATACACATACACACATGCATACACGTATAATAATTGATTATGTTTTTAATCGACTTCGCCGATTCGAAATTCGCCGTGCTCGCTCGCGACGTCATTCTGCCAGTGCCAAATTGCGTCGTCAATATTTAATGATCAGCCGGGGAATCGATAGTACTTCTCGATGAAACGCTGGAAACGAGTCGCTTATCGGCGCTACCGCCATCGAAATAACCGCTTTCATAACGCATGATGTTGGCGGGAAGATGAGAAGATACCATGGGACCGAGAGAATATAAGCTAAGAGCCTCTTTTCATTGCTCGCCGCTCTGGACCGTTCTTGGATCCGATCTTGTCGCATCGAGAGTATCTCGTTCTCAAGTCCGAACGATTCGTAGTACGACTTCATAGGGAGTTATCGATGCCCGGGTGGCTTTATTAATTGATACATCTATTAGCGGCTTTATTCAAGCATATTCCAACTCCAGTGAATCGAATTAATTAATCAATTATTGTTAAAATTATCGGCCGGCTCATCGGTCCGTAATGTTCTCGTTCCGCTTACGTTCTTTGATCGGAATACATTTTCGAGCGCCACTTTTATGCGCCGCAAATTGCTCCATAGTTTTCACGTTAATAATTCCGATAGCACGAACGAAGCCGCTAATTATCACGCCAAGTGGATTGCATCGTTACTCTAGCGAGAGACTATCGAGGATATTAATTATATTTATACATAACGTAGCGACATGCAAAACTGATAAAAACAATACGCGTTGCAACGTGCGTTACATACATATTGTATCGTATATTGATAGAGTCAGAGTTGTGCACAGAAACAAACGCTAGGTTTATCTGATATATTTTAGTATTTAAAAATGTCACAATTCGCTAACATTTAACGACGTTCGATACATCGTTATCTAAAAATCCTCGTGTCTGATGAGAAAATAGCTGCGATTCTCTCTTGCGAGTCGATTTGTTCAAAGATTAACGCTGTTTTCGACGCAATTGACTCGAACGAGGCACATACGAGACGGGATTCCCGACTTGGTCCTACGATCGGATCGATTCACGGCCAGGCATCTTGATTAAATCCAGGTCGAACGAACTGCCAGATTAAATTCGCGGCTTCGTTTGGCGCGGACGAATTCAGCTTCTTCCCAGAGGAGACGATCGCGCGTACTCTTTTTAATCCGCCGCAGCTCGCCTGAAGAAATTGCGTTAACTCTGTTCCGCGTGTGAGATCCTCCTCCCTTAGGTATTTTCTCAGATAGAATAACGCGCTGGCTTGCTTTGAAAAATAATGCATTCTCGCCGCATAGTTTGTTAAACTTGCCAATATTTTGATATTTCGATATTCTATTTTGCCTTCGAAACATTTATTCGATTACGCGAATCTTGACGCGTTATATTATTAATTGTCGGACGTTTTTATTTATCTACGGTAACTTGTTTTATGAGTAACTGACATGACTCCGTTTTAAAAATAATATCTTCCATATTTCAAACTCAGCTGACAAAAATAGTATGACTATATATGCGGATTTCTTTTGTTCTCCATTGTTTTTTTTCCTCTTTTTTTTTTTTTAATATTTACATCCATCAATCAAAAAAGCGACCGTTTTCAAAAAGGAGCCGCGAATTTTACGGGGTGTAAAATAGTAATGCGACGAGCACAAAACACGAGCGGAGGATACTTAAATTCGCAACGAAAATGAAAGATATATTACACTAAAACCTAGAGCAGTAACGAGACCATATTGATCTTGGAAACTGGGTTAACTGCGGCGCGAATAAAGATCATGCGGTTCCGTTCGACGATTTCTTCGCCACGATATTTCCGTCGCGATATTACTGTCGCGTTCTAATTAAGCGTCGCACGCGTCCTTGCCAGTGATTTCACTACCATCTGGACCTCTCGCGTAGCGCAGCTCTATTCTTCTTTAAAATTATCAGTGCTTCGTAAAAATCATTATACAAAAGATCACTCGACAAAGTTCCTCGTATAATTATTTACGTTGACTTTTACGTGGGCGGATAAGAAAATTTTGTGGAAATATTAATATATGGTACGACGTGTCAAGGATATAACAAATTTGGAAAAATCGTGAGAGTTTCAAGTTCTATTATTGGCATAGCAAGAGGCGGATCGTTCTCGGGGTGCAACGAACGTCTTGTCTGATGCTGCGCTCGCGCCGACATTTTGTCATCGCAAGGTGGAACACACGGGGATCGCAAAGGGACGATACATGTTTGATGCGGTTAAAAGCAGTCTCTCTCACGAGATCGACTTTCGTTCCGCGAGAATGACCCGCGACCTTCCGTGTCCGCGGCCGGGCGCGGTCGGTTGCAATCGCGTGCAATATTAATTCGGGTGTTCTCAGATGGGGTGAAAATTCGATACCACCTAGAAGCGACTCCGCTCTACCGTTGCTTCTCTAGTCGGTATCTCACGTGGTTTTCGTGTCGCATATACGCGGTGTCTTCGAGAAAACGCGTTTCTCCAAATACGTGAGCAGAGAGGTGGTGATTTTTATTAATTTCTCCGCTTATATTGAAATAAAGAGACAGAGTATCTATCTCAGTTATTTAGCGAAACGCTAAAATACTAGCCGGTTGATCCGGAATTATTATTTTTGTCAGATTATCTCTCTCGAGATGCTTCTAAATTATCTTACATACAGTTATAACGTTTGTTGGGGGAAAATCGGCGACATTCTATATACACACGGGACACGCTGAGTGACGCCACGACGACGGGCATTACGTCATGCTGCGAATGTATTGCTAGGAGGGAATATTCAATGGTCTGGTCAGGTAAATATTGGACGAGCCCGCACACGACGACGAACGCGCGCACGCGCACGGTGCGTTTCGAATGCATATATATAGGTGTGTGTATATATGTATGTATATATATATATGTATCTCGATGCCTCTCGCCAGCGCACTTTAGCGTTGAATATTTTTTCGCGGATAGACGCGACGATATTTCGACGGGAGACGACGCGCGGATGAGGTTGCCCCTCGCGCCAGAAAGTGTATTTGCGATTTTATGTTTGGGAAACGCGAGAACCGGGAAAATACGGCGTATGTAATATCGCGCGCGAATGTGTACCATTCGATGACGATAAACCGACGGGCGGAATTCGAATCCCGTCCGCTTAAATTAGAATACAGTTTCGGGCGGAAACGCAATTTCTGTGTAAGCGCGGGGAAGGAAATATAATCTAAAGAGAGGAAATTTCTAAAAATAAGAAAGATATATATTAAATAAAAACGAGCGAGAGGGAGAGAGGAGGAAGCATGAAATGTCTCGCGACGACGAAGTTTGTTTACCCAGCTCGGCTTCATGCTAATGTCGCACTCCATTTCACACGAACGACCTATAATCTTCCACATGATTGAGAGATTAAGAGGGCGCGGAGGCGGTGATTTTCTTGTCGGCTGAACCGCCGCGAGACGAGAGAGACGCGAAGATTTATCGGTAACGAGAAGGGAACGATCCGCCTCGTGTTTTCTTTCTACTTTCTATCTCACGATCTCTCGCGGGATACCGGAAAAAATTGCGCTGAAATTGAATAAAATCGCGGGATGGCCAAAGGCTTCGTTAAAACTTCTGGAGCACTCGAAGTGTTCCTTCGTCGCATTATAATGTGCAAAAAGAAAAAAGAAAAAAAAAAAAATATGACGGATTCGGTTAATTTATTCGCGAAACTTAATCCTATCTGCGAATCAAATTTCCACCTAACAGGTGACAGGTTCTTATCTTAAGCATTAAAATAACGTTGTCCCAATATGAGATTACTGTTTTAGCAAAGTAGCGTTACGTCGTTATCGCCGATTTCGGGCAGCGTCCTCATATCCGGCGAAACATCGTGTCGACATGAATTATGCAGCGCTTTCATCAATTTCCCCGAATATGCAAACGGATCCCGGTTGGGATCTTTTTCCCCGGGTGTCAACGCAATTTCGGGGTATGATGGGGGGGAAGCGGGGGGAAGCGGGCGAGTAGCGGCGATCCCATGTTTTCCCGATATTTCGTACATTGCCGAAAAGCGATTGAGGATCAGAGGCGCTTTTTCGCGCTCGCGCGTTTAAATTAATCATGGACGGGAGAATATATCTCTCTCCCGTCTCCCTATCGAATCCCCCCCTCGGGGGGGGATTCTGGGCGCGAATAGGCAGGAAGAGGCCGGGGAAGGAAACACGGGGGGGCAGGTCAGGGGATCACCCGGTATATACGACACGAGTGGATAGATGGCGAGTGGGTGTTTGGCTGGGGTCGTCCGCATAAATATGGAAATTTCGTAAATCAAGTTAGTTGGCGAAGTGTCGTCGAGTTTTTCCAGGGAGATAGAGGGCAACGTTATTTCTCAATTTTCTACCGCACAGTTCTCTCTCTTTTTTTATATACATATATATATATATATGTATATACATGTCGCTTTTTGCGTAAAAGTGCAGCACTTACGATTTGGCGGTCAATTAACCGTCGGTTTGTACCATACCTTTGTGCCTTTCCCTTTTCCACGCGATCTAATTAATAAAAAATGTTTGCCGCGTGTCTGCGTCGCGTTATTCTCCGCCGCAGAAAAACTGTGAAATCGTTAACAGAGACAGAGGTGGGCAAAAAACTGATGTGTCTATTATAAAATAAAAAATAGAAATCTTTATGTAAGCTGCTTTTTCTCCACCATGGATTATAAATGTGGAATAAAATAATTCATTATATATTAAATAAAATAATGCATTATAAAATAATGTGAAGTAAAATTAAATATTTTTTTACATTTGTGATTATGCGTTTTCACAAAAAAATGAATTTTTAAATGTCACTTTTAATGTAAAAAAATTTAAATAATTTTTTTCGATAGTTTGTGCGTTTGAAATATGCCCATCACTGAACGGAAAATAGATCAATGACAGAAATCTAAGTATCAAATTAATAAGTTATTATCTCGTATATTAAACAATATTATTTATTAAACGCAAAACTTAGTCTCTTTCTAATAAAATTTAATTCCATTTCCACGATATGAAATATTAAACTGTTAATGCGTACACATATATGTATTAAGATCGATTATTCAAATAATAATATCGCGGATGGGAAGTCACGGCGGCGAGATATATTTTATCACTGAATACATGATATTTTCGCGCTTTTCTCCTCGTCGCAGACGATCTCGCAGTTTCACGCGGCTACGTCGAGACGCAGCGTACGCTGCGGGATACACGGTCGCAGTTAATTTCAAAAGTGGATAGTATTGGATTAATCCGCGACCGGGCCGAGCTCGAAACAGCGTCGGGTTTAACCGCCGGGACTACATTTGCCGATTTAAGCCGCTGCTTAAATATTAGTTCAAGCGCGGCGGCGGCGGCGGCGGCTGCGGCTTCGGCTTCTCCGACGCCCCGCGGATAAAATCGCGGTGCCTTCACTGCCGTTTCCAAATGACCACCGTGTGCGTGGATATGCTCTGAAAACAGCGGCGCATTTAACGCGAATTAAAGGCTTCGCGGAATAATCGAATGTTTGGAACAAAAACACGTGCGAAAAATATGAGATTGAAGAAAAGAATGCACGTTATTCGCGAAAGATATCATTTGTCTAAAAAAAAAATCTCATAAAAAAGTTCAATAATTTCTTATTCCATATATTTTCCATATATATATTTAAATATATATTTTTCATATATATTATTAATATTTTAGATGCCTTTTATGCATGCGTTCTTTGACTCGTATTGATTTCAGCATCCCGAAAAGGCTAAATTGTCGCATTTAAATGTGGAAAAAAGAATTATTCGACTAGTATTAAATGAAATAATTAAATTCGCTTTATTCGCCACTTGACGAGTCGCACACGATAACGGATTTTCCCGCAAGAGCCAGAATTATCACAAATGGACAAACGGAATCGGTCGTTTCGTCCGACATCATAATTGAATCCCGTTTTAATTCCGCGATCGATTAAATAATAAAGCTCTGTCCTTTGCGCGAGAGGAAGACCCGTAATCCAATCTTGCCGCCAGAAACTCGGGGAAACTATCCATGTGCTCGTCACGGGTTATCGGGAAAGCGGAGTAGATGGATAGACAGAGAGAGAGAAGTGAAATGTAAGCGGAAGAAAGCACAACGCAACAACGACAACGAAACAAGGGGCGAAGGGAGGGGAGGAAAGGAATCGAATTAAAATCCAATTGTCTTCGGTTGCAGCTTTTCGTAGCTCGCGCGACGGCATTGATTCGATTTGGGGGCGAAAAGGACGCCGGGGGAGAGTCCGGGGGACCCTACGGCAGGGTCCGTTGAAAAAAAAAAAGAAAAAACGGCACCCGGGAGGATTTTCCGTCGCGCAGACTGTTCTTTTGCGGTATTTCACCTCGCGTATTTACGTGCTTCATCTCCCGCGCGTGTTTCTCGCCGCGACACACGCGAACGCACGCGGGACGCTCGAATTTGATTTACGCCTCGCTCGATGCTCGTACGTTCTCGCTTCGCATTGTTGAATCTCTTCCTCCCTCGCGAGAGCCTATATAGAATTTTTCGAAAAATAATATGCACGGACGGAGAGAGCGATACACGAATATTTCGGGAATACCATCGGGAAATCTGCGCGTCTCGTCGTTTACTCAGTGATTTATCCGTTGATTTCCGGCCTTTAAAATATTTACGAAGACATCTCTCTGGACGCTTGGAACTCGTAGTCAAATGAGTTTAAAAATATGTCCATGAATTTCGAAATAAAATTGCGCGAACGGGGAACTTGCGAGATTGCGATATTATCTCACATTTTGTCCCGCAGAATCCCCGCAAAATTCACTTCCTGAGATTCGTCGCTTTCAATGTGCAATTTATTCAGATTGTTAACTCGTCCTTTTTTTTTTCGGGATGCGCTCTACTTTCCAAAGCATTTTGCGCCGACGTATCGTTACGGAACAAGTATTCTCGGCGAAACTTGTCGCGCGTCTTCCAACTATCGAACTGGAATACATTCTCGGCGAAATTCAGAGAAAGACGCTTACTAACTGCTACCGAGTGACCAGACTATTCATCCTTGTCCTACATTCTTCGTTACTTCAGAGCTTTAATTCAGAATTATCGTTCACTCGTTTATCTCTCGGATACGTTCGCAAATAAATAATTAAATCGAAACGAGACAAAATATACTTGTGCAATAATAAAAAGAGACCGAGAATTGATGATACTATTTTCTCGAGTGTCTCTAGAGAAGGTAAAGGAAGTGAGTTTATTTGTACATATTAAAAAATGATAAGGAGCGGTAATGTTGAATCGTTCCCCTATAATTCAACGTAATTTGATCCAACGGCTGTTATTCCGTGTTTTATTACATCTGGAAATTCAGTTTTTTTTTTCTTGAAATCCTACCTTAATTGTCTAGCCGTGCGGTCGCAATCTGCGGCGGACTTAACCGAGACGTAAATTATCTTTCCGCTCCGCGCGACGCGAGCGTGCTTTATTACTGTCGGCGACGACGAGCGAAGGAACGCGAACGGGATATCGTTCGCCGCGAGATGAATCCGAGCGTGCCGGGAAAGAGAATCGGGTTTTTGGGTTCAACGCGATGAATGATTAAAATCGAATTCCGCGACTCGCGGAAGTCGGGGAAACGCTCTGACATAGTTAGAAACTTCTCCCCGACTGCGAGAAAACCAGTCGGACCCTTCCCGAATCATCCAATGGAATTACTTAACTCATCCATCCATCGCCCGAGGGACACGAAGAACCGAGGGTGGGAAGTAGTTCCACTGCGAAGCAAGGGAACGAGATAGACAGTTTCCTACCGGGCGCACACAGGGAGACTGTTACAGTCGCAGTTATAACGTTTGTTGATCGTTAAGTCTGGAAATTCGATTTGCGTCGATCTCGAGAAGGACTTCGCCGGCAAAGCATCACACTCGAATTTCTCGCTGATGCCAGTTTTCTCGATATTTTAGATAGAAATTATCCATATTTTTTTCTGATCCATCTCAATTATTGTACTTAATTTTGAGTAACTATTTATCCTCGACCCGATTTAACCGCAGCAAATAAATGACATTGTGCGTTTTGTGTTAAAGATTAAAAAATAGCATCAAGTCTATTCTTCAGAGCTCATCTTTGATCTTTTAACAATCTCTCTCTCAAACAATTTTTTTCAGATAAATTAGAAAATTGCAGAGGTAATGAAATACGATTTTTAAACAGTTGACTCGCAAATCGCGAATTCTCGAATACGTCCATTCGCTTGGGAAGGTGGCGGCGAATTTCTCAAGGCGGTAAAATTTTTCGCCGAGCTGCCGACACGGTTCAAACTCCCTTCAGTATCCCGGATGATCTATCCCGAGATTACTTCGCAAACTTCAGGAAATAACCAGTGTAACTACATGCGGCGTATGTGACGAAAATAAATTCGCTCTTCCGCGCAAATGTGTACATTGCATCACGAGCCGATGGATAAAGGATTGTTTTTAATTACGGGATCTCCCGTCCCGTTCTCCGTTTTTTCGTCGGAAAAAGTTTCGCCCGACGATACTCTCGTCCCCGATACATTTCTCCCTTCCTCGACGAAGTTGGAAAAGTATCGAAGTTCGCACGACCATCTGTTGATCTCCGCAATCGTCAGCTGAAGATAAAATGGTTCACGTCGAGTCGCGAGATAAAGTGGGAAACGTGTCTCGGGATTAAATGGAAATGTCTGTTGTCCCTCGAGATAATAGATAATAAATGAACTTTGAACTCTTATACGCGAGCGATAAAAAAATGATGATTACACGGTTATCATTTTTATCTGTAGTTTTTTTCCATTAAACTGACTGAACTCTCTTATTATACGAAAAACTAGATAAAATGATCCCCGCAAAATCAATCAATCTATATATATATAATTGAAATTGTAAATTTTGTTATATATATTTTTATGTCGCTTTAATTTATAAGATACAATTTTCTATTTCTTGACAAAAAGTTCTCGAGTAAAGAGAATGAGATTTTACGGCAGATACTCTGTACTTTTTTTTTTCATCGTAGACTTATCCGTTTGCATGAAATTGTGCAAAAATAACAACGCGCGTCTCTAACAAGTCTAAGGGCCAATAAACGTGCGTCTTCGAAATCGCGTCATCGCCGGAATTTCGGAAAGGAGCTTACCGTGACGGATTCTCTCGTCGCGCTCTCGTCTCTACGCGAGATGTGCGTCGAAAAATCCGAAATTCAGATGTAGCTTTCGTCGCGTCGCGAGCGTTCTCGGTGCGAAAAAAAAAAAAAAAAAAACCGACCGGAGAAAACGGCGTGGCGGGGGTTCGCCTCGCGTTTGCGGGGGTCTCGAGTCGGGGGTGAACCCGAGAATGGCAGGCGTGGCCCGAAAACTTTTGATAACACTTGCAAATTGCTTTCGAAAATAGAATAACAATCCAATTTCGCCGCTCGCGGCGGTCGACTGAGGCTGCTGCCGGTTCTCGGCGAGCTCTACGAAGGGGATGGATTCGTGCGTGGAAGGGGATGTAAATTTGTATATACGCTCTCGCATGATGGTTGAATTCGATGGACCGACAGACGGTCCTCGAAGACCTCGAAATTGAAACGACGTTAACGTTTTAACTACCGGAGGATTTTTTTAACGCTCGGCCAGTTTTAAGCGATGTACCCTGCCGAAGGATTGTTTGAATAAGAGCGAACGCCGATAGAATATCGGAATGAATTGGGGTTCGAACTATCGAATTGAAATATATATGCGGCGAATTGACTCTTTAACATTGATGCTGAAACCATTTTCTTTAAGTACTTATTTTTAGGAAGTTAAAAGTACTGGATTGAAAATTTTACTGTATTCACAAAATTCTTATAGTTTAACTAATTAATTGTTCGGACGAATTTTAATGTGAAATATTGGTATATAATTTCGTAAAATAATAAAGCAATAATTCTCCCTCGCTCAGATTAACATCGCTAATTTTCGTATGTCTGTCGATTTTTGTCGGCTTGTCGACAGCGAGAGCTGTGAAATTTGTTCGAAGAACATCGAGTTAGAGATGACATTATGGAACGAGGTGAGTTCTAGACAAGAGAGTTGAATGGCCAAGAAAAGACGAAAATCGGCTTCGTAAAACGTGCTGGCGACGGCAATCTTCACCGTTTTCCGGACAATCGGACGACGTCCTTTCCGCTTCCGGAATTCATCTGTCTCGTTTCTGCCGATGTAATTGCCGTTATATATATTTCGAGGAAAACGTTCCAAAAAAACAATCGTTTTCTCGATCGACCTCATTTTTATTATTACACTAACAAAAAGCGATTAATAAGACAGTTTATCTCTTTCGCTTGCGTAATCTTCGTTTATAAACCAATTTCGCAAATTTTCAATCTTGCGACAAATGTTTCCAAATGTACACAATAATTTTTTTTTTTTTTTTTTTTTACGAATCTTTTAATTTTCTTTTTGCCATCCAAATAAATTTGCATTGAATTTTTATTTCTACGAGAAGCATGATGTTATGTTCGATTTCTTAAAGCGGTTTGGAATTTAAGAGAACTTGAGGGATCGCGTACTGTTTAGGGTTAAAACGAACATCTCTTCTGGAAGGAAACGAGCTTCTTTCTCGCGTCTGTGTTCTTTTTGGACTGTGTTTGGATAAGGTCCGTCGAAAGCGGGACTATAAAACCAACTTTTACGATCAAGTCGGCGACGTTGGACGGCGGCAGCATTACTTTACACAAGTTTCTGCTCGCAGAATCCGCTGTATACCATGACACACACGATCAATTTTTCAGCAGCTTCGTCATTCATTTCAACACTCCCCCTTTTCAATTCTTTCGCTTCGAAAGTATTGTCTACTTGAAAATATTCTTTTTATTTCTAAAAGAAGTTTGAAAGTACAAAAATACAAAGGTTTGAGTATAAAAATACACAGGCAATTTTTGCAATCCAATGAAAGGATCATATAACGAAGATTAAGTACGTTAAGGTGGAAAATAGAGCGTTATCGCGAGATCAATCGAGCGTTTCTATCTCTTTTCGCAATTAGAGACCTTTCGTTAATCGATGGGTATAATTATCCCTTCGTTTCACCCTTTCGTTATATCGTTTGAATCATGCTCTTTTCCGAGATTAGTCTACCTTCATCTTCAGACTTTCTCCCTCTTATTTGCCAATGATTTTTAATCAATGATCCTTTTCTTACTGAATGAAGTAAAATATGAGAAAGTAATAACGCAAAATATAAGTTTTCCATAATTCACATGTTATTTTTTTCTAAGTATACAGAATAGCTGAATTAAAATTACGAGGGAATAATTTTTATTATATTAAGCGATTGATATTCGGAAAGAGAAATATTATTGGGAGGTTGATATTAAAAGAGATTATCGATGGATTTGTACGCGCGTCTCTTATTCCTGAAAGATATAAAATGTAAGAATAAAAGAATATATATTGAATTAAATTAATTGCAAGTTTTTCACGTAGAGAAGATGGTTATTTTAGTTAAATATCTCGCAGATCTTCTTATATAAGATTTATCTAATACTCTGCAGAGTTCGCGAAGACGTTGAAATCGGCTTGTCGGGGAAGATTCGTATTTTCAGCGTGAAAGAGTGAAATATCGGTACCGATAGCGACGCGCTTTTGTAGCAGGATCGAGATATCTCGCGCATGAATGGCGGAGCATATCTCAAAGGATCGGCGAGAGTAGCAATGCTTTAAATTTCATCTGCGCCACGTCCGACCTTAATCGCATTCGGCCGACTAAATTTCCCATTCAGCTTTTTCTCGCGGGACCGTTTCCCGCGGACTTCTTCGCAACGGAATTATAAAGGCGATCGCGGGCTTTCTCGCGAAAAATTCAAATTGTATCGCGTCCATGACTTCAGAACGGCATAATAGAACCATAACCGGCACACTCGGCGCAATATTCGATCTTTCGACGTCTTATGAGCACCGGCGCAGTCATTTCAACACATTCGAATGAAACGTACATTTCAGAATTTAGTGCTCTTCTGTTAGTTTATTACTTTATTTCTGATTTTATCGCGTGTTTGATCGAAGATGGTTAAAGAAAAGCTTTGTTTAAAAAAGAAAGTGGCCCTCATACTGAACATTTACTCGTTCAACGATGCTCGAAGCTACGGTCACGCGGAGTTTACTTGACGGAACTATCACACGTTCGTATTATTTAAAGCGATATACCGTATATATTTATGTATAATACATCGGTCACTTTTTCTCGTCATTTCCGATACTACACGCTTACTTCCAGACGATATTAATTCTCAGTAAAATTGTAATTTAGATGTGTAATCGTAATTAATCTAAAATCGTAACTCATATAACTGCGGGATTATAATTCCAAGCAATTGTTAAGCGAGTAAATATTCAGTATGAAGATTTTTTTAGAACAAAGATTCATCTCTCTATTGTTTCCAAAGATATAAATTATTTGCTGTGTGCTTTAAAATTTAGCAATATTACGTACATATAATTATTGCATTTAAATATGATTATATGTATAAAAAATAAGACAATAGCGGTCATTCTTATGAATAGATTCAGTTTCTAGGCTCTAAAGTACGTAAAACATGTGAGTTTTAAAGAAATCCACGAGAGATGTTTCTATATACTAAACGTTTGCCGCTTTATTTATATTATCAACTGAACAGAGATCGAGTTTAATCTCGTAAATAAAGACAGAATTAACGAACGATCGGAGTTACAGCGGCAATCATAACACACACATTGAGGGGCTGTATATAAATAATACTTTTCTGTATCGAGCTTAGTCAGTATCGAGCCGAGTGCTGTCAATGTCGGACGCGTTCTTTGTAGCGCTGTGTTTATTTCTGTGACTTGATCTTAACCGATATTTTAATGTTGACGATATTTAAGAAAATATTGAAAGTGCTCAATCCTAAGTATAAAGGGAGAAAATTCAAGAAGGAGGTACTTATACAAGTGTTCTCTAAATGTGTCGATGTAGCTCGAAAAATAAAGCGGTAATTCGAGTTTCCGAAAAAATTAATCATTCGCCTCTGGCTCTCAATTCGTTCGGCATATTCGAAAGATGCGCAGGAGAGAAAGGATTATCACGTGTTATCTAAGATGGTTTTTCTCCAGAAATTTGTACGGGATTCAACCGCCTTTGCGGTTTATTTGACATCCGAAAGTTACACTATCCTCGGCCGATAGCCGTCAGTTTTATAAGGAATTCTCGACTAGCTTCTCGTCCGGCTGTTTAGACGCTTTTTCGACGTTCTTCCTAATCGGCGATCCGTACTTTCTGAACTCGTGGAATGCAGTGCCCTTCGTGAAGTGCACCTCGTACTTTTTTCTTTGATTTAAAGTCACACTTCCGGCACAACGGATATTATTTTTACGCCACTACGCTCTCCCATTGTTTCCTGACGTTCGTCGTAGTCGCGTTCGCTTAAGCTTTTTAGCCCGCATGAAGAACTCTTAAGTACCTCTTGAAAAACCGTCGGTAAGTCTACTTTCTTCCGCGATTATGGCTTATTAAGTCTCCGTGCCTTTATTAGGCGAGTTTCCCCTTTTGTTCCCCAAAGATTTCGAGATAATTGTCCATAAAGGTGACTTCGCATCGTTCTTTATCAACATGGTATATAACTGCCACTCTATTTATTCTTCTTGAGACAATCGTCGCGTTCGATTAAAAGAAATTGTCATATATATATATATATATTTCTCCCGAAAGTACTCTATTTGATCATCTACTTGTCTCTCATAAAAAATGGCAATAATAAAAGCTCGATGTATTTTTAAATTTAGTCTGATAAAAGAGCACTCTTTATTTACGCTCTCTAAGAAAAGTTAATACCAACCATGTCGTCGTTATTGTCGTGTTGTTATTTGAATCTCGTATATTATGCCTCTCATATTTCTTACGCCAAAGGCGTCGAAATTTTACAAGATTTTACGCACACTACGCACACGGCGGAAATTCGCAGAACATAAATTACAATACGCAGGATTCACACGGTGAACTTTTTACGTAACCTTCGTGCTCTTATCTCACCCTATATTTTTCCGTCGCATGTAGCTGGAAGGCAAGGATGATGATATTCGTGATCGCGACGGTTGCCGCTGTACTTTCGCCGTAAGCTTCCTGCGTATTTTTTAAGAACGCGTTATTCTGAAATTCATGAAGCCAAATGACGCGATCGGGATAAAAAAAGTAAAGCGTGAGGAAAGGCTCCCTGCGAAGAATTTCCGTTATAAGTACGCGCGATCGAGAAAGCTGTTTCCGAGATTATACTTTGAAATCGAAGATTCAAAAATTGTAATCGTGTTCTATAATAAATGTATGATTGAAAGAATGCGAATACATCGCGACGAATTGTACAAATAATTTGTGGAATCTTATGCCTTTGAAAACTGAAATCCCGCGCAAACAATAAATACAACACAATATCGGACGAACAGATTTATCGTTGAAATCGCGGTTACATTGGGCTGAATTATTTATTATAGCTCTCGCGAACTCTCTTGGGTTTTCTCTTTTTTTTTTTTTCACCTCAAAAGTTGCGCTCGAAACTTAATTTACTCCACGGAATGGCAGTTGGCAAATTTTCCGCGTGCGTCTTCCCATCTTGTGTTTGATTTTCGGGAAAGTCGCATTTGTACACCTCGACGCGCGCATACACACACACACACACACACACACACACACACACACACACACACACATACAGACACACACAGACATATGTATACAAGATTCGTCGTCGCTCGTCGGCTTCGCTCCTTCGCGAAGATGCTCGCGCGTATTTCGTAGGCAGCGGGCATTATTTTGAAATTCATGAGGTCGAATGGCGTAACCGCGTAAGGGTGAAGTTTGGGACGGGATGACGGAAGTGGCCCGGTTGAAGTAACTTTTGTCGGTGTGTACGAAACGACAGCCGAGAAGAAAAAAAAAGGAGACGCCGCACGCGCGGGAAGCACGCTATTTTGCATGCGCCGGCGGAAAGTGCACCGTCGATATTTGAATATTCACTCTCGTTCCCGGAATTAAATCTAATCGGGAAAAATTGTTTCCCCCCCCCCCCCCCCCTTTATATCGACGACGAACGGCTGCGAAACGCGGCTGCCGCTCGCCTCTCGCCGCGTTTTTCCCGCCAGAGATTGCTCGCCTAAAGGTTTTATTATTACAAAAGATCAACCCACGTAGTATGGCGATTTATTTTTTATAAGGAATAAGTTATTCTTTCGACATGTAATAGAAAGAAGACCGCGGTCGGAAAACTCATCGCGATATTATTTTATTCGTCTTTGCTGTGTCCGTCAATTTTTCAAGACGGGGGATATCTCAGCCATTGTTATATTGTATTTTGGGAGCAGCTTCTTCGCGGGCGATTCATATCGGACTGAGAACAACACAAGGCGAACTACTCGTAAATTATCAGTGCATAATACTCCTTTGGACTTGCGAGCCTCGCGTTATTCTAGTCGGATCGTTTCGCAATTCATGATATATCCATCAAAATTAATGATCACCAATTAGTGCATGATGCTTTGTTATTAATAAAAAGAAGAAAAAGATACCTTTTCGCACAAGTTTACCGTATTTCTCGCGCTAACACGATTTATCAATTTCGCATTAGATCGATGGGAACGCACACCAGACAAGCTTCTCCCGACCGCAAGATGCAAATGAAATATCCTACGCGCTAATTAAAGCGAAATCCTCGCATCGACTTCATTAGCGGACCGCGCGTGGAAAAAAAAACACTAATGATGATAGTGTTAGCGAGCGTCCTATTGATAACCGCGATGGGCTTCATATTATGCCGAACTTTTCAATACGGCCACTCTTATTCACGAGCATTAGATTAACCGTTCCGTTCCGTTGAGCCGGGCGAATTTTTATTTGCGAGAGCGCATAATACGATGTGTCCTAGAATCACCGACGTCTCTTTCATCCGAGTTTTTTCCGCGATCGATTAAATTTTATTCCGTTTTTTTCTCAACGCCGAGTAGAGTTTTCTATATTATAAGCGATTAAAATCGAAGATCTTCATCGCAAACTGAGTATAAAGGATGAAGAAATCGCATTATGTAATTAATTCTAGATGAACGTTTAATTAAGAGAGATTCAATCTCTGTGTGTGTGTGTGTGTATATATTTTTTTTTCTGAGAAATTTTTCATTTCGCTTTTATTTAAACGGTAAGTCGGACGATTATCCCAACCGATAATCCGGTTTCCCGTTTGCCGCCTGACTCGACGAGTTCGCGAAATTCCAACGCGATTCACGAAAAAGAAGACGCGATCCACTTTCGCGGCTCTTTGTGTGTTTCGAATATCGGATCGTTCCATCCTCTCTGTTCACGGTTGAATGATGTCGAAGCACGACGATCGCAGTACAAGCGTTCCACCCTAACGAGCGGCTTTAATTTCTGCCCTCTTTCCACGTCATTTGCCGTAGAGGGGAGTTTCGACGAGAAACACGACTCGACGCAAAACTTCCTCTCTCGTCGAATTATCCGGCTCGTAGACAAGTCGTGGTACAAGCCGTATATAGACTTACCTTATTAATCATTATATGATATTATCGATATCATTGATTCTGTATATTATTGATTAGTTTATTAATTTATCTGTTGTTTATTGGATTCGATTCAATTTCTGCCGATATGAGGAGGAACTTTTGGTCGAGATGTAGAATTACGAAAGATTGAGAAACTTTATAAATTTCAGTAATTGAATAATATTATCTTTTTTTACAATTTATCAATGATATTTATTTCTCGAGTATTATACTGCTATCGCTCGGTTAATTGTATCCCCTCGGCTTCTACAAGAGTTATTTTAACAACCGAACTTTTCTTCGCGACGAGTTTCGAACCGAGGCGTCAATGAAACGAATTGACGTTTATCCCTCATAGGCACCCTTTATTGACAGTATTCGGCCTTTATTGCATAACGATGACCCGCGGTCGCAGGTGCGCGATGCCGATCAATCGTCGATAAATTTGCGTCAGGCGATATTAATAACGCGACTCCTCTCGCGTGGCTGTCAATTTCGCGGGGGAGACAAAACTTGGTTCATCACTGCGGGAATATGGCGCGCATGCGGTAGCGAGGATTGGATAGCGAGGTAATAAACTGGAATAGGATTCGTACACATATAATCCCTATGTCCCATAAAACGAAACGCCTCTCTCCTCGGGCCTCTGACATCTTCGTAATCTCTCGACTAAAGTTTCGGCCGGTCGGGAGACGAGAGGCGCGTATCCAGAAGCCATCCATCTCGAAAAGCAATAATGGTCTTCCGCGTCCTCGTTTCCTTGGCAGCCTATCACCGCGAACTATCTTCGGCCAATATTATTTTAGTGGCGTTACATCGCGTGTTTCGCATCCCTCTGACGCTCGCCGTCGTCATCGTCGTCGTCGTCGTCGTGCGAGAAAATTGACCTACCTATCCAAGGATAGGCAATCGCCGGTTCGTAAACGACGAGTGACCATCATAGGAGATAACGGGATCGCGTCTAAAATTGCTTCCGGTGGCGACTTTAAAGTCCAGATTTCGATCGCAAATTGTGCCGTAAACTTTATTCACTAATGTCTATCTTTTTTTTTTCATCGCATTGAAACGAAAGATGCGTCGATTTTACATTCGTGTGTACGATTTTAATCGCATCTTTTTTTAAATTTAGTTAATAAATATCACGCGTGTAAATGAAGTGAATAAAATTAAGCTACGCGAAGGCAATTAAACTTACGAATATATATTTTTTTTCTCGCTACACCTTTCGATTATGATTTAAGACACCTACGAGACGTTCTCGACGTTTATTCGTCTCGATAGCCGGTGATCCAGACGCGAACTCGATGGAGCGTGTCGCGAAGTTTTCTTCCTCGACGGCATCCGCGACCGAGAGGGCTTCATCGGGTTCCGCAGCCGGCGCGTGAGATTGGTTTGTCATCCGAGCGAAGCTCCATCGTTTCTAGCATACTCTCTACCTCTCATGGACGATCTTGAGACAATTCCGTGCGGATCGTCGGGCACGTAGAACGCTCGCGCGGATCGCACGGAAGATTGGTCTTTCGGCGGAAGTGGGAAGGTCGAAAGGAGAGAAAACGAAGAGGAAAAACAGATAGCGAGACAGGGCTCGCTTCCTGGATTTAAGATCTCGACGGTTCTCGAGAATCGAGAGAAAACAACTCCGCGATCCGCGAAGTACAGGCGGGATGTTTCTCCAGGGGGGGATGGAGAATCGGAAGATGAAAACGGGGGATAGAATGAGAGGGAGAGAGAGAGAGAGAGAGAGAGAGAAAACGGTGTTCGTGAATCCTAAGAGTTACGGAGCTTCGAAGCGAAAGGGGGGAGGGGAGAGTGGCCGGGCCATAATCCATACATTCGCGGGAAATAAATAATACACGAGCACCAGGACCAGGGCGGTCGGCTCCGCCGTACATTGGTCAGAGGATGAACTTCTATCCCCCATATTCGAGGAAAATATACGAGATCCGAGTCCCTTTCCATGACTCGTCTCCACCCACGGAGTTTCCTCCTTCTTCCCTCTTCCCATCCCCTCCCCCTCCCCCCCCTCTCTCTCTATCTCTCTGTGATCGCAGAGAGAGATATAGACCCTGTTTTGTACGAGAGCTCCTTCTTACCGCTCTTTGAACGATATTCCGTCTAATAGCGCGCACTCGATGCGCCGAGAACGTTTGCGATGTACTTTCGAAAGATAAACTGCGTACGAAATGTGCGTCGTCGCAGAAAAGCGTCCCTCTAATTGCACTCTCGCGAGATCTTTTCTACTTCCATTTATTTTTTCGAGATAGGAATCAACATTTGCGACTTTCTCTCCATGTGTCGTACACGTGCGCGAATGTATATAATGTATATAATGTATATAATGTACGTTTTATATATATATATAGCGTCTCTCCGTTTTTCCCGTATTTTGCACGATACTGCCCCGCGTGAAAAGCATCGTTAAACTGAAGAAGCAACATTTTCGTTGAATTTACAGAAAAGTAATAAGTAATACCTCTTCGTATAAAACGGGGATTGAGGGCTTTACTATTTTCACGCGCGAAAGATGTGCAATTTCCATCTCGCGCGCGCAACTCGAAAGAAAAATATTCGCATAAATAGATAAAAAAAAAAAAAAAGAAGAATAAGAAAATATCGATGCTTCGCGCAAATGATTGGATGTGAATGATTTAGATCGATCGGAGCATCTTCTCGGTCAAAGGATAACGAAGTCCCTCGGAGCTTTCTTGTTCTACGATCCGAGGAGTGACCGCGGTCGCGAATCCGCGCTCACGCGGCGCTTCCTTCCGCTTGGTCCGGTCGTCTTTTCCGTCTTTTGATCACGCATTCCGTTTCGAGAGACGTTCCCCAGTGGTGGGTGGTTTTCCTTACCAGTTATGAGAGTTATCTTCCGTGCCCCGTGCGAACGCGTCACAGCGAAGGCCTTCCCTGTCAAAGCTCACCTGCAGATTTAACGGAGCGCGAGTCTCCGACCGCGACTGCATAATGTAACCCATAATTCGCGAATAAATGCAGCGACGGTGTAGCCGGTCCGAAATAAATATTTCGTTAAGCTCTTTCACGATGCACGCGACGTTCCTGTTTGAACGGCGAACGTCGACGGGAAAACCGCGACTGTATAATGAATGCAGAAGTCGTAATCGCGAAAAGACGAATTCGTATAACCGTAAATAAGCGAAGCGCATATTTTACATTTTTGAAATTCTCGAAATAAAATATCGATGGTAATAATAATGCGATCGTATCTAATAAAGATAATCTATAAATAGATAATGATATGTGTGTGTGTGTGTGTGTGTGTGTAATGTGTATTACTGAAGTGTAATAATCCGAACGTTGATTAAAAATTTACAGTTTGCTTTGAAATATCATAAATGTCATAGTGTCCGCTTTTCACTCGTTTTTGCCTCTGTAAATCTTTCTTTACAGTTATTGTGTACAGAAGGCCGATTAACTATCTTAAGAGATGAGTCGAAAGAGGATGTTCTTTGCAGATGTTGATTCGCAAAGGAGCATTGGGATTAATTATTAATATCTCGCGAGAGAGAAAGAGAGTTTTCTCCTCGCTTGACTGACCGCAACGTTCTTCCGTTTCCGAGAAGACCCCGTTAAGCATTTAGATTCAGACTCGCGTTTAAAAGCGTCTCACACTGCTGTAGTGCGCTTTCTGATCCTGATTTCTTTTGACGCCAAGTTCGAGATTTATCAACGTTCTAAAGACGGAACATCAAATGGGAGGATTTGCAATGCTTCTTTCCGCTCCTTAAGTAATCGAGAGATGCTCGACGCGATAATTTATTTCAATTCCACTCAAAAGCTTCGGGGATAAAATCGGAACCGGCGGCGCGATTAGTATTCGCGAAACGAAATTAAACTTGATGTTATTTTATAAATATTTTACAGTTTTTTCTCTCTCTCTCTCTCTCTCTCTCTCTCTCTCGTATTGCGATAACATTTTGTCATTCGAAGATATCTTATGATACATCGAAGATCGTTTACGTACGTAATGTAGATTTATTAAACGGCGTTTCGCAGTGTAATTCTGAATTACATTATTGCGTATAGAAATACACGTCGTGCAAAGTAGAATTTATCGAGAACTGGTCTGAAGGAGCTATTTATATCACACGAATGTATTCTATTGTTGCAGAGGGGTAGCGACGAGCTTCTGTCGCAAAGCGGGGCAGTCAGCAATGGTGCTTCAATGAGTCCACAACCTCATCACGCGGCCGACAACAACAATGACGCCAAGAAGGTGAGTGCTTTTAATTAAATGTGGAGACAGCGAGCAGTCTCCTCGTCAGTATATAGATTTCACGGGGCCCCAACGATATTTAGGGATGCTGACCTGAATAGTTGAAAGAGAATCTACTATTGGAAAATAATTTTTTATTTATTATTTATCATCATATTTAGTTATACGCGTACACACACACATACACACTTACAATAACATTTCTCGAAATGCTCTCGCAATATAAGTCGCAAATTCGTATTTTATATATCGCGTCTCTCTTCTCGAAAGAAAAATCCCTCTTTTCGATTTCGGCGACGGCAATAATACACGTGGTACGACGGAATAAAATACAAGGAACGTCGATAACTTCCTTCTCGGTCCGTCCATTTCACCGATGGTGGAGAGCGGTCGTGCGGAGCTTTTTGGGAGAGCTTTTCTCTCTCTCTCTCTCACTCTTTCTCTTTCTCTCTTCTTTCTCTCTCCCCCCGAGCTGCCTCACGGCGAACCGACCGCAACCAGAACGCGCAACGAACCATAAATCATCGCATACCAAAGAGAAATTCGTATGCAGTGACCCCGATTGAAATGCGTCCATTGAAATCTGATCGGTCGCTTTCGCGTTCCCCGAAGAGTTCTCGCGTTCCTTCCGGCTTTCCCATCGCGACGAACGTATGGCTGTCCATCAAAGAGACCGGGAAATCGTTTTTTCCTTTTTTTAGTATTTTTTTTCGGAACGAAGTCGACTAACGCTGAATCGCTGTTTGTAGAGATTTTTGACGAAACGATCCGGACAAAAACTGTCGGTGGACGAACTCGGGAAACTTAATTTTTCACGGCGGCCGGTTATTATCTTTCGCGCGTAACGACGCGCGTCAACGAGAGATATGACAAATATTAATTAGTCTCGTGTATGTGTGAGTGTATGTCGTGAGATAATCGACTACCGATAGACGAAGAGAAATTATCGACGTGTATTTCTACGGGAAAAATTAATTTTCGGCGCAACCCTTGCGCATCGCATCAAAAAGTAGAGAGAAAATAGCCGCCCGATAGCCTGACGATTATTAATCGATCTACTTACGGGATCGCGAAAGTATAGATTATTTTGTGAATGCCATTAAGAGCACACTGTATTTATGTCCCGCTGAAAATTAATAGTCGGTTCAGGGATGGAAACTGTATATTTTATCGAATATAAAGAGTCGATAAATCTCTCGTATCAGATATTTTCTCGGACATTTATATTTATTTTAATTTCTCGAATATACAAGAGATTAAAAATTCGCGCAATCTATCAGAAATTAAAAGAGTAACATTTTCGCGAGAGACGTAAGATACGGACCTTTTAGCGGAGGTAACGTACCTTAATTAATATTTTGCGCGCGCCGTCGTGGCGACAGCCGTTTACGGTGTAAGCTTCCGCAGCGAGGCAAAGGACGGAGCGACACTTTTCTCGCGCACCTGCTCTCGTCACGTATGCTTGACGTCGTCACACGTCGTTTCGACGACGACACGAAAAAATGGTGAAATTTCTGGAACGCAAACGACGACGACGACGACGACGGCGTGTTTGAAAACCGCATCGGGGGACACACGGCCATGTCTCGGATCACTCGGTTGCACGTGCACCACCGGATGTAGTCTAAAAGTTCGACCTCGTTCCTCTCCGGGCGTCGTTAATCATTTTCGTATATATGTAGCTGCAAACAGAGAGGCAAGCTCTGTGGGCGAGATACGTAAAGCGCTCTGCTTTCATTTTCCCCGGAATTTACCGAAATCCCTGTTTAACTGAATCGCCGAGTTTTTGCATCACCCGAAAAATGTCGATACGATTTGATTAATAGTTTGATAGCGCGATGTGTAGGCGTTTTCGCATTAGATCGTTCGTATTTTAACGTAAAAAACGAAATAACGAAATTCTCTTCAAAGCGCGCGGTCTTTTAGCATACGCGGTATTAATCGACGAAACCAGCGATTCGCGTATCCACGTTGCGCGTTATTTTTCCTTCAACTTTACCGTTATTTTTGATTATGACAAACAATGCCATTTAAAAATGTCAAGGCGATCTTAATAGCCTCGTTAAAACAACTGGCGGGGCGGGAGAAGCCAACTAGCTCAATTTTTTAGCAGCCGAAAACGCGTAAAGTATCGTTTTTCATCCGCGTTCGAAATATGTATAAATTACACGAAATGAATTTTAATTATTATGAAATGTAAATTGCAAACAACAACTTTTTTGCTGCGCTCTTTGATATCTTATTATTATATTTTTTCGTAGAAATTATATGTATATATATATAATGTTAATTAATTTTATACACATTATAATTATATCTCTACCGGGAACTTATACACCTTTTCTCTTTCTTGTCATAAAATTGCAAGCAACAACGAACGTTGCTGTTTTACAGAGCATTCGTGGAAATGAAAATAATCATGCTGCGTCGCTCGACATTTTCCATGACGCACAAATATCTCGGCGAGAATGCGAGAATGCGCATTACGATAGTGCGACCCGTGTAACGCAAAATCTATCGACGATCGTTAATGTAACGTGTTTTTCACGAGAGCATGTGCTTTTTGCGTGTATTTACTCGTGATCGCGAGGACGGATTCGATGACAAAGCCAAAGCCTTTCCGGCTTGCCGCCTTTTACTTTGAAAATGTACGCGCTTTACTTTTCCGACGAAAAGTCTCGCACGAGACGAGAGAAATAATTAGCAATCGCCGAGAATGTACACGTTTACTTTACGCGCCAGCTGAAGACGCAACATTTACGCGAAACGCGAAAAAATACTGCGACAAATATCACAGAATAGCTGCGGCAAAGCCTCGCTACATTATCGTACTTAAATCAGCAACAGCACGATAATAATATTGTATAATAGAAATTAAAAAAAAAAAATACACATGATTGACAAATCATAGTAGACATACTAACGAAATCATGTGGTTGTAATCGATTTATAATATACGTAACGCTAATGTAACGCATAACGAAATTAAAATTATTCCAGTTAAAATTATTCAAATAATTTGCTTCTAATCTCATAAAAAAGAACACACACACAGTTTCTCCTAGAAATATTTTAAAAAATGTTTCGAAATTATATTTCGTGTCCACAAAGTGATCAGAATCACGATTTGTTGGTTTCCTTTCTAAACATAGGCGAGAATAGCTTAGGGACCTTTCCCTCTCGGTTGCGGAATTGCTCCTGGCCGGAGCAATTTCTTCCCGACCCACGGTATATATTTCGGAACGACTCTGCCATAACACATATGCCTCTTACTTAATATAAATTGGCGTTTGGGAAAAGGGTCTGGAGGGTGCGATTTATCAGAGAGGAAATCGAACCCGCGCTGTTGCCCGCCGTCGGCGCGAAATCTGTTAGGAGCAAGAAAAAAAGTCGATCCCTCTCGCGGACAGGGAAAGAGGGGGCGCGGCTAAGAAAACGTATAGAGGGAAGCATCTTCTTACAATCCGGGAGTGTGTTTTCATCTTCCTTCCCCTCCTCAGTGAAACTCGCTGACCGACGTACATCATCTGCTCGCTATCATTGCGAGCGTGCGATACAGCAGGTGCTTTTCCAACCTATCCTCCCTTTCTCTCTCTCTCTCTCTCTCTCTCTCTCTCTCTCTCTCTCTCTCTCTCTCTCTCTCTCTCTCTCTCTCTCTCTCTTGTCTCAATGTCTCTTTTTACTTTTTTCCCTTTTAGCAACATTATTATTTTTTTTTTTTTTTTTACTGCATAATCCCTCTCGCGTATCTTTCAGAGCTCGTGTCCGCGCCGCGCAAAAACTCTCTGCCTTGGCGTTTTATTAACTTAAAATTAAAAAGATTTTCAAAAACCTATATTCACATGATTTTTTTTCAAATCATATGATATATTTTTATGTACTAATGTGTTAACATGAGGAGAAGAGAGAGAAGAGATAGAAAAATTGTATCTACTTTTTTTTAAATCGATTTTTACTTCTTTATAACATATCCTCGCAAAAATCACGCAAATTAGTCTCGCCGCAAAGAAAGCGACGCGTCAAAGAATCACTATTTCACGATGCTTGCGGAGTGCAAAATCCGCGGGTGCGAAGAATCGAAAAGCGAGGAAAAAAGGAAGGTAACGAGGAACGGCGAGAATTTCTCTTTCTCTTGAAGGCGCGACGGACAGGGAAGTAGAAAAAGGAAAAGAGTCCTGCCGATGTTCGTAGACGATCTGAAGAGGTGCGCTCGTGAAGCTCGTAGAAGCTCCCATTCATTGCGCCTTCCAGGCTGAATAAAGCTTCGAGAGAAAAGAGAGAGAGAGAGAGAAAGAGAGAGAGAGAGAGCGCAGGTACAACCTTCCGCCGTCATATTTCCACTCCTTTGCCTTCGGGCTTTTCTCTTGATATCAATCGCTCCGGATTCGCGTGTAGATTTGTCCTCCTCTTCGGCAAATCTCCGCAAAACGACTGTTCCCCATCCGATTGGGATATCGTATCAATCAAGAAGCAGCCAAGTCTCTCTGTTTCAAGTTTCTCGATCGTCGCTGGTCACTTTAGGATTCTTTATCTAACCCTTCGACTAACAGCAGAGTGCACGTAAGTAGCAATCTGCTGTGTACTATGTACTTGTGATTTATTTTCTAGTAAAAATCATCGCTTTCGCACACGTGCGCGTCTCTTTAAATGCGACAATATTATCTGAAAAAATTTCGTGGCAAAAATTGAAATATAACACAACACTGGCGATATGTTGATTCTTTTCCGATAGGTCAATGTAATGCGAGCTTGTGTTCTTCCTCGGACAGAAGCATGCACTCTCCGGAAAATCGTATAATGCGGCATTAACTCTATAATGTTGCTAAGTGGATGCGAATCCGCTTTAATACGGATTTTTAATTTGCTCTGTAAGATCCCATCTAGCGTGAATAATCGCGTTTGAGGTGCAGGGGGAAAGGAAGGGGGGGAAGGGAGGGAACGCGGATTAAACGCGGGTATATAAATTGATTAGTTGCACGCTCGGCTTAATGAGGACCGTGTAATTTACATTCCGGCCGTTGTGAATTGCTAATTTTAATAATCGCGAAACTGGATCCGCTGAAACGTAAATACGTCTCTATCAGCGTCCCATTTCCATTTCGTAAATAATACTCCGTATAAAATTAATATCGCAATTTGTATTTCCATCAGTTACAGAGCCGCATGATAAAGACCGTCGCGATTCTTTCGAAAATTCAGCGTTTAATCTTCCATCGTTCCGCATGCGTTTAATGAATCGTGAATTAACTTTCCGCAAACCGGCTGTTTTATTAAAAGAAAACGAGAAAAATAATTCCGACAAACATCAATGCTCAATAATATTTTTAAACTTATTTTTAATATTTTAGTCCAGATGATTAATCTACGAGTATTAAGAACTATGAAGATAAATTATCAAAAAATTTATTTGAAAGATTAAACAGGAAAATGAAAAGGCATTGTATAAATTTAGGTGTGTTGTAAAAATGTAGGCTTTGTTATAAAATTACCCACACTTTCGTTCACCCTTTTTCGTTTAAGATATTAAATTCCTCCGCGTGTCGGGGTATTCGAATATCCTTAAATTTCGTAGAATAAAGGACAAAAACCTGGGACGAACTGACCGATAAAAACCGCCCCAGCGTGTTCGCTTTATTAGGACGACAACGGGGTCTCTTTTGTCCCCGTTTCTTTTTCATGCGCCATTTTCTGTCTCGTTCCGTTCCATTATCCACGAATGTTAGCCATGTCATCACTTATTCGCGCGTCCGCGTGCCTGGACACACTAGAGGATAAAAAGGAGAGAGAACATCAAGGCTTCGTTAAGGGTGTTACAACGTTAGTCGATTATCGGCTCTTCGCGGCCCTTCACTTTTCTGCTTCGATCATCTTTGATTTATGATTGTCACAATTCGCATGGCATTTGCGTCCCGTAATGAAATGTTTCCCTTTTTAATTATTTATTCCTAAATATGTCATTGTAAAAGCGCTTGAAAAGCTGTCCAAGCGTGTTTTATTTCCGAGAAAGTAATCCATTCATTTGCCATAACTCGAATCACTTATTTTGCGGATTTCAATATGTAAGTAAATTAATAATACAGTCCTCGCGTAAGGACGATTTACGTCAATTCACACAGGCATAAATAACTGGTCACGTCAACTTTGTGATGTACGGAAAGATTGGATACTTATTTCTCTTTTGACGATGTCGCGTTGTTCCCATTTTCCCGATTAAGGGCGACGGAAGGTCAACACGAGCGGCGAACTTTATGGACGCTGTTTTTGTCAGGAAAATCGTTGCTTCCTCTTCCGGAACGGTAACCTAATTTCGAAAGCGTTCAAGGAAGCTTGCATTCGAGTCCCTTCGCTGTCGCGTTTTTTTTTAAATTTAGATCTTAGTTGCTCCCGATAATGGTAGAGTTTTATATTAAAGAACGAACCGTAATTTCGATTTCTTATGAGTTTACATTATGCGAGAAACAGGCATCGTAATTTCTGTAAATTTTCCTTCAGGATGTAACTCAGATTCAACTCATATGTCAAAGGCAGCGTGTGCGGATCTCTTTTTATAATTCTAACAATTCAGAAAGTATTCTAGACGTTACGTGTCCGAATATTTTTATAACGCGATAATTTGTCAGACATTGTACATTTATAGTAAACAATATTTGTAGAAGCGAGTAATGTTATGTTTGCATTTTAACTACACACGGTAATCAACTTATTTGAGAAGAAATTAGCTTTGTTTCCCGCGTGTAAAACAATCAATGTATTGTGATTATACCGTGATCTAGACACTCAAACGTACCTTGAATGTCCGAATATTTCTCGTTATTCTGTAAACATTTTTCGGACAATATATTTATATCTGTCGGAAATTTCTGCCGACGTATCCCCGCGGAATTTATCAGTTGTACCGTTCTTCGTTTTCGCATTCCCCGCTGGAAGAATGTGTCCATGTGCTCACGCGCTTACTTGCAGCTACCAATAAGTTGACGTAGCCGTGTCGGGAGCGGCGAAGTATTCGAGATTGCTGGCGGCATGCAGCACGCGAAGTTTGCCTCCCGTTTCCCCTTCGTTCTCCATTCTCCTCCGCGAATCCCGGAATTTTATATTAAAAACGTATATATATCCGGAAAGAGGGGGGGGGGGGGGACTGGAGAAGGATTTGGGGGGCAGGGAGGAGGGGGGCAATCGCCGGCGCGGGACGTCTGAAACCGGACTGGAACTTCTCGCTGGCGTGTCTGACATATTTCATGCCGGAATGTTTCTCTCCGAATGCACCGGAACGTCGGGCACGATTTTCGAATGCCAGCCGTCCCTCGTGTGGATAATCTCGATTTCTCGATTCAAGAGCGGCAGTAATCGTATCGTATTCGCGCCGTCCTCCCCTCCCGGGCAAAGTATCACGTCCACTCGACCGGCAAATATTTCTTCTCACGGCGATTAATTCGAATCGCTCGCAGCCGAATACGTCTCTTTGGGCGGATTTTCTGACATTTTTTAAAAAATCATTTTCTAGAAATGAGATGTAATTTTTTTTTAAAGTGAAAAGAATTCAAAAACCTTTAGTAACCGGGTGGTTTATTGATGGTGTAGCAACAGTTTAAATCGGATAATAGAGAAATTTTTTTAGAATCTATACTTTTTAATACGATTTTTTAAATAAAAACTTATGTGTGCGTCTGTATATAAAATTATCTTACGAAACAATTAATATTTGCCGCGTGTTTCGTGTAGCGCGCAAAGTCGGGCAGAATTTCAATCACGTTTCATGTAGAATTCTGCATCCCGTGCCAATCTGTTCAAAGTCCGATGAGACACCGCCTCGCATTTAGCAACATCAATTAATAGTACTTGTGTCAAATCCAAGCGACATCGAATCAAAATAGATGATGAAGAGGATCGTCGAATTAGGTTACGATTGATTTGAGTCATGATGCTACGGTCGGGAAATAGACGACCCGGCGATGTTCTCATAATACGTACAACGATAGTATCGATATAGCGATTCAGCGTTTAAAAATACACCGTCGTGTCTATAATAAGCCGCGATACGTCTGAGAAGAATTTAGAAAACTTATTATTTTCAAGAACTAAAAGCATGATAGAATCTCGCTTTAACAGCTCGATCGACATATCTATATTTACGTCATACATTCCTCCTGCCGATATAAAATCAAAAAGTTTTCCAAACGGATGTTTCCGTTAATTAACACAATTAATTTTCAATTTAGTTTGTGCCGAACTTGTTTACGTAAATATCTCCCTTTTTATGCACGTCGCGTAATACAGTAACAAATTTAACTGGGTCAATTACACGATCGCCGGCATCCTGTCATTCCCGGAAACGACGGATCGCCGATACGTTGACGTCGAATAAAATCTCGGGGCCGACGAGTCGAAGCCAAGAAGCGTGTGTCGTTCGGCTTTGCCAATTTGTTTCGCTTCTTTCGCATCCCTCTCTTCGGCGGGTTTTACGCTAACAATATGGATTCACGGAGTACTCTCGATATCGAGCATAATACAATCGCTCGGAGGCGCAGAAACTGCAGGCCAATCCGGAAGGTACAAAAGAATCAAAGCGCGGACGACATAATGGCTAGTCCGATGGTGTAGTAATATTACGAGTGGGATATATGTGCCTTTAATCCGAGCGACCTGACAAAGCCGTCGTTTAGATAAATTGCTTCCACCCGCAGCTGTCCCGCCGAACATCGCCGGGTGAATCGCGCGACTGACTAACTGACATTTCGGTTTTCCCGTGAAAAATGTGATTATCGTGCGATACGCGAAAACACGGATAATACATTTCGTTTTTCAACGAATTTTTGCGTACATAATTATGTTCAAAAAATTATAGAGAGATGTGCGTATCTATAATAATCCACAATAATCGTATTCTCTAGAAAATTATTATGCACGCAAAATGATGAATATTTGTCAATTGTATGTCTACAGCTAAAGATCTGTGCAGCTGTGCAACTTATGTATCCACAGCTGTGCCGATAAACGATAACAATCGGCCTCCGCGTAAGGCACGATCGACACACGAATATCTTTATCTTGTTAGCGGTAGTCGTTATCGCGGACGCTGTTCCCTCTTTGGAGGAGGGAGAGGAGGAGGGGAGGGAGAAATTTTTTTTACGCGCTTATTACATGAGTTTAATGCACTGACACGTTTGCTAACGAACTCGATAACGGTAGCGAAAGTAGCGTTAACGGCACGAACGACAACTATCCATCCTATCTTTACGACGGCCTTTATTTGCCGGATAAGCGGCAACTACGGAAACGTTCCTTCGCATCGGTGGCACGCCACTTATCGAGTGGAAAACCGGAGGAAAACTCGTAGCGCGCGCGCAAACGAGAGAGGGTTCCGTCGTTCGCTTTTCCGCGACGCTCGCCTTGAAAATACGAAGGCTCGACGAATGAATTTATCGACGTCTGTCGACGCGACGGAGAGCTTTAAAGCAGCTCCCACGGCTACGATGAGGGAAGCGCATCCCGAATATTTCCGTACCGCGGAATTACACGCGCGGAGGAATATTTCGTCTCGCGTTTCCGAAAGATACGCTTTGCCGCGCTGATCAGTCACTCGAGGTTATCGCAGAATCAATGTAACGTTTATCAGCATATATAGAAACTCGATTGTTATTTTTAAGCTGAATCTCGTAAATTTTGCGTCAGCTTATAAATTGTTCGCTTACGTTATAAATTTCTTTAATTCGATTCGATTTGAAATATGTTCCGTGCATCGGAACGTATGCTGGAGAAGCGAAGCATGACGAGAATATGCGATTTATCACGCGAAGATTAGGACAATTGGATGGAGAACTAGAGCTACAAAGTAGTGTGAAACGGGTAACGAGATCCTATTAAGATTCAAAGCTGCTGGAGCCGTGCCAAGCCGCACTTTCCGAAAACACGAGCGAAGGTGCATATGTGCGTGCATACGTTTCGCGAATAATTTAGACAAATCGCGATATCGCTCACTCGACATTATCGGTCACTCAAGTAAACCTCTTTAGTCATTTTAATTTACTGTGTCAAATTGTTTCCATATTGATATTAATTACTGCAACAGGCTACGCGAATACAAGTAAAATTATCTTTTTAGTTCATTTTTTGCAGAAAACAAGCTGTCCTAATATCTTATAAACTAATTTAATTGTTGAATAAAATTGAGTCACAGTGTTCGGCCGCATAGATTGGAACTATTTGGAATCTCAAATATTTTTTTCCGTAATTTTGCTACTTTCTATCATCTTTTAACAAATTTTGTTTTCTGTTCTGAATTTCAATGTACGTGTATTTCAGAAACGTAATAAAATTACGATTTCTTCAAAGTATAGTCACCACTAAAGCGCCTCAAATACTCTGAATTGCGAATTCGTTCTGAATTGATTGTTTTTTTTTCAAAAAAAAAAAAAGTATCTTAATATCCTTATGCGCGTGTCTGCGCGGTATAGAATTTTTTCAGTTTGCCGAGCAGCCATTGAAATGTTGGCTTCGCTTTGAAGCACAGTAGAAGCACTCTTTTTTATAAGAACAAACTCGCGTACATACACATATTGCTTTAGTCGTAGCTATTATTCAATTAAATACTTTTTCTCGTAGATAAAAAATTTACCATAATTATGCATGAAACTCTGCGCACGCGTAATTAACGTACCATTCGAAAGACATCACCTTTATGCATGCAAATGGAACTGCGATGTCAGAAACAAAACTTCGAAATCCTTGATGCTTTTTTTTACGATCAAATACAATTATTTGAAAATTCACCGCTCGGCTTTATTATTATTTTTTTTTTTTTTTAGCATTCTACAATTTTTGATCTCTTTTCCGGGAGAAAATAATTCTTATTATAACGCAATAGATACTTGGTTGACGTTTTCGTAAAATATATTATGTATAATTGCCAAGAAATATTTATGAGAAATATGTATGTAAAACGTGATTCTCTGCTTATTAATATATGTTGTAAGAGTATGTTTTGAATTGCGTCGAGATTTATGCTTACAAAATACAGATTCCAAAATTAATTATCATGTAATTTAATATTAATCGGGTTTTGCCAGTTGTAGACTAATGAAATCATTATTAACTAAGCTATATGCTACGCATATGACGGAAGAGTCTCTGATAATGTATCAGTGATTATGGTAGCCCGTTATTAATATTTGTTATTAATAATAATTTAGCTTCTACGGGGGAGATATTAATTATAGTATTGATAGATTATTAAATATTAACTCGATGAAAGTATATTGGGAAAACTCGATTTAATAGAAGTCTTTATTACAATGTCGAAAAGAGTGGATGACTGTACTTAGAGTACAAAAAATCGTGGGATTTCACGGCGAGCTATTCTACTGGAAATTCAAGACGTTTTGTTTCCTTGATAACATCAACAGTAGAAGAAACCATCGCATCGTGAATTACACAGCTTGCACAGTTAATAATATGTCGACAAATATTTTTTCTCCGATATACTTCCTTTATACACGTACGCATTCGTTCCTCGTTAAGTTTACCCCTGGCAACGCGTGCCTCGGATCGAGTTCTCGAATTTGCAGCAAACGTTGATATCCCGATAAGTCCCTCCCCCCAACCCCTCTCTCCTTTAAACTGTCGGAACTTACTCTTATGTTTGAACTCTCCTTCTATCGGGGATTCTAGAGCAAATATAGAGTTGTGCTGCGGTATTAATCGCAGCGAGGGATTCAGGCATCATTTCGCAAACATATCTCAAGACGGTTGGTATTGACAGCGATAAGACTTTTTTATGTTGTATATAGATGTTAATATTTGAGCGAATAAAATGTCGCGCATGGAAAATTAATATATGACGAGAAAAACAATTATTATAGCCGCAGACTCGTCGAAATAAATACACACTCCATTTGTATATTTATATATTTATCGCAAGTACAAATGATGCATGGAACTAGAAAGCGTCGACAGGACTGAATAGATGAATAATAATTCTATTTCCGAGTGATGGAAGCGCGTTCTTTTCATTTGCATTTAATCGAGATCGACTGATATCGCGATACGACGTCGGTAATAATCCGATTTGATCTCCGAAGCACGTCTACAAGCTCAACCTAAGTCGATGTCGTTACGCATATCACGTCATTAAGTTTATGAATACGAAGATCGTAACTCGCGCTTAATTACTTGAGCGATCGTGTCGCACGAAAGCCGGGCAATAATTAAGTAGAGTGAAACCGAAAATACAATTAACGTATATTATTCGTACGATGCGCAATATTTATATCAACATAATTTTAATTTACGATATTAGCTTCTTTTATTGGATTACAATCCACGATATAGTTTGTTAATTACACAAATGTTTTACAGTTCTATATACATGTACACGTTAGCTCTCTGTTTGCATTTTCCCGAAATCATAATTGCTCGATTGATATCTGCAGTATATTTTATCAAGAATACCAAACAAATGCACGGTGAAAATTGATTGAACTAGTTTATACGTAGCCGGAGCGTTTTATTGATTGACGTCATCGTCACAGTTTCGAACTAGCGTTGACCACGATTTATAAGACTCCGTATTACCAACAATCCATTTACTTCCATCGTCGGGTCAAATTTGTCCACCTTAGTTTCACTAATTATTCAGGTAGTGTCTCTTGTTAGTAGCGTAGGATTAGATCTTTATCAACGCAAATGGACGCGCAATCGATTCGACGGTGGATCGAGTCGTCAGAATCGCTTCTATTTCGCGCGTCTTTTTCGTGGAAAGAAAAACGTGCGATTAAACGCGTGTACAAGCTGGCCGAAAAAAAAACTGGTTTATCTGAATATTTATCGTATCGTCCAGAGGACACCGATAGGCAGAAAGGGGTGAACGGTTCATCAATATAACCAGCACTTTCGTTCCACCCTGGCTTACCCTCGAATCTGTCTCGAACCCTTCTCCCCATAAAAGCAATGAAAATGGAAGAAATCCTCCCCGTCGTGATATTCCATCAATGTATTAACAGACGCCGTCAATTTTTCCCCTCCGTGTCGATGTTAAATGCGAAACTTGGCTTGCGATCTTAATACGGGATGAATTCCTATTAACGTGTCCTTTACGATGAATAGCCTATCGCGTGTTAGCTGAAAGTTAAGGCTTTCTTATCAGCTGCGGAAGTTCGTGGCGAATAGAGCGATTCGATGAATTTAATTATCCGTTCAATTTCGAAACTTGATCGTATTTCTCTCGCGAGCGATTTTTAAATCTGTCAATTAATAATTATGAACGTACGATCATCTGCTATTCAGTCAAAATTGGCCCCCCGTATGATATGTAGATTCGTTCGTCGAATCCGCGTATTATTCATCCGAGATTGCGGCGCGTTGGGAAAATGCATCAAGCTCCGATCAATTATTCGCAAAACTTTAATTCGGTTTAAGACGACGCTCCGACGATTAGCGCATTTACATTTCGCACACGTCGATCGATTCGTATTCTACGAGGGCCGCGAGATTGATTTCTCGTTAAACTTTAATCCGATCGCGATTGCAGATTCGATAATACAACCCGTGTTTAAATTCGTCCCGCTCGATTCGTGCATCATTTATCACTTCTTCGGATACCGAAGAAACGCAGAAGAGAGGGCCGTAGTATTATTCGCGTGTCGCGTAAAATCAATCTTTCCGCGATTCGATTATAGCTTTGGTGCGATTTGGAACGCAAAATTCTGCGTCTGTATACGCAACCATGATGTCATGTTCCCATCAATTCAACCGACGCATTAATCATCTTTCATAAATTTAATGTTTCTTTAACATTATTTTATTACTACTCATCTCTCTCTCTCATATCTCTTCCATGAAGCGAAAAATTAATAACATCCCGGTTCTCCTCTCGCCGCTGATTGGAATTTAAATTAATTTTATTCAATATCTATTGTTATCGCGCATTCGTCCTAGTTGGAAGAAATTTGTCGGATACATCGGCGACGCTAAATATACATCCATCGCCGGCGGGCCAACTAGCAAAAATCCGGAAACCCGATGATCAGAAGCACAGTTTGTTTTTCCGTCGTTAATTATTCAATTATTTTCGCGCTTATACGCTGTAAAGGTTAAAGGTCGCGGTACAAAGAACTCGAATATAATTTGCTGAAAGATGATATGTATAACATACTAAAAACAAATTGTAACAATTATTTAGACGCCTTGCGAAGAGAGAAGCGCGATTAGAAATATCTTTCACGAAATGTTACGTGTGTGGGACTAAAAATTCGCTGAACCGTCGCCGAAAGTCTGCCGAGTAGTAACACGTTTCTGTCGGCGATCGAGCGTGTCGAATCGATGAAAGAAAGGAAATAACGAGCGAACTCTTTTGCCGAAAGTAAAGGAGGGAAAGGATATGGCTACGGTAATCGGAAGGGAGAAAGGGAGAAAGCGAGCGGCGAGATTGCAGGTTGTCGATAGAAGAGGGTCGGATGAGAGGGAAGAGCCCAGACCAAGCGGTGTCGGACCCGGGTTTCGCGGGTGGACGGAGAGACGTAATGCATATTGACGTTTTGCCGATAATTCCCGCGGCGTCGCGGCGCTGGGCGTCGAGCGAGAAAACCCCCCCGACCTGCACAAGAGAGCGTTTTGCACGCGGAGATCTGCGGATGGGACGCGACACTCCGGGATAAGGGTGGAAAAATGAAGGGAACGAGAGAACACTTTGCGTCTCGATTGAAGACTTTGCCAAAAGATTGAACGAATCCTCTCTCGTGTCTCCGCGAGCCTTACGTTTCGTTTGTCATTTTAAACAGAACGATAAAACGTCGATTTTATCGGAAATTTCAAGAAATGATTTAGAGAAGCTTATTATTTTAGAAATATATATATTGTTCGTATATTCTTCTGACAATAAGCAAGTTATAAAAATTTGTTTCACATTTCTATCCGCGGTCTCTTTCTCTTCTCTCTCTTTTCTCCCTCTTCTTCTCGTCATATTCAAAATTTTTATGAAGTTTTTAAAACATTTGATCAATTTTGTAAATAAAATCTTACAAATTGATCGCGAAATTTATATTTTCATGAATCGTTTGCTAATAATAATGATGTAAATTGCCTTCGAAAGCCGATTGCAATTTTGAGAATTTTTATTACGCGCGAATAATACTCTATATGCATGCAATCGTGCGTCTACGCGCGACTACAGCGCAAACTTCTCCTATTTTTGTAGACACGTGTGTTTGTTTAACACACACTAATATTTAACAAAATATGTCCGACGCGTGTATTCATAAACACCGATGGATCGCAACCAAACCGCGTTGATCGCCGTCATCACGCTTGCTTGTTTTCACGTGTTGTTGCGCGAGCGCGATTTCATCCGCGATACATCGGGCTGACAAATTTTTTCTCTAACCACTTTGACGTTCGACGCGACCGTAGAAAATTTCTAACGCTCTTGCTCGAGCGGTATTATTATTATTTTTTTTTTTTTTTGCTTTAACCCGACCGATCGAATTACCGCTCGCTCGTCGCAATTGTCGAAAACGCAAGAGCGGTTTTTGCGCTCCTGTCCGGCGTGCAAATTATTCCCCGAATGCAACTTTGTCTCGTGTAATCAAGCCGAAAACGGATTACCGGAAACCTATTTCAGGTCGAAAACGTCCAATATTATCGATCGCGTTTTCATAAAAAAAAAAAAAAAAACTACGCGACTTTGTCCGGATACTCATTAAAATATACACAATGTTAGGCAATTACTGTACATTTTTATTATATTATGCTGATGTGCATATTATGATTTTGTATATAAACCATTTAAGATTTAATTCGCTCGAACCTTCCAAATATCTTCGGCTATCTAATAATACAAAATAATTGGCTCCAAAATTGGTTCTGAAGTGTTTTATTAAAAATTGATGCGGTAATCGTATAAAATATACCGATAAAACGGATTAAATGATCGACGAGGAAGGATATTTGCCATTTGGGAAAAGTGGATTTGACACGTGACTGTGACAGAAAAAGAAATTAAAAATAACTTTGATCATTTTTACTAAATGCGGAGCGATCGCGTTCGGTCCCGTGTTTCTGAAATTCATCGGACCGTATTTATCCGGTCGACTCCTCGATCGTTTCGTCAAAACAACCCCTTCATCCGTGCAGCCCTCGGCATATGAAATTCGATCGAATTAATTAATCTGCGATGGTTGCGGTGGCTGTCACGATATATATTCGCGCGCGTTTTTTCACGACGGGCTCAGCCGGTTAATTCCGCGAGTTTGTCACACACACAGAAAAAGAGAAAGAGAGAGAGAGATAGATAGATAGATCGCTGGTGGTTGCAGGAAACCGGGAGAGCGGAAGGGTGCGATGTAGAAAAAAAGAGGGACAAGTGTCCCATCGAAATCGATACCGTGGCTGAAATTCATCGGAGTCGAACCCGCACGATGATTGGCGACCGGAGGTTTGCGAGGTGCAATCGGCTGCTGCTGGATGTTGCTGGGGGTAGAAGGGAGGGTAAAATGAACGCGCGAGGGGGGCGGGCGAAAACGATCGTTTGTATAACTATATACGAAACACAAGTGGCGGTTGCTCGCGCGCGACGCGGCGGATCCATGCCAAGCCAAACAGAAAATAACTCATTATTGGCGTTAATTAATATCGAGAACGCGGACGCCCGTGCAGGTTCGCAGCACGTTGCTCTCATTCCCCTCGCCTTAACCCTTCCGCTTCAACCTCTGCGGATACATTTCTTCTCTTTTCCGTCTCGCTATGTTTTTTCGAGCGTAGCTTTTCGCTGCGCTCTTTTATCACGTTTCATCGAGATTCGTTTCTCTCTCTCTCTCTCTCTCTCTCCCTCTGTCTTTTTACGTCACGTGATTGGATTTGAGCCGATTCGAGCCAGCCAGTCTCCTCCTTTGTCTTTCTTCTTACCATATTTTTTTCTCTCTGACGGTCAATTGGATAAACCAAAGATTTTTCTTCTCGCGATATCTTTCTGTCAGTCTTGTTGAAAATTTGCGTTATAATAATATCAACGATAACGACAATAATATCACGAACGAACGATGTTTCTTTGTTACATAGCCGTATGATCCTTCTTCCTCGCGCTGACGATCGATGCGTTTTTCTGGATCACCGGGAAAATGACTTTAATTCTCACGCCTGAAGCTCAATTCGCGCGCTAATTAATATATACGATGACGAGAAAAAGTGAATCGATCGCTGATTCCGATGGTTTAAATTATGCACATTGAAATAAATTTTTGGCTGCTCGCTTTCATGAATTTTCAGTCGCCGCATATTAAATCGGTGAAGTAAAAATAAAAGTCCATGCTTTTCATATTTTATATTCGTTGCGTATTCAAAGCTAAATGTGATTCCGCGTTCTTGTCGATTCATTTTTCTATATTGTGTATCATATTATATTCCATAAAATATATTGCCGTTATATATATGTATATATGTATATATTATATAAAATCCATAAATAATCTATAATAAAACGCAGCTGGAAGAGAAATTAGAAACACGTATGAGTAATAATTGATAGTTTACTCTTTGCAAATAACGAAAGATTCCCAATAAAAGGGACTTTTTAATAATTGACTCCAAAATTGTGTGTATGTGGTTCTGAAATCTATTATGAAAAATATATTGCGGTAATCGTACAAAATATACCGATAAAACGGATTAAATGAATGACGAGAAAGGATATTTGGCCGGGAACAGTGGATTTGACACGTGACTGTGACAGAAAAAGAAATTAAAAATAACGTTGACCATTTTTACTAAACACGAAGCATTTGCGTTCGATCCCGTGTTTCTGAAATTCATCGGACCGTATTTATCCGGTCGACTCCTCGATCGTTTCGTCAAAACAACCCCTTCATTCGTGCAGTCCTCGGTATATGAAATTCGATCGAATTAATTAATCTGCGATGGTTGCGGTGGCTGTCACGCTATATATTCGCGCGCGCTTTTTCACGACGGTGAATTCCGCGATTTCGTCACACATAAAGAAAGAGAAAAAGAGAGAGAGAGATCGCTGGCGGTTGCAGGAAACCGGGGGAGCGGAAGGGCGCGATGCAGAAAAAAAAAGAGGGGCAAGTATCCCATCGAAATCGATACCGTGGCTAATATTCATCGGAATATAAACTTTTTACAAGGAATGATTCGATTACGCGAGTTCGTCAAAGAACCCGTGATTAAAATTTGACGGCGAAGCATCCGAAACGGCGGAAGCAGGCCGACGTTATAAAGAATTCGTCGCCAGAATCTACGTAGGGATGCACAAAGGCTCGACAACCCCGATACGCGAATGCGTTCTATTGTGGAGCGAAGGCGGAGGTCGACGACGACGATGATGGTGGTGAGAGGGAGAGAGAAGGAAGAGGACGGGCTCCTCTTCCTTTCTGCATCATCCTCGAATGCACTCGGGTGCATCTGTCGCGGGCTCGAGCGCTTATCTCGGAGTTCCGTAGACTCCCGGAGCTCTCTTGGATGGCTTTTCCGAAGAAAGGAGTCCGGGTTTTCCTGCCGGGGCGAGGGTCGGTGAAGGGCACGGGGTTGAAAACGGGGCGACGGAGCGAAATAGTGGTCGGGGGTAGGATGTCGGGGAGAGGATGATGGCGTGGCGGGGGGAGGGAGAGGGGGGGGGCTACTTGGATTTCTAATGGAGATGCGACTGCCGCCGCCGCCTGTTGCGTCGTCGTGGCACGTGCCGTCGAATCTAAATGCGCTTGCACCATTAGACGACGATGCTCATATCAGTGTAACTCGCTCGAGAATATTACGACATCGTAATGACGTGTAATTTGTGTAATTCGTGTAAACCGTGGAAGATTCTTTTGTCGGGTTCTCGCTACCAAAAATATTTTTACGTCGAAATTGGCAAATTGGCGACTAATTACGTCAATTACGTCAGTTTTCTTAGAACATGTTTAAAGCATATAAATATGATTATAAATAAGATATTTTAGATTGAGAAATGCAGTTGTCAAACAATACTTACGTTGTTACGAATATATATTATTTATACTTACTTTGTTGCGAATATATATTATTTATTGATTTCATAATAATAATCTGATGGTGCGTTTCGACGTTATTAATTATCTCGATTGAGAGTTCTAGTTTCGAAATAAAAACAAATTTTACTTCTCTCTTATCGGCGTTAACACAAACTCGAATGCATTTTACAAAGCTTTCACCAGAATTTGCGAAGCCTAAAGCTAACTAACGCGTATCTCCCCTATCTTCATTTGCATGAAATAGAATTTTTAAACTATCGGCTTTAAAGCTCACTTTCGTTTTAAATCGAATAAGCGCAACTTCGGTAGCAACTTCCAAAGCAGGCTACAAATTCTATCAATCTCAGTCTGATTTTACCTAAAGATTTCTATTTAATTTATCATTTACTTTTTCTTTTATTTTTATTTGAATTAAAAATCTTGTATTAAAAATATATACCAAGTGTATTAAAGAAGATACGTATAATTATGTTTTTTTTTTTTATTAATCGATTTATTTCATTATTCTATATATGAAAGTATTTAGATAAAAACATATTGAAAAGTGGACTTTTACTGTATAAGAATGCACCTTTTTTTGTCACAATACATCAAAATAAATTAAGAATCTCGTAAAACATTGATTTTTTTACGATTCTATTTTAATATTTTTATATGCAAAATAGTTAATTGATTTATGTTAAAATGTAATATAATTTTATTTCAAACAGCAAAGATGAGCTTTATAATTCTTAAGCAGTTCTAAAAAATGTTAAAAGTTTTAAATTCTTAAAAAATTACCGCCATACGATAGCTTCCTCTACACAGTATTACCAACTGAATGGTAAAAATGTAGCACATTGAATCTAAATATACTTTAGATACTTTGAATAACAAAATCGATATTGAATAGCTGTAATCGACGCACCGAACATTCCTTTCTTTTATTACTCGATAAAATAATTAATGCTAGTTCATACTTATATACAGTTAAAGAAAATGATTGCTATTCAAGAATTACGAATAAAATTATAAAGCTCGGTAGATGTCGAAATTGATATTTAAGAGCAAAGATATTCTGATTTTCACGAAATATCGCAATTGTGTCAAACTTACGATCTTTCTCCTTCAATATTCTCCTTCAATCGGCCGACGCAGCACTTTTTATACAGTTAAAGATGCACTAAATCTGACACAATTATATTCGACAATTCACTCTAATGACCGGATTCACATCTTGTTTACTGACGCGCGCGAACGGCGGCGCGCGCCGCGAGCCGAAGTTCGCCGAGTCACGGCGGAGTCAGCCGAGCGTCAATGTGACATCGACCGGGCTGCAACACGTTGTTCCGTAGACACGTTCGCGCGCTGCGGACGCGGCGCGTCGCGTCGGCGGCGGCGACGGCGATCAGTTCGGTTATGTTTCGGTTTATTAACAAGAATCTCGTGGTCGGGAGTGTGGAAATGGCGGAGGTGGGTCGCGACATCGGCGTCGGCGTCGGCGTCGGCGTCGTCGAACAGCCGGCGCCGCGTACGTCGTCGTTCGACGTTTATCGCGAGTCTCACCACCTGCTGGCGCTCGGGGGATCCATAGGCATGCGCAGCAGCCTCAAGCACGAAACGTGGGACAGGAGAGACTCTCACCTGAGGATGTGCGTGGACTTCCTCGGCGTAAGTGTATTCTCTCTCTTGTGCTTTACACGCAAATTGTTCTTTCGTCGCGCGTTTCGAGAGACTTTCATTCCGTCCCCGGCTATATTCGCTCTTTTTCGCGCTCATGGCGTCGGTTGATATCGGCGATGCGAGGCATGACGGGATTGATGTTTGAATCCTGCGAGATGATTTTGACGAACAGTCCATTTCGCTTGCCGATTACGAGATATTCGCGCTTGGCATTATTTTGGCGTTCTTCTCTTTATGAATGTTCGTTTAATATTTATCGAAACTCTTCAACGTCGGAAACGATTAGACGTGAAGTTGCCCCTCTCTCTCTCTCTCTCTCTCTCTCTCTCGCGCTACTTTCGCTTCATGATACGTCACGCGCGTCGTGTTTTTCAATAGTGGTTTTTTGCATTTCATCTTGAATACTGTGACGCAAGAGATATAAACTATATTTATTTAAACAAGGAAATTGTCGACACACACAATAACATTGTTTTTCACTTGAAATAACACGAGATCCGCATACGATGGAGAAATATTTCGCGATAGTTTGCTCGCAAAATATATCATAATATATCGATATACGTGTGTCTAACGTTTTTATAACGGAAATCATATTACGCGTTCAAAAAAAAAAAAAAAAAAAAAAAAGAAAAAAAAAACTTAAAAAGAAGAGAAAAGAAAAACGTTTAATTGCTCGATCCCGAAAGGTTACTTCGAATTCGACGTCGACCTTGCTCTCGGCCCCTCTTATAAATTACGATTGACCGAGGTCGAAGGTTTAGGGGGTACGCGACTATTGCGTAACATTTATCTTCGTGCAAAAGCAAGGAGAACGCGCGTGTGCTTTTTTTCCCTCCCCGATTTTCTCTCATTTTGGGAAATGCCTCGAGGGCGAGCAAATGAGGCGAATGCATCCAGCCGCCTGTTACGGGATCTAAATCACGTTTTTTCCTGCCTTCCCTTTAATCCTGCGCTTTTCCCTTTGACCGCTTTCTTATATCGAGTATTCGCGATGTGGTCCTTGATGATTAATGTTGCGTCGAAATGTATTTCGGGGGCGATATAAAATTTCGGTCAAAATCGGTCAAATATTTACGTACGTTTCTTTGAATCGCGGAACCACGACTTGTTCACGAAGTAAAAAGAGTCGTCGTATATCTCTATTTTTCCGTTTTACCTTCAAACAGATGCTCGATGTACCGGGATTTGTATTTTTTAGCGTCGCCGGTCTCTAGATCGCTTTATCGCAAATTGTATTGTAGTCTCGAGTACGCGCAAATAATTGAGACTTTTAATGCGTCGTTTATCTTATGTGCTCGGAGTAGAGCGTGCGCGAATTATTAATACAATAATAAATGGCGCCACATAAACACATAAACAATGTGTAAGTAGTGCGACGTACGGCTGTTACAACCTTGAGATGAAGGTGAGCAAAACTTAGTAAACTTGTGCGAGCGGTTGATCTCATATTATATGCGACTGTATTACGTGCACAGGTTACATTATATATATACATATATATACACTTATCATATATATACTTATTGACCGTAAAATTCAGTAAAGTTCTCGAGATTATATGCGTCTCTTGCGATATAAACGTACAGTGAATCATCGTCGCCGCAATACTTTTTATCACATTTCGAATATTTATTGTTCGCTTATATTTATTATCGAATATATTTTATGCAATATATGATATAAATATATATATATTTTTTTTTATTTGATCATAACCGTTACGAGGATGCATTTATTTATTTATTTTTTTAGTCGATTTTATAAAACATTTTAAGTAAACATAATAAAATATTTAAATTCTTGATAAAAAATCATGGTTTATGGAAAAATAATAATTATTTTATATCGTTAAAAACGCTCGAATTACGAGAATTCATTTAGTAACATGAGATTTCATTATACACACTCGCAATGTAATAACATCGCGATATATTTATCCATTTTTTCTCTCTACATTGTATCATTAATCCCCGTGTAATATTTTTATGAATATTATTATTTTTTTTTTAGACAAAAGAGTAATATTTGTTACGTATTTTAATGAAATAATTTAGTTTATCCTTCGGAAAATTTCGAGTTTCTTCAATATTAAGATATTCTCGCGTCCCGTAATGATCATATTACTTGTGAATTCGACGAATCATTTGTTATCATGAAAACATTGATGGCGAATGTCAAGAGAAACAGTACTCGCGAGAGATCGAAGCATCCATTCGACGTTTTCCGTAAACGACCGTGCTTAACGATCGTCATGACTGCGTAATAGGCAGCATCCGTTACAGGCAAGTTGCTCTCATTTACAGATACTTTTAAGGCGTCGCTTAACGGCGACGGCGCCGTAAAGGTTATCGGCCTGTTAACTTCACTTTTACACGCTTACCTTTCGACGTTTATGGAACACGCAGGGACGGAGTTACGAGTCACGTGTTTATCGTCCGCGTAAGACTTACTACCGGCGCTTTATGCCGAATAACACGACGTTACAGATGTAACTGCGTGTGATACGCTACGAGGAATTTACAATTACTACTGCGGCTTTCTGTTTTACGACGTCTTGGATACGCGTATCTCGTATAAAACTTTATTAGAAGCCGCGTACAAAACACCGAGGTAATTATGGAATCACGGCGTCGTAATTTGAACGATACATATATGTTTTTGATTTTCACACCATACTGAGAAATGGATTTATCATTTAAATAATAAGACAAAAAAGTAATACTACTGCTAATATTATTAAAAGCTGGGCATTTTCGAATTACTTTATACGAAAGACGTTTAAATTAATTAATATTCTTTTCTCTATTTTTCTTTCGCCAAAATTGCCATTGGAAATTTTTATTAGGTACATCCATAATGATAGTGTTAGGTACGTGTAACGTCGGGAAATAAATGACCTCGTGTCAGACAAGAAATTACGCTATAGCGACCATGCATTTGCCGATAAATCGCAGGATCGTATTCGACTTTTGGCGTCACCCGTCGTGACGCACGAGGCTCGCGTGGCCTATTTTCTAAGAGCGATTTTCCACGAATTCCTTCATTATGTCCAATTATCGATTACGTTACGATAAAGAAAATCGATCGACGAGACCTGTCCGAGATCGAGGATGCGCTTTAAACGAGAAGGACAGAAGCGGAGAACAATCCTCGACTCTCTTATCGATCAAAATATATAGAGTACAAAATTTAGATTTTTTTTTTAAAATATCGTCTCTTTGTACAACGCGTATGATCGTGGACTTAGCAACCGGTGGCTCAAGTTTCGCTTCAAAGTGACGTTCCACGATCGTGTAGCTGAGCTTGTAAGAAGGGGTTGAAGAGTCTGCGCCGGAGTTCCGGAATTCTCTATACGTTCAAAGTGGAGAACCCGGAAGCACGCTGTCTGGACTCGAAGCGAGGTGAGACGGTGGTGGTTCTCGACGGTGAATGAACGCCACTCGAAGCGAATCTTGTTAGCGCGGCGCGTTCCTTCGCGCGCGACGAAGAAACACTGAGCAATTAACCGTCTTTCTTCCGGGATCGACATCCACTCGTGTCATACCCTCTCCTGGACCTTTCCATGGAATTCTTCGCGTCGTCGGTTGGAAGCTTCTCGTTTCGCGTTTAGGATCGATATCTCCGACATGTGCGGTTAGCGTTCTCACCGTGACTCGCCGTCCCTTCTGTTACATCTACTGTAACTTTCACATATTACAACCGTGAATATACGAACGTAGGAAACACACAAAGGAACATTTAGAATTTTGCTATACTCGAGTTACGTTATTCTCTTTTGTTACTTCGTTTGATGGACATCATCAAAGAATCAAAGATACACGACAATCACAATTTTTCACGATTAATTTTTTTATTTATTGTACATAAAATCTGTAAGATGCTAATCAATGATAATCCTTACATAAAGTATGAAATCGGGGCGAGAATGTCATATAATCCTCTTCCTTTATATTTGTTTGAGCGTTTAAAAGGGAAGTCGTGCCACTCCGTCGCGACTTTGACCTGTTGAGCTAGAAACGCTTTATCGCCTCGTCATGGAATCCGTCTTATTACGGCACGCCAACTCGTTTATAATCCGATTTCATTGTTGTAGTCGTCGTCGTTGTCGCCGTCGCGGTAGTTCGTACAAGCGAGATTAAAGCGACGGCGTGGCCGCCTCACGTCACGCCGGGAAAATTGAGTTGGATATAAAGGGACGTCGGCGAGAGTTGATTTTTAATTCATTCGCGGGCAGTTGAGGAGATCTTCCTCTTATACTTTGAGTTAATTTATGCCGGCCATCTCATTTATGAAAGAGAAGATAAACCGTTTAACTCTTTCACACTTGATACTCCCGTCATGTGTTGAGACAAATGTGTTCTATGCAAAACCACCGGATATCCTATTTAAGAGTGTATTCTCTGGCCAACTTGGAGACGATTTTTCCTTTGCGAAAATGTTGAGCATCAATAATTTCCGAGTCATAAGCGATTGAAAAAAGGTTTTTCGCAAATTAAAATTGAAAAATTAATGAAAACTATATTCTTCGGTTAATTTCAGATGAGATTTACTTTGATAGAATTTTAATTTAAATCGTAATTATACAAAGATATATAAGGAAAAAATTAGAAACTTGTAAAAAATGATCTTTCTCGACTTTTTCGCTAAGGAATAATCGTGTCCACAAATTGGCCAGAGAATCTGCTTAAAAAGACATCCAGTAGTTTTAGGACACTCTATATACGTCGAGAATTCGCAAGTAGCTTTCTATTAATAGGTGGATACATTCCAGAAAAATGGCATTCATCGTTTCTCTCTCTCTACGCTTAATATTTCTATTACATTCATTACATAATGTTATTCCGCACATGTATTTTGAAAATTGATTTGATTCTCATTTATAATACGTACATTTTATCGTTGTATATTTATATTTTCCACCGTTCTGTAAACTCATTTGCGCGATTAATTAATTAACCGATTAATTAAATCAATTATCCGCTAATAACTCATAATCCACGAAGCGTTTTTAATTATCCATCTCTTGTACTCCGTCCGTGCCGCTGTGTATCGATTGACACGCTCAAATAAAAATATCTGTCGTTCTTTCGAACTCCCGTTCCGTGGGACGTGAAAGAGGCGGGATGGAGGGGGATTAAAGGGACGGGGCGCCTCTGAAATATCCATCTTCCTTAACCCGGTAAGAAGCGCGTTTTCCGATCAGTTAAGCCCGACTAAACCTCAGCGACGTTCCTAAGAGAGCCTCGGAACGGCGAGGAAAAAAAAAAAGACGGGGAAAACCTCGACGGCGAAGCCGACACAGAGATGGGTTTCGGGGGTTCTTTCCGGAAGCGAGGAAGAGGAAGAAGCGGGCTCTCGACTGAGTTCGACTAGATAGAGACGTGATTGAAAACTCGCCCCCGGCGGCACGAGAGCTTCGACTTAAATATATATACGCGCATACACAAGAATCGAGGATATATACATATATATCTTAGGCGCGCGCGTTATTCGACTTCGCCCCATCGCATATGGAATGATGTAAGCGGCCGAGAATTCAATAAAATCCCTCTCCCTTTCTCGCGAACAAACGATCGACCGAAAGTTTCGTTGGGCCAGTTGTCTTTTTCTACTTGCGAATTAATTCTACGGATGGGCACAAATCGTATTTGAAATAGAAAATAAAAAATATTTATGTAAAAATTATTTTTCCTACTTTTGTTTTTTATACTTGATTAATTTAATAATATATATTAAGATTAATATAATAATATAATTTTTGTTTGCATGAATTATATAATATATATTTTGTTAATCACACATAATTATACATCTGAAATATTTATGATAGTTGATTTTACGAATCAGAAATAAATATTTTAAACATATATTTCTCGTTAGAGACATTTAGCGGCTAATCAATTGAAATAATTATTTTTCTCATTATAGCATAAAATAACTAAAAGAATAATATTATGACGAATTTGTACTTGTTCTATTTACTTCTATATTGTGGCTTATTCTCTTATAAATTCGTTTATATTTTATAAAATATTTTATATTTTACATAATATTTTATATTTTATAAAGTATTATAGAAAATAATTATTCTAATTGTTTTCGTAAATTAGCATTAAATAACCGTTATGTTTTAAACAGTTAAACGTACTTATTTTTAAAATAAATGCGATGTGATTGCCTTTTCTAGTTATTCTCTTTTCTATGTAATATTTGAAATAATATTTGAAATGGTCAATGCAAGTTTGAAAACTTTAAAACATTATTTCAAATAAAAATTTAATACAATTTTTTAAAAATATTAATAAATGATTTTAAAATTATTACATTTTAAATAAATATTTTCTATTTATTTAGAATCTAGCGGATTCTCTCATGGAAAATGAAACTTTCCAAATAATATTATATTTAAATAAAACTTTAAATGTATGTTTGTGTTTATCTGCATTTGAAATATGTTTATCACTTGTGAATTCTCCGCGCTCTGTCAAAAGAATATGATATAGGGAACCTTTATAGAATGTGATTAATTGATAATTCTCTGCTTAATTGCGTATATATCGAATATAAGCTCTCGAGTATAGGCATGTAATCACGTAGATATTCTATATACTGTATTTACATTTAAGTTTGTTAGCGATGACTTTGATCGGATTTTTCATTCTGCCTTTTACCTCAGTGTTTGTCTTTGACATCATTGTTGAGTAATCGTTTTGAAGATAGGATGTATTGAACTTCTGACTATAAGAATTTATAAACTTGAGAGATAAAAATAGCTGATTTATAATGGTATATGATTCTCTTATCCTGTAATATTTGGACGTAAATTACGCTTTAAATATTCGACGAATTTTTCGGAAAGAATTTATCAGGAAAATACGGCAGGAATAGCAATCACATATAATAAACATATAAGTGGAAACTCTTAAACGCTTTAGCCATATTTGAGTTTGCTGGATCGTGTTATGCGTTGAATTAGATTCAGAAACAGACAGAAACAATATTCGTTTTTTAGATATTACACAATTTTAACATTTTTTCTTATTTATGACACTATTTGTATCTTTTCCCTCCTTTTTTATACAGGCTATATATTTATGGAGAGCTAGACATTAAGTTCTCAGCTCGCCTTATCCGACGACTCACGAGGGATTCATTCTTTTTGTTCCAGGTTAAGCTCGACAAGAGTCACAGCGGCAAACCTTCCAGAGTCATTCATATTAGGAACATACCTAATGAGGTGTCAGAGACAGAAATCATCCATCTGGGTCTGCCCTTCGGCCGCGTCACCAATGTCCTCGTTCTCAAGGGCAAGAATCAAGTAAGTCTAAATTAATTAACGCAAGTGTTTATAATTGCTACGTAGACTTGTAAAAAGATGCCTATATATGATAAATTACGAATTGCGACGTAAGAGAACAAACAACTGACAGCGGACGCGCATTATTAAATAAAAAATATTTTATTCGCGGATTATATTTGTAATTCGATCGCGAAATCTTTCGGCATGCGATGGATGCTGTTTTCACGTGCCGTGCTCTCGCGTATTGCTACCGGTCGTCACGCGGGATAGAGATGAGAGCGCGCTCGAGAGTGCGTTTGTGCCGCATGCATGACGCACTTTGCGGCCGTCGCAATAGCGGAGACAATCGAATCGCCGATACGCGATCGAATCGAGTCGACGATCGTCCATTTAAAGCATTATTATCCGTTATTACCCGCGCACGGCGCCGCGACAAAAGCGTACGCCAATGAAAACGCGATCCCTCGATATCGTCTCGTCCTCGTCAACTATGACCAACACGTTCGCCCTCCTGGTTCGATCCACCCTACCTCCCGACAGCTCGGTCTTTCTCTCGACGCTCGTTCGTGACGCTACACGCATCACAGAACTATTATTTCGTACGACGAGATAGAGATAGAGAGAGAGAGAGAGAGAGAGAACCGGTCTACATCGAGTTCCAGTCCTCGGTTTATCGAGCAACGTTAAAGAGCAGAGCTTCTCGTCCCGTTCTCGTGTAATCCGCCGTAGATGCGGCGCTTAAACGCACTTACGGACTCTCGCTCACCTCGAGTGTACAAGGGTTTGGAAAACGAAATCTTTCTCTCACGCCGTATTTCCGTGGATTCTAAATGTGTTTGATCGTATCTATATTATTATAGACAATATATTTTTTTAAATATAAATATCTCCTTAAAAGCATCTCTCCGCGTATATAGAAAGAGATTTTTAGTTACAGAGAAGATAAATTTAACACTTTTGGCGTTAACTTTTGACGTTTCAATTGCGACGATCTGCTTTGTATCAATTTTAACGTTTCTTGCGTATTATTGTCGAATGAAGGATCGACAGTGCGGCAAATTCGGGGCAATTTTCCGGACATAACAGTCCGGCAAACGGTATCGGATCGAGTTAGTTTTACGAACTGCGATACTAACCGATACCATCCGCGATCTCTCGACCGGTGTACGCTCAATTACGCGCAAACGAAATTACGTTTACCCGGACGCCGTTCCGGCCTGCGTGATCAAAATATCAATTCGCTTTGACGACATTAATTCCGCGCTCGCACGTGCGACAATGCTCGTCAGGAGGTTTAACGTTCCCTTCATAAAGCTCTGCGTGGTTTTGCGATGTACGCGTCGTCGGTAACGACCGCGTATTCAAATAACAGTGTCCGTATCGTGACTTTGCGCCCGTATGCGAGATGCAACCGCGATAAACGCGGTAAGTGGTCTTACAAATACATTCAGATAATCCAGTGTCTGTTATCTGTGCTTTTATATAGATATTTTTATGCAAAATACGCGGATATCGCGGCGATTATCGACACGAGTGTGTTCGCGAACAGGGATTGAAACAAGAGTACTTTTTCCCTTACCAATCAATGACGCGCATCGTAGACGACGATTTCCTTGTATATGTATATTCGTATACATAAGCACGCAATTTTTTTAAAGAATTTAAAGACGATTTTTATCTCGGAAAGCTCTTTTGATTAAATGTCGTTTCTCTGTCAAATAAATCATTTTTCTGCATCGTTTTTTATTCCATCCTGTTTCCGTCCTTCAAATATAGGATTTCGTACAAAAACGACAAACTAACGCACATTCAACGCATCGCCACAATACTTCTACAAAATCCCCGCGACTTTCTGTGGCAATGATTATTCTCAGCAATGTATGCACAGATTGCAAAAATAGGCCAGCTGTGCATACCTTGTGTTCCACATTTCGAATAATGTGGATAGCCTGCGGTTGTAACACAACAAAGCTTCGCATATTCGCGTCGCGCTTTTAAAATGCGCTAAAAACTCAGATTCGCGTATTTTAAAAATTCGTCAAAAATTAATAACTATGTTTTTTAAAAATAACGTGTATTTAAATACAGCCAAATACACACACTGTTTTAATATTTCATCATTATGCGAATGAAAAAATATCATAAAGCATTTGCACATAGAAAAGAGTCTGTTTAATTTGAACACACGTGCACGTCTAGCAAATATCCAGCAAAATTTAGGGAATATTTCATTTATTTTACTGCTAAACAATTACATTTAAATATGATATGGGATTTAATTATAATATATTTTTTTAATCTCGCTTTTTAATATATTTTTTTTGCATCAGGCCGGCTAATAATTCGTCCGAGTTTATTGTCGGTGTGCCGACAGAAATCCGCTTTGCCGCAAGTTATTTCGGACTATTTTTCGTACCGACAGTTCTCCGAGCTCGAAAATTTTTCCGATGCGACTGAGTGAATTAATGGCGAACCGTCTGAAACGGGGAGGGAAAATGAGAAGTGGGGGTGGTTCGGCCACGAGCGGCGAGGATGTGATTTGAGGGCGGACGGGTTTCGAAGGGGATTAAATTGGAACACCGAGTATTCATCGTAGCTTACCGCGGGTGGGGAATATTTGAATAACTTGTAAATCCCCCGAATGCGTATTTGATGGCCGCGCTTCGGTTTCGAATTCTCCCACGGCTCGTTTTAGTCCCTACGCCTAGTTCCCTTAACCACCCTCCCCTACTTCTGATTCCGATCATATTCTTCGTCCGATCCCCTTGCTAAGTAAGTTGTTGCATCGTTTTAGTCAAAAGTTAGCTCGTTACGTCGATGAATGATCGCTACTTCTAATCTTGCCTTAAAGCAATTGTTGGACCGTATTTATTAACGAAATGGCTGGTGTGCGGAACTTTGTTTCGATATGTTTTTACAATCTCCAGATTTCTACTTAATATATTACATATAAAATATATAAATTTTTTTTATGCGCGTTGAAATCCGAATTTTCTGAATTAGCTGAATTAAGCTATTTCAATTGGCTTTATATTTTTAAGGAATAAAATTGTTCTCCAAATATATATATGTATATACATACATGAAAAAAATATAGCAAAATAATACGACTAGTTATATAAATACATATAAGAGAAAAAAAATAATAATACAATCATGTAAGTTATATAAGGTTCAAATAAGTGAAATCTTATTCCGCCAATTAAATTGCTATATAATCTTATCATATTAGCGATTCCCGCTATTTCGAGAAATTTGAGTCTTTTGGGTATAAAATCAACGATGTTATGGAGGAGAGTGTATGAACCTTTCATCGTTTGCTTGTCGCTTCAAAGCGCATTGCCTAATCAGCGTGGTTAATTGCAACGTGCGCTCTGGACGAGATACGCAATAGGCGAAGCGTCCTATTTGGAATCCATTAAATGACTATAAACAGACACGGAACTCCTTCAAAGCAATGTTTGCCCAATGTCATTACGTTACACGAGACTTGCGTCTTAATTCTCCGAGAATATCCCTATTTCGTGGACGACCTCGGCAAAAATTGGATTACCATGTCGTAGTATCGGATATATTTGGGGGGGGATTAATTCCCCCCCCCCCCCCAGTCTGTTGCATTGAATGAACGACGTTAACATTGCTGTTCTTGCACAAATGGCGATGCCGATTTTAACGTTCTTTACACACTTTTTACCGCGCGTCAGAGAAATGTATAACCACGTGTCAAACAATTATATTAGGAGAAAATAATTTTGCACTCGCGGGCGAATGATGATTCGAAGATAAGCGTAGGAACCTGTGCCTGCGGGGATTCCGTGAGCGTCACTAATGCGTATGTAATTTGCACGAGGGGGATTAAATCTCATTTGGCTCAATGCGGCGAACCGGTGCATCGATGCATTACTTTAATCCCTGTCCGGGTATATAAACGACGGCGCGCACACGGCACGGCTCGCATTATCATACCTGTTGTGCGTTACGCACATATTAGAGTCAGTATGCGGAGGGCGAAAGAGGGAGAAGCATTAAACGCATAATGCATTTGCATAATCTCGTCGGGATCGCGTCATAGAAAAGCATCGGCGATTCGCCGAAAGCCGTCCGCGGTGATTTTCTCCAAATCCGTAGGAAAGAGAGCGACTTTATCGAGGATCGTGCGATTTTCGATCACAACGACGACAACGATGTCATCCTGTCATTTGCACACACGACCCAGAATCTTCGTTCAATATCTCGGCCGTCCCGTTACGCGTCTGTTGCCCGTGTGAATTATCTCGCAAGAAACGAAAGTATATAGAAAAAGAAAAGAAACCGATTTTATATTTTATCCGAATCGCATTCTCGAGAATCCATCAGCGAGATTCAATTAGACCGGTGAACGATGAAACGCGATAATGATGCGATTTACCGTCATAATAAACGCGCGTATTACAAACATAATAAACAGTGAATCATGGACAGCAGTTGCATGCATTAGCCACAGTCGAGAGGAGGTTTTCCCAGCTGGAATTACAGCAAATCGCAGAAACACTGTGTTTGGCGAACGCAATTTCCTAGCCCACCCGCGGCCTTTAGATCCGTGTGCAGGAATCAGGGGACTCTCGCCCCCCTCCCTGCCCCCCTCCCTGCCCCCCTCGCCCATTCTGGGCGACGCGTTAGCCCGCGGCGACCAAGACAATCCCCGAAGTAACTCGATCAGGTGGGGAAACTCGCATTATTATCGTACACCCGGGCTTAAGCTTCCCAATTACACGCAAACAGACGACCACGACGACGAGGGTTGAAGGGCAGGAAGGGGAGAAGGGCACGTGCATTTACGCCGCGCGGTAGTAAATCGAGTTTCACGATAAACCGGCCCGTTCCCGGTCCCGGACCCGGGCTGACCCCCGCGGGCACTTTCTCCGTGTTTGCTTTGATTCGAAGTTTCCGGTTAAGTTGGTTACCGGAACGGGCTCTTTGTCCGAGCCCGCAAACTCTCGCTCCGCTGCCCCCTTCTTGCTTGCGGATCTTCCGCGGATGAAATTTTCCCCGGGCTTCGAATCTGACAAAAGAAACGTCTGATCGCTCGCGCAGAGACTCGGAAAAACCTGTCGCGTTTGCTATTATCTTGCATTTGAAGAATCCGATATAAATTATGATATATTTTCAAATAATTTCTTTTGTAGTTAATATAATCTGTATTTTTAATTATATTCAAGATTAATATATACACGTGTATATGTATAATATTTTTGTACTACTAATTATATAAACATAGCGTATATATCTTGAGTGATATACAGATCATTGATGAACAATCCAATTCATCTGTCAGTCAATATCGAGCAACGCGGATTTCTTTCTGTCGCGCCGGTGGTTTTTCCCACGCTTTTGAATCCGTTATTAGGGCGCTTTCCCGCCGAAAATCCACCATCGGGCTTCAACTTCGCGCAAATATCAGTCAGTCAGACACGTTCGACGAGTGTTTGATTTCTCTGTTTTTCTCTCCGTTTTAATTAATAGGGAGGGAGTATTCGTGGGGGCCGCGCCTCTCCGCGTCGGATATCCTGCGAAGGGCGCGGCTCTCGAGTTAAAGGGAGAGAGAGAGAGAGAGGAGGGAGGGGAGGGGAGGAGGAAGAAAAAAGAAAACAGCTATCGATCAACTATCCCTCCGGCATTAGAAATGTATTTCTGCCGCGCTTTGTTTAATCCTCGAGTGCGCTGTCCTGCCAGCTCTCCATTCGTCGCCGTCGCTGTGTTTGCTCGGTTTCCACCCTTAGGGCGGCCTCTCCGACTTTCGCGCCGGTGTTCGATCTACAAAAGCAACGTACCCTGGTTATAGGGTATCCAAATACGAGAGTGTTGGCGTTTGTTATACCGGAACCTCCTAGGATTTCAGTGACGCGCGCTCCCAGCCGGGATCTCCTTTTAATCCTCGACGGACCGTGGTCCTCGAAACACTGCGAACTCATCACTCTGCCTGAATTTCTCGAACTCTATTGTTACCTTTGTCCGTTGGATTCGCGTTGAATTCGACTGTAAACTTGGAAAAGGAAAAAAAATATATATCTAACGCCTCTACTAATCTAGTAGAGCTATAATAAATGTTTCATTTGTAATCTTACTTGCAGATCTCTGTAATGTTTATAAAATACGATACGAGGTCCACATTTAATTAACATAAATAAATGATGAAGCGGAAAATGCATTCGACCGTTTTCGGTATCCGCGCGTGTCCAACTCTCTGTCCCTGTTTGTCTTTCATCTCGAATCTCATTTCTTGCACGAGAAAAATATCCGCGAGGTACCGCGGTGTCGCTTTCAGAGATACAATCTCGCGTATGTAATTTAATTAAGAAGAGAGAGAGAGAGAGAGAGAGAGAGAGAGAGAGAGAGAGAGAGTGAGTGAGTGAGAGAGAGAAGAGGAAACGAGAATAAACGAACGGGAAGGAAGACTCTTACACGATTAACGCGACTTTTCAATTTTTGGCTAATTAATTCGCCGACTGAATGACGTGCCCTTTAAAAGCGGTTGCAAAAGGAGAGCGCACACGGGGGAAGAGTCAGAGAGGATGGGTGATATCGGGGGTGGAAATAGCTGTAAAGGGCGGAATGCCGCGAGCACGATAACGCCGCGAGCGGGCAAACGTAATAACTGGCGACGATATTAATATTTTAAATTCAATTTAAATTCAATTAAAGTTAGATCCCGCGGTATATACTAGTAGCAGTCGTTGCCCATTGCCATTGCGGAAGCGGTGATCACATGACGGAAGGAAGGACGGAAGGAAGGAAGGAAGGAAGGAGGGACGCGGGGGGAAAAAAAAAGAGGAGGTCGGTCGCAGCTTTGGTTCTTGCTTTGTGCGGCGTACTTGCCCCTAATTATTGCGCCGCATATTTCGTTTTCTCCGAGCTTTTTCGTTTCTCGCGATGACAACTCCTCTGTTTTTTTTTTTTCCTCCGCGCGAGTCCAATTAACGATTCTTCGTCGCTTGTCGATTAGTCGGCGATGATTCTTTGTCTTTGCGAGAAAGCGCGACGGAAATGATTGGCTTCGTGTGTTCTCTACGAGATTTCGTTAAATATTATTTTTGAGTTTTTTTTTTTTTTTTTTTTCCTTTTTTTGGAGACCAACTCTTGCGTGCGTAATTAACTTACGGAGCGACTTTATCGTTTCGAACGTAAATGATAAAGCTTTTCCTTTAGCGGATTTTCGAGTTTTATCGGACTATCCGAAGCTTCTTCCGTGCTTGTCGACTGCGCGGAAAATAAGGAGAACGTATTCGAATCGTCGACGCCGCCCGGTCGCGACGGTAGTGCTTATAATAGATCGAAATGAAATTTCCATTATGCAAATGCGCGCGGACGCATGGAGTGCGTGGTCGAGCTATCGATTCGCCTCGGCGACGTTGCGTGCATCGCATTCGTTTATTTAAATACGGTTCGTCGTCTCCTCGAAACTCGATCTACTTTTTTGCGCCCGTCAACGACATTTTGATACGCTTTTTTTTTGTGCGTAACGAATCATCTCTCTTTCCCTCGTCTCGATAATAATATAATTTCCTTTCTCATTTTTTTTTCTTTCTTCGGTGGAATCCGTGTCGTCTACTACTTAGGAATAAGTTTCCGGAAAAATCCGGGGAAGAACGTCGGACGAGGAAGAAAGCGTATCTTTTTAAATCCAAGTAATTCAATTGTTCTTGATTCTCAACGCGAAATGTAGATTGGACGGATATATAGCCGGTAAGTTTGCGCGTAAAAAGAGAAAGACGGTGAATTAAGAATTTATAATTTGCATCGATCGCATTATACATTGTAAATTCCGCGGATGTGAGGTATGACGTATCTGAGATATCACTCTGTCAGTTAGCGGGCGTACATTTGAATTATATAACGTATACGCGCTCATTTACGATATATATGTATGTATATATGTATATATAAAATTTGCGTCGAATACATCTCCTACCTCTTCGAAAACGAGTTGCATGAGAGAAATGTCTCTCTGGAAGACTCGAGGGCGCGGCTTGTACCTATTTTGCAAGCATGCGTACATCTCGCGGAATTTTACGGGCTAAGAGGAAAGGCTGAAGGCACGATATCATAAGACTCGGTGGCAAGAGGGCGGATGGGAAGAACACTCAGCTCGTCGAGCAGAGAAAGCGCGGTAGCGACAACGATTTCCATCCGCTCCCGTCTTTTTCTATATCAGAAAATTATTTGCATCTCTTTTGCGACCATCTCCTCGTCATTCTTGTGTGTGTGTATGTTTGTATACTGCGATTTTTCTCGTAAAATTTAAGAAACGTATTGTATATAAAGTCAATTTGGAGATGATTTTTCCAAAGTATCGAGGTATTAATAATTTTCGAATTATAAGCGATTAAGGAAGATGAGTCTTTTACATCGAATTAGTCTCTTCGTAAATTCAACTTTGTGGAGTTAAAATATTAACAAAACTATACATTTTTCAGTTAATTTTGGTTTACTTTAATAGAATTTTAATTTGAGACTTAGTTATACAAAAATATGTGAGAGAAAATATTGGAAATTTGCAAGAAATGACTTTCTTCGATATTTTTGCTAAGGAAAAATCGACTCCAAATTGAAGATTCCAGAGAATCTGCTATTAAAAGGGATATCTGGTGGTTTTGAGAGACACTCTATACATACATATATATGCATATGTATGCAGTTATTAAAATCACAATAATAGTCTATTTATTCATCTGTAACTTTTATTACACGTATATCCTAGCATTTACGCGGATTATGCGCTGCTATTCATCGTATCTTCGATGGATTTACGCGTCGAAATAATTGGCCGAATATCTTTCGCGGCCGCGATCGAACTCCCGTTTAATCTCGTGATTTCGTTAGCGATCGCGAATTAATTCGCGTGCCCGCGCGCGCGATTGCCATTTTTCCTGAACATCCAATTTGCGCGAAACGTTAATCTCGTTTCCTCGTTAATACGTCTCTCCCTTCCTCCGCCTCCGCGCGTTACGAGAACGAGAGATAGAAATTCATCCCGCGTACGTGTGCAGCATCCTTTAAAGTTTACGACGGCTGGCGGACGTCACGTTGTTGAAACCCTCCGCCGAGTGAAAAAAGCTCGGACCTAGCTTGGCTCTCCGGTCGCAAAGGTCGACAGACGTCGTCGACAGACATGCGACTGCAATAGCGCGACGAGATAACCGCTTCGCGACGCATTCTTTTTTTTTTTTTTATGCGCTGTTACTGCTGCAAGCTGCAATTCGCGAAGTCGAGTATCTCTTTCCAGACGACCGCCGATGCCGTCTCTCCTTAATTGTCCATCACGGGGATAATGACACGTAGTAACGTTGCCGCGCCGCCGTACGTCATACGTGACAATACGACGTTGACGAATTTTAATTACGAGTAAAAAAAAAAAAACCCCACGTGCCATCCATTCACGAGACGATAAAGAACATCGTTAGTCACGGTATTCGATTACATCGCGGATCTTTCTTGAAATTATCCCGTCAAGTGCGCTTAATGCTCTCCGAGTTTAATGACGATGCGGTTTCAACGATGAAAATCGCATTCACGGCGCGGATATTAACAGTATTTTTTTTTTTATAACGTCTATTCTTCGCGATTTCTTCTTTTAACGATCGTCTATTACCCTCGTGACGTGAAACCTTGCCGTTGAAAACCTCTTTCGAGCACTGGGCTGGGAAAACGCTTTTTCGCGAATTTTTCGAAGGGAAATTCCTCGTTCGGGCCCGCGCGTCTATTCGCGAATTCGGGAAAGCGATTCGGCCGAGTCGTGAAAGCCGGACGTTCGGGGAAACTTCCGGCCGTGAACGTATATAGCGACGGTATATACGTTCGGGGAAAGAGAGAGAGAGAGAAAGAGTGGTCACGTCTCTCGAAACAGGTTAAAGACTTTTACGACCGACCCCCTGGAAACACGTTTCATTGCCGTGCTCCGTTCCGTTCCGCTTCGTTCCGCGAAAAAGAGGGTTGGGGGCTGTCGGCTCGCTTCAGACGCCTCGTGAGACGGCGGCCTCGCTTCGTGACGGAATTGCGGACGAGAGCGCCTCTTTTTACGTCCGTGAACGACGTAAAAAAAAAAGGAAAAAAAAAAGAGGGAGGCGCAGACGCGACACTTGACGAAATCGCGTACACCTTTACTTTGCGGGAATTCGCGCGCATCGAGGCGTGTAGCCGTGTTGACGATTTTATTCTGTGGTTTCACGACACAGGTGAGAAACAACAGTAGCTCGTTATAATTAGTACGCAGTATGTTTCACATAATTAGATGCGTTTCGTACACAATACTACGAATAATTACGAAAAGAATCGGGTATTAAATCAAGTTTTTCTTTTCTTCTCATCTCTCACGGTGAAAGAAGAAAATGTAGCGTATACTTTTAGGCGAATAATCGTACAATCTGCGGTAATTATAGCAATTGATAATTTGTCAGTAATTGCCTTTTTTTAATGTAAATTGCGTGCAGTGATACATATTGGGGCAATTACCGTAGGAAGCAGCCGCTATTGTGCGGTCGCGTATTGCCGGTTTCGCTTACATACGAAAGCGCATGGCAAAAATATCACCAGCGGACGTTGAAAAATACTCGTCGTAACTATGTTGTCGTGGTAAATAGTGGAGCGAAATAAGAAAAACGGCGTGGAAATATGACGCGATGCATCCAGTGGGATACGACTGAAACTTGAAATTTTCAAACTGGAAATTTGTTGGCTACGTGCCCGCATGAGGAAGCACCTCGGAGACTTAGGGAAGTTAATTCCTCCAAGATGAAAACGAAATTGATGACCCGAAAGGAAAAACTGACCCAAAATTGCCTCGACAATCGAAATTTATTCGACTAATTAAGAACTTTTTTTATTTCCCTCTCTATATTTTTAATTTTTTTTTTTTAAATATTGTTTTATACACACTTTGAAAGTCCAAGTATATTTACCATCCCTCTAAGAGATGCTAAATTTTTCGAGATACGCCAAATGCCCAAGGGCAGCTGAAACAGCCTAAAATAGAAGAAGCATTCTCGCTCTGTCCGGCACGATACCATCGATTCGCCTGGACGCGCAAGGACGATTAATAAATTGCTTCCGTTCAATTATAGACCGTGATAAATCGAGCCGTCTACAGGTAGTCGCCTGGCTCGTCAGCGAGGAAATTGAGCGACGCTCTCCCTCCCTCGTTCCTCTCCTTCCCTCTCTCTTTCTCGCACGATCGGGCACGTACACTCACACGTACGCGTGTCTACATCCTCGCAAAGTTGGGAGGGAAAATTGAAAAGTTAGTCCCGTCGAGATTGACTACACCCGATCTCGACGCGGACCCGTTCGTGGATGTTTCCGCGGCAGTTAAATCGGAGGGTTGGCGCGCGCGCGCTGAAAATCGGCTTTTTCGCGTTAGTCGTAATAATGCGGTTATCCGAATTCGATGGTGTCACGTAGTTGTCGCGAACGAAGTTTGCGAAACTTGTTTGCGAAACTGAAGTTTGCCAACTTTTCGCAGCCTTTAGCTTCGCTCATCGTTCACCGTTTACCTAGGATATGTAAGTTTCCCGGAAAGAATATTAACTTTCTCAAGAAAGAGTTGCGCCGCGCGTCGCAAATCGCATTAATATACTGTTATCGATCCGCGGTGCGGAATACGAAATTTTGCGGGATGTCGGAGAGTCGAATATCGAGATTGATTTTTCCTTTTCATTTTTTTTTCTTATTTTCTTTCTGCGAGCGCGAAACAGCGCCGGCGTGTGTCGGAGGAGCCGTCGCACGGTCGGACGAACGACAAATTCGTCGTCTCGACATCGTGGAAGGTAACTCGGTTAAGCGACAGGATCAATGCCGGGGTTATACCCGGCCCCGGTCTTAAGCGAGTTACTTTAATCCAATCGCAAACAGGATGGGATCCGATTAACCCATGTTAGCCGGCTATTTCCAGCGATCCTGATGCATCGAGCTATGCCTCGAGTTCTCACGCTGCTCTCTCTCTCTCTCTCTCTGTCTCTTTCTTTCTTTCTTTTTTTCTTTCTGACTATATCTCTCTTTCGGGTTTTAACAATGAGATTTTAATATTGTTCGACAAGCGCAATGATATATGATTGTTTCTCGATTTGACGGAAATATTAATTTTAAACGTGAAAATTTAGATTTAATATTGAATAATCTATGCTCTCTTTGAGCTCGTCAATTTCTTCTCGTTGCAATTTAAAAGATCGTGAGCTTTTTCTTTTGTTAAATAAAAAAACAGGTGATTAAATACAACAATGTAACGTATATTTCACGTACGTGTAAAATGGTGTAATTCAATCGTATTTTTTTTTTTTTTTTGTTGCGATCATTAGATCCCCATAAATCGTACTGTTTGATAACGTTGCATCGTTCAAAGCTTTCCGCAGTGTAATGCGATTTTACGCGCTTTGTTCGTCAGCGATATCGCACACATCATTCGTTGCTTTCCACCGGTGATCGCCACATTTTCCGCATTGCAACAAGAGGGAGGAAAAAAATAAACCGAGTCGAGACCGAGGCTGTTTTATTGTACCGACATGACGGATTCGGTGAACATTAGCACCATTAGCGCAACCTGCATTCGGGATCAAACGCTACTACGGGTTGCTTCGTTCCATCAATAACGACCTCCTATTGTTCGCGTCTGTTCTCTCCTATCTACCGTTCTCTGACCGAACGAGAGACTCGCGAAAGAAGAGAGAAGCGAAATTTTTTGCCGGCGCACCTCCACGAGCATGCGAAACAACATTGGGCGAAACATGAGAGACACGTTAGCTAGCGACATGACATAGGAAACGCTCGAAAGAATGGTACAATGATAATAATGAAATATTTTTGCGACGCGTGGTACGGAAAGACAAGTATAAAGAAAAATATGACGAGAAAATGCGGCGGAATAAATGCGGCGATGAGGGATGCAACAGCGAAAGTCGATTTTTAACCTGACGCGTCGACAGATTTTCCATCGATTTCAAAACAGAGATGCGCGTGTGTTGATGTGTGCATATATAAATACAGCACTCGACTGACTTGTTTATTAATGTAGAATCGCATCAACGAGAATTCGCGTTCTCGGATGTCGCACTTTTCGTTATCCTCGTCTTTTTCGACGGTGAGATCTCCCGAGAATTGAATCGAGTGATCTAATTCAGAAAGTTCTCGCAATCCGAGGCGCTATTTTACGGAGACATTATGCGATTTGGCGATTTCCTCTCGCATAAAATATACTCTTCGACATGGCTCGCTCATGGATGATAAATGCACATGCTTTGCTCTTCATTTATCTCTGATAGGTTCTACGTAATCTTTGTGTTTGAATTTTTAATCGACATTTCTTTTCTTTTATCTATTTTTCCTTTAGAATTGCAAAGATATCGAAAGACCGATTTAGATGAAAGAGCGAAACTGTATTTTATGCATCGGCCCGATTTATCTGCCGTTTATCGTAATAAAGACGGACACAATTACGGATTATTCAGTAAATTATTAAAAATGATACATTTGTGTGATAAAGATACGAAATATTTTTAATTCCTTGTCTGATGTCTGCTCTTCTAACAATAAGTTAGACTTAAGAACATCATCTGCTGCTATCATCTCGCTCTATTATATGCAGCTTTCTTTTTTTCGTATTTCTAGTTTATATACATATATTATATTACTGTGCAATCAGTAAAATTATTATTATTATTATTAAATTTTTTCGCTATTTATTATACATATAATAACGATGTACGCGTGTAACGACAGAAGAACGCGCGCGTTTTTCGTAGATTCTTTTTGCGGGTTTCGCATTTTCCGATGCATTAAAAACTGCTCCGAATAAATATTGTCCACGCATACGTACACACATACACGAGGATCCTCTTACCTCTTTTACCGGCGATAATAATGAAACGTCTGAATAACCGACGGATTACAGATGTATCGGTCGGATAATTGCGCGCGCGTTCAGCGAGTTGCGTCGAAATTTTCGATTCATTAGCGGACTCTCACGGCACTATACATGTGTGTATTGCTTGTACACGGGATGATGGGAAAGCTGCAGCTGATCGAGGGGAAATAACCGGTCCCGCTTTTCGCGGCTCGCGTTGGTTTGCAGCGTGTTAAGCCGCCCGCATTAAATACGCGATGAATTCGAGAATACGCGCCGCGAAATTCGTCGAAATGCGACGGTTATTAGACCATTATAGAGAATACAATACATGTGTATATATATATATTTTTTTTTTCTATATCGCCACGGAAAAAGAAAGAGGAGGGGGAAAAATATTTTCCACTGAAGACACTGCTGCCGGTCTCTTTATTACGTTGCTTTAATAACGCGCCGAATATTTCGCGACGCATTGTGATTTTTTTTTCTCCAGATCGCTCGCGAAACATTTCGGGATTTTACAAAGTTCGCACGTTTTACTCGTTCGTCCGCGTGCGTCTTTTTCCTTTGGCAAAGTTGAGTTTCAATATCCGCGTGATAATGTTTTGCTTCGCGTGCGCGAATTAGAGTCAGGTTTGAAAAAAAAACGCCATAATAGCGAGAGAGAACAACCTCGCGAGAGTTCCCATTAGAGGAAATTATCCCTCCTAATTTCCGAGGATGTCTCGTGGTCCGTTTGACTGACCTAAGATGGCATTCTCCAGTTCTCTCTCTCTCCTCTTTCGTTTGAGGGTCGGCTCGAGTGGTTTGCGTCGCGTCCGTCTCAGGGATTCGACCGCTTTTTCGACCGGCTCCCGTGTACAGTCCCGTACTTCTTTGGGGTCCTTTCCATTCGCTAATGACGACGTTCTCAAATCCCCGGCGGCCGCTTTACAAATGTGACCGGCCCTCAGAGACCAAATGGGTACATGTAGACCTCCCGCGTCTTTACGGGCCAAGTTTTTAATCGCTCAACCTTCAAATCCGCCTGCGGCCGCACTTGACTATCGTTTCGCTCAAATTTGCCATTTGATAGAGGGAGATATTATTAGGTCATCTCGTTTCTTTCATATCTCTTTTTACGGACGGTCCTTATTTTACCTTATTCGAGATCACCAATGGCCATACTTAAATCTTTTCTGTATAATACGTCGCGGTGTAAACCTGTTTTTCTTAAAATTTACTCGTCATTTTTGCCGCTGTTGAAATATTTTTTCGCGCGTTTCATATTTCTATCTTATCAAAAATATAATGACATAGAATAAGAAGATTTGCGAGAAATCCTATATCCCTACAATAATATGTAGATGCCACAAAAAATTGAAAGTATATATACATAATGAATATGCTACATGATAAATGCGGTTTCGATAATTAATGGAGAAATGTTGCAGAAGAGGATTTTAATAAATAAATTTTCAATCACAAAATCGAAGAAATAAATTCCTGCATTATGAGCAAAAAATACAACGGATTACGGGATTACTATCGTGCGTACGAGATATTAATTATTATCGTTATATTAATATTTTAATTAATGTTATATTCCTTACAATAAACGAAAAATAACTGTGGCAATAAATATGATTCGGATAGCTCTTTAAAAATTTAAAAGCGTATCATGAAATATCCACGAGAAATTTTAAACAATAAAAATAAAAAATATATATTACAGAATATCCTAGGTATTAATTTACCGTTGATGAAAAGAAATACATCGAATTCAATACGCGCGAGAAAATCGCGTATAAAACTGATTGTCGGGAAACACAACAGGAAATTTGTGATGTGAAAAGGTATATTTCGTAAAAGTTTTTCTTCAATTCCCGAATAGAGAAAGAGATAGGGAGACAATGAGGTGTCGTCAAAATGCACAAAAATACAGCTCTTTCGCCATGGCAACATAGATCATGTATGTAAGTAGCGCATACGAAAAAACTTTCGGAAGGAAACGAAGCAAGAGTCCGGAGGGAAAACTTTGGCGACCTCCGCGAATCGGGGAAAGAGAGAGAGAGAGAGACAGAAAGCCGAGGGTGGAATTCTGGGCGCGCGACAAGAGGCAGGACGCGACGACAGGTAGAACGACGAGGGTGGTGAATTACCTCCTCCGAAACGAAGAGGAACGAGAGGAAATATCCGTCGGTGGCGAGCCAATAGGGATCGAAGCCGCAGAAAAGCCTTTGGTGGGAACCCCGGATGGTGACCCTGCCGTCCGCTTTTCCCGTGGCGCTTTCCACCCTCGCTTCAGTTCCTTCCTCCCTCTTCTCCCTCCCTCTTTCCCTCTCCGGCTCTCGCAACATTCCTCTTTGCCGTCGACGGAGTCATAGAAGTCGAGCAAAGCCGATCGTACCGCGCTGTATCATGTAAGTTCCTTCCTTTCGCTCTTCTCCCCGCGTGTCGCCCAAATTCGCCCTCTAATATTCTCGGGTTCTGTCATTTTTTACTCTCCCGTTCGCCGGCGCGACCGAAGACTGACACGAATGGAGGGAATGAAAGGAAAAAAAAAACGCACTCTTGTGAAGCTCGATTTTTAGGCGATCGCGTTTCTCCTTTCATCATCATCGTGAATCGTTTAGACTGCCGTGAATCTCGCATACGCTTGTCATTCGAAACCCGACTGGCGATATTTTGCATTTGATTTACGATTTGCGTAGATTTATACTTGTTCCTCCTCTTCGCAACGTATACATTTCATACGACAGGCTGCATCAGTCGTTCGTGTTCGAACTCTGCGTCCGAACCGTATCTGAAATGCAATAATAATTTGTTTTGCGAAGCTTTTCTCCGCTAATTTCGTCGCCAATCAAGTTGCACAAGATTAAGCTCTGACATTGGGAAGTCTCCTCGGAGACACACGGCGAGCTTCGACGGTTCGATTAATTAATTAACAGGCATTATCGGGCTTTGAGGGTGAGACGAGCCGTGTGGAAGTCTACACTTTCTGCCCCTCGAGAGAAACGCGTGCGTATGATAGTGCTTTCGGGTGCATAATTTAATTTCTCCGACGCTGCACTTCGCGCGCTATTTTCTTTTCTCCTCTTCTTTTGTCTCCTCTTCTTCTCTTGTCGCCCGCAAATAAACAACGGACTGACCGCTTGCCATTAAGATTTTTTTTTCTCTCGACGAACGAGGAAATTCTCGCGTCGTCTCTTTTTACACGGTGACAAATAAGCAAATAGTCTTACGTCCATCCTGACGTTGTTATTCCTAGGGTGAAACTAACTCCCTCGAGGATCTCGTTTTACTGTTGTTATTAGCTAATGGTACCCGCTAAAGTTCTGCGAAAATTCGAAAACCGGGAACGTAGGAGTAGCGATGGGGTAAATATGTGTACGTAGAATCTATTACAAGTCTCTCCCTAACAATTATCTCTCCATAACAAAGTTACGGTTGCTAACGAGATTGACATTTCCAACATCATCGGCAAGATATTTGAATAAAGAAGCTCTCAGACACGCAGACACGTGATATGCTCATTTAAATAAAAATTATCAACTAATTGTAAGTAATGTGTGTGTAGATTATATATTTCTCTTTATTAATCTCTTTCTTTTTATTAATCTCTCTCTTCTGGAAAATTCTTGTATCATTTCTCATTCAACGATTAACACAATTTTCTGTTGCCGTCTCATTCATCTCGCTACTTTCTCATTTACATTCCTTTCTTCCCCCCCCCCCCTCTCTCTCTCTCTCTCTCTCTCTCTCTCTCTCCTCTCGCGGGGATTACTCCGTTCGGTAGATCGAACCACTCTCGGCAGATTTCGGTCGTCACGTGACCGTAAAACTTGGCTGATTTATCGTAATTGTCGACAGTCGCGAATCCTTAAGGCACCGGCGGGAAATTGCGGAGCTGGTTTCTGGTTCGGTGAGACGCCGCGAAGGAGCTCGCGCGCCAGCGAGCTCTTCCCCGGGGAGAGACGACGGTTTCTTTTCGCGTGGGAAATTTCGGGGCTGCTCGACGATCCCCTACGCTTTATCTAGACCGGCGTCTCGGTGATCTCTCGGTCCGCCACGACGGGGAGATTATACGGCGGTGCTTAAATTAAACGCCAAAGTAAATTTCACTCGCAATAACACAGGCTTGCGCGTTACGTTGTACAGAGCTGGTCGACGACGACGTCGTCGTCGCCGCTTATTTTTCATCCTCACGCCGGAATTTCGTGATATCGCGCGATATCGTCGTGTCGTGTGCCGGGCTCGTCGGAAACGCGAACTTTAATTCCGAACCGATATAATCCGCTTATTCGGAGGGCGCTTATTAATTTTTAGGCGAAATCGGATCTGCGAGCGACGTGACGCGCCGATCAAAAAAAAAATCGAAAAAAAGAGAGAGATAAGAGGAGGAATAAACGCAGGACTTGACACACGCGCACACGCACGCACACACACACACACACACACACACAGAAATAGATCGCGTATCGGCACGATGATGGACGTCCATACGCGGTGATTTGCGAAACGCGGAGGAACATCTCTCTGGTTTATTTTTTTTTAGTGATTCTCGAAAATCGACCGTTATATACGGAATTTTGTGTACCGTCGAGTGACGTTTATTCCATGATCGTCGCTTTTTACGTCGCTTTTGTTCGCGCTGCGGGCTCGAGGAAAAGGGAAAAGCTAATCGAGAGAAAAGGTATTGCTCCACTCGATCTCGTCGGAAAAATGTCGGGTTTTATAAAAGAAAATAAACGACACCGGCGTTGCTCTCGCGATCGCGGAACCAAGAGACTCGAGCTGCCTTTTTTTTTTTTTTTTTACATGGCATCTCTCCATTGTTGTTGCTGCTTTTATAAGGATTATTTTTAACGTCAATTTTTGAAGAAATAGAAATGAAACTGGGATAGATGTACCTTTTTTTTAAGCTCTGCATTAATATAAAATTCAATCATTTATAAATCATAATATAAAATATTGCCATATGTATTATACAGACCGAAACTGACCCTTTATAATATTATAGTTGCATGACTAATGGTTGGAGATTAATTTTCCAGAGCTCTTTTCACATATACACACACACACACACACACACACACACACGCATACATACATCCGTCGCGTTTTATTTCGGCGTTCGTTTGTTCCGTCGAAGGTTCGATCATCACGATTACCTTTTTACGACGAAAATGTCCGTCGGAGCTTTCAAGCTTTGTCACGTATAACGACGGCCAGTCATGATTCGGGCCATCTTCAATGCGCCGATTTCAATTTCGCGGGATAAAAACGCGTCGTTGAATGAGATGAGACGGATCCCTTACATCGTTTCTATATAGGACGTATCGGAGATGTCCTGCGCTATTCCCTCCCTCGTATTTGGCTTTCAATATCTATGAAGAAAGTGCGCCACTTCAGAAACATGTCGTGTATCGTCGACCCGAACTCGGATAGAGGAAAATATAGCATCGTCACGGGAGGAACATATATTTCGACAGGCGCGATAAATGATAGAATCAAAGTCGCAATGTCATCGTTAAAATGAACTCCGACGCTTTTAACTCTGATTCGCCCGTTTATCAATACCCCGTACGTTCTTTCTATAAAATCGGAAAAATGAAAGCCATTCTATGAATAATCGATTACGAAATCATTAGACAACGCGACGTCATGTTTGAAAAGAACCTTGATGATGTATTCTGCGTATTATTACGACAAAAGATTAAATTTTGCGTAATTAAATAATTATCAAAAAAGAAGATTATTAATATTTTTTTTAATCTTTTGAGCATGATGGACGCATAATTGATTTTAATTAAAGAGGACATTAATTTATAAAGTAATTCTTAACGTTTGAAAGCGGATCTCTCTCTCTCTCTCTCTCTCTCTCTCTCTCTCTCTCTCTCTCTCTCTCTCTCTCTCTCTCTCTCTCTCTCTCTCTCTCTCTCTCTCTTTGTAATGTTAGCATCATTTTCCGCACAGATTGTTCGAATCAACCTCGCGATAATGAATAATTTCACTTAAAGTAGCGAGCATCTTAGAAGAGTACAATTAATTCTGCAATGTGCATAATCTTTCTCATTAGTAAAGTTTCGACCGACCGAAGAAAATATTTTGAGAAAACCTTGGATCCTTGATCTCGCGTAAAAGTGACAGTGCAAATTAAGAGACGCAACAAATATCTAGTGAAATATAATTTAATCACGAAACGCTTGATTTATGTCGAAGACGCGAATGTAACATATCACTGCGTTGTGTAGATGTACGCAGAGAAGGGAGGCACAAAGACGGCTAACGATTTCCAGTCGGGAAATATTGATATACGCGGGACGCATATTTTTATGGGGAGGAAGCGGGGGGGAGAGGGGGAGAGGGGGGCCATAAAAATCGGTCGGATACACGGGGCGGGGGCGACAGCGGCCGCGTTGAAAGAATCGTAAAAATTTCACGCACGCGCTCTCGCGGCCGTGCATTCTTTACTTAGTCGTTCGCGCTCCCCGATCCCAACAAAACCTATAAGCCGTAAACAATAGTTACGCCCGGTATATAAGGCGCGTCAAATTATCAAGATATATATTCCTGAGGTACCCCCGGCGCGCGCGGCTGAAAGGCTTCGGGGGTTGCAGAGGAGGGAGCAGGTGCAAGCGCGAGAGGACGAAAGGAGGGGGAGAGTTGGACGAGGGTGGCGAGAAAAGGAACCGGGGAGCTTTTGCGTGAAGGAGAAAGAGGGAGAGGATCGTTCTCTCCTCCCGGATGGTTGGAAAATCGACAGAAGGGGATGAGAGAGAAAGGGGCGCGTTTCTACATAGACATCCCCAACGGCCCCATTGCACCCTGGGGTCTGTATTAATGATATAATATTTCTTTGATTCACTGAAGCGGCGTACTTTAACAACCACTCCTTCTCCCTCCCTCCCCTCCCCTCCCCTCCCCCGCGGGCCCCGAGTTGATCCGCGTTCCCCCCTTTCTCTCTCTCTCTCTTCCTTAAACAGCCTAGAGGGGGAAGGTCTAAAAGGAGACAGTGGACGAGTTGAAACGTAGTTTCAGCCGGAGAAAGACCCCGTTTCGCGTCCCTTTAGCGCAGATAAATTACATTCATGTTCTCCATTTCTCTCGTACTTCTCCCTCCACGTTCCCGGAGCCAAGCACCCCCCGGGCGAGTCCCCGGAATGTTCGAATCCGTCGGAACGTTGACGAGATTGGAGGGAGGAGAGGAAACACGGAGCGAAGCGGGGAGTTTATTTAAATCAGAAATAACTCCTTATACTCTACGTTTTCTCACCCCCACGCTGGAGTATATATCCTGCAGCCTCTACTCCTCGCTCTTCCTCCCCCCCTTCGTATCGCATAACCCCTTTTTCCTGCCGTTCTCTGCACCGAGATTCGCTAGAAACTTAGCGGATGACTTGTAACGCTTAAGCTCAGTGGTAACAAAGTTTCCACTTCTATCCGTTATAATAACAATCTAATGACAGAATGTCTGTTTCTATCGTGGTGATCTCTTTCGACCACAAATTCCGACTAATATGGATCTTTCTTGAGCGGAAATTCGATTGGACATCAGTTTTTTTTTTTTTGCGATGTTTTCATTTTAAATATTATGATTACAAACTAGATGAAACTGTCAATTAAATGACGAAATTAAATGTAACTATCTTGCGGATATACATCATATATGTATATATCTTTCTTCATCTTCTACGCTTGCGTATATTTTCTGCGAAAAGATGACAGGAGACTGGATGAATCAGTAATCTCTATGGTTGCCGAAAACCACGATTATCGGATTTTCCGCAGAACTATATTTCCCTTCTCCCATCCCTTCTTCGAAAGTCTTCGAAATACGAGATGTGCCGTTAAGAAAGTACACTCACGGGAATTCGCGAACTTGAACAGACTTATTTACTGGATGCGAATAAATTTCGGCGAAGCCTGGCAAGCGAAGTTGAATGACGTAACGGAAGGACGAAAAGAGAACGCGCGAGGGTGACCTTTTTTCTGAAGGGTCGATTTTTGAACGAGGACGAAGGCGATTTGCTTCGATCCACATCAGAACCTCGGATGACATACCGCGAGATCTCTCTTTTTACAACACACAAACGCATCTCTACACACACACACACACACACACATAACGCATACGCGTTTACAAAATACTTTGGTAGGTGGATGTTTATGGCGGAGCGCGAGTATTCGATTCAATAATGTCTTTTATGGCTGACATCGAGGCGAGCACCGCGGTTCCTCGACGGTGAAATGTTAGGAAGCTCGTGGCCAGAGGAGGACTGTCGCGGATAATCCGGGATCACAAAAGGCGAGGATCGGGGGTGAGAAAGCGGAGGACGCGAAAAGGGGAGCCTAGATACCATATGTCACCGCGCGGCAAAACGTATTTGTCCTGGGATTGTCGATCTAATTCAGTCTTGATGAAGGAACGAGGGAAAGATAGATAGAGAGAGAGAGAGAGAGTCACATATATGTCAAACATTTAAATAAAGATTAAATAAAATAATAATTTTTAAATAAAGATAATATAATTAAAGATGTATATATAATCTAAATATAAAAATGTCAAAAGATAACATAATTGAATGCGCGTTGTTTCTTATTAATAAAAAAAAAATACGATAACACCAACGTCGTGCTTCGTGAATAAAAGAAAAAGGGAAAAAAATTCAAGGAGAGACGTTGCTACCTCTTGTCTCAAGATACCAATATATAAATGTATTCGCGAAATAATAAAGTCCTACGGACTGCCTCTCTCGGTGAGAGAGATGTACGGCCCCATAAATGTAACCGACACCCTTGCAATGGGGTGTTCTGCCTACGGATGGTGAAACACCCGTACGATTACCAACCCCGCCACCCTCGTTCTAGAATTTTCCCCCACGATTAACTACATGTTGCTGTGTTTTTTGTACGTATTAAATTCCAGCTTCCTAAAAGAAATTGATTTTTTTTTTTTTCAATCTTGTTGCCCGATGCGGTAATCAATGTTGCATCGTTGAAATAAATCGCGAAATCTTTCAAGCGACAATCGACATTCTAAATACTCGTCGCGCGGATAGTAAAGTACGATAGCTGGTCTCGAATTAGGATGATTGATGGATTAACGCCGGCGAGACCAAAAGTAACGCCAACGTTGACGCGTAACGAATTGTATTTATTTAGATAGACTGGAAATCCGTCGCTTCGCGAAAAGTGTAGCGGCGACTCTCGATCATAATCAAATGCAGCGTGTGACGCGCGAGTGCCAGGCGACGAATGATTACAAATGGTCCAGCGGGGGAAAATCCGTTTTCACGGATAGTCTATGAAATCCGAAACGCTTTCGAAATGTCACGATAAAACGGCAAACAACGCGGAACGTCCGGCAACGAGAACGTATATACGCGAGCCCGTCAACGAAGAATGCACTCATTTGGGTTTTGTACGGCGCGCGAGAACTGAACGGAAAAAAAAATAGAGGAGAGGGAATACACGCCGCGCGTGTAGAAAATCGTCGTGTACACGCTTCGGTGCTTTGTGAAATGCAGCGGCCGATTGTAACGGTGTAACCGCTTGCTCGATAATTATCGACGCGCTGAATTCGCCTATAGTTTCGCAACACGGTCTTTTATCCCGATCCGTTGTGTGTTGTCGAGCAAAACGAGAGAAACACGGCTGCGCAAATTGCTCGCGAGTCATACCACAGATATTGTACATAACACATACGCGCGATAGAACATACTCGCTCATTTTAATGAAATATACAATCGGTAACTTTTTACACGAATTTTTCTGCCATTAAACTTCAATTATAGGCGCTGGTGTATGTACGGAATATGTAGAACTGCGAAAAAAAATTTCACCAAAATTCCATTAAAATTAAAATTAAGTCGCCCAATATTTCTACATGTGTCACTTCTTGATTTCGATTGATTGGCTTTTTGATTGGCTTATCGCGCGATGACGTTACAGTTACATCGTTCTCTTCCATTCACCACTGTATAATCCAGCTGCCACCGAGCCGCGCTCGAATGAGCATTCGTCGTTAGGCGTCTGAATGAATCATTGTGCCGAAAATCGCGGGCGTTTAATCGTCAAAGCGACCAACCGCACGCGCGCGTGCGCACGCGACATAAGGGTTGGATCCTGGATTCAGCGGATCCCGCGCGGAGGATTTTCGTCCCATTCGCACGGAAACCCAATTGCGCGGCTCTATGCGTCATTAGCGCCGGGAAACGGAGTTAACGCCGTTAAATCCGGGTTCGGTCCGGTCGCGGCATTATTCGCACTTGCGCCAACCGTTCGTTCGTACGTACGTACGTACGTACGTACGTTCAGTCGTATGTATTCCGCAAACCGCGCTGCCGCTGCGCGAAATGACGACCTCTCTCGTGCGAAATGCGAATAAATGATCATTCGTCCCGACTAACTCGATTTCCGTCGACGAACTGCGTACATTTTTTTTTTTACCCGCATTGCCCGTTTCTCATTCCGATCGCCGTTGCCTTCTCTCTTTCTCTCTCGCTTTCTCTCTCTCTAGGCCTTTTCCGCAGTTTTCATCCCGAACACTGATTTAACAGTCGTCGGAAAATTATCGCAAACCGTGAATTTTTATCGATCGGCAAATTCGGCGATACGAAATCGTTTTTCGTCGTACAATATACATTTTTCGCAATTGCACACGCATCTAAAATTTCATAACTGATTTTTATTCTTGTCAACGAATTCAATTCATGGCGAATGTAAAAGTGACACGCGTCGTATTCTTGCAACAGCGATTTGGAAAAGTCTCGATGATAATCGCGATCCGAATTGCATGTTTTATACGTCGTGTATGAGAGATTTTTCTTATTTCTCTCTTGAATTTACTAGCAAGAAATTTTATTTTCACCAACGGTTTTATCAATACCGAATCTCGTCGCTTTGCCAATATTTTTCGAGCATTCGAGGCTCGTTCACAAATATTTTCGATCTCTAATATACGAATAAAAACTGGGTCGCTGGCCTGATACAAAATGAACTGCTATATATTCGTACAGATAGGAAGAGGATGCTTTTTAGATCGCATTTATACACGTAAATGATTTTCGTAAATAAAACAAGTAAATAATACGGTGAATCATTAAATAAATTATACTTTGTATTCCATAAAAAGCAATTTTATATTTGTATTATGAGCATTCTTAAACTGTTTATTTTAATCGTACTGATTCGATTAACCTTTTCGCTATGAACGGCGTACATATACCTATATGTATTCAGCTTACTGCATTTATTTTTGCACTTTATGCACATAAAGTGTCGCTGTCACGTACATAGCGAGCGCTTTTCAGTCTCAAACGCGTCATAATGAAAGAGTTAAATATGTCAAGATAATTTGTTTGCGGATACGTACATAAGTATACATATTGTTTACGCGTCGCGAATTACAGCCGTGCATCCGCCACATTAACAAATTGCTTTCTCACTAATTGAAAGATTATATCAGCCGCGGATCATAGTCTGCGGATACAAAGGATAGTTCGTTGAAGTAAATACAAATACCGTTGTTTGCTTGGTGTTTCAATGTTGTGCGTTTACAATTAATTAATTTGTCCGCTGCATGCGCCGTAATTAGCGTAAGTGCCCGCCTCCAAATCCAAAATGCGTCGACGAAGTAAATTCAAAATAATGCAGCTAGCATTGTGACGTCATAATAATTCTCGCCGCTTCGGTTCATTTCCGCGACAGGGACTGACTGGCGCACATTTGAAACTTGAACATTACAGGACTCTCTCACGATGTAATGTTAATATATCGCAAACTTTTCCTGAGAATTTTATTCTAATTTTTATTTTAAGTTTAATCTAATCTCTCTACGCGAAATTCGAAATTATCACCGGTGTCACGTTTGCTCACGTTTGCATAACGGATATATTCATTTTATTCTACGATGTTACCATGGCGTCTTAACCTCGTAATTTTCCTCAGACGTAGCATAAATTAAATTGTTACTTCTCTCCGTTCTCTCTCCTTTACTAATCTTCGTTTATTAACTAGAATATATGTAGAAGTAACTCAAACACGCACACACATAGCCGATTGCAGAACACGAGTGAATTAAATATTGCAAGGAATATTCAATCAATAACAACGTGCTTACGATTAATATAATAATACTGTTATAATAATTTTATTATAGGATTAATATAATAATATTATTATAATAATATTATTCAACGCAGAAAAAATTTATTACAAGTCTGCGCGAATATCAACGAGAAGACACTTTATTCGTATAAAATTCCAATTTCTCGATATTCTAAAATTTTGGGAGAGTTATTAAGTTAAACGCGTAATAAGATGCGCTTTACGTCATTTTCGCAGTACTTGACTTGCGTACAGTATACAATAACGACAAATCCAGCTGACTCGCCAAGTTATTCACAATCGAGCAACGAGAGAGGCTCGCGTTTTTGTATATAAGAAACTATCATTCGTATTTTCAATACCAGCCGCTTCTCTCATCTCCGACCAAGACGGCGGAGACACGATGAGACTTTAAGTAATATCGATATGAAAAGGCGAGTACCGGACGCGGAAGAAAGAGAAAAACGTACGAAAGCGGGACAGAAACGAGCGAGCGTCGCGAATGCATCGATATTGAATTGAAAATGGATCGCGCGGAAAAGGAAGTACGGATGATAGAGAGGAAGAAGAAGAGGGGGATGGAAAGGAAGAAGGATGAGAGAAAGAGAGAAAGAGAGAGAGAAACGGAAGGCTCGTAACTCGACGATGCGGCGAAAATATAATCGCGATTCGTACATAAACATTCTCCGTCCTGTCCTTCGCTTTTCATCCCCTTTGCTTATCCGTCGCTTATAGATTACGAGAGCTTGAAAATGCAGTTATCGCGAAACCTCTTCGAGACGATTACGCGCGACGTTTTATTAATTTTTATCCGGCGCTTCCTCCTTCCACCCTTCCCCTTTCCCTCCCCTCCTCCTTTCTGGCCAAATCAATTTTCTCTACATCCGGCTCGATTTCTGCCTCAGCGAAATCATCCCGCTCTTTTTCCTCATTCTTTTGGTGCATTTAACTTACTCCCTTCTCATCGGCCGCGATAATAGAACGCGCGCGTCTGCTGGGAAAGAGGGGAATGAAAGAGGGGAGATGGGGGGGACGGCGCGGTGTAATGCTTTTTATTAAGTTTCCTCGATAAACGTACCACTTGACTGTCGCGGATGCGACTTGGCGACCCGAGTCTTTGGGGAATTTTCCTTTACGCCGAGCTGCGCACGAGAACATTTAGAGAGATACGGGATTATTAATTTTATGAACACTCAAAGGAAAAAGGAAATTTAAGCGAAATCTACTCGATGTTTCAAAAGAGAGAGAGAGAGGAAGGTTTTTCTTTTTCCCGTTATACGGTTTACTTCTCACGAAGTTACAATATAAATTATTGCGATACGTAATATAGCTAGACGATGTAGAAATTGCTTTATAAAAATATATTTATTAAAAGAAGCGAATATATATATATATATATTTTTTAGATGATACTTAAATAAAAGAAGTATAATTTTTTTTCGTAGAGCCAATTGCGCCATCTCTTCGTCAGCGCGACGCGACGTAATTAAAACAAAATTCTTGCGCATATAAGTATTTGCCTCTCCCGTTCCTTTGAATTTCGCCGTCCGAGCGTGTTTACTATTCGAGCACGAGAGTTTCAGAAATTCCATTACAACTTGTATTCCGAGGTAAATATAAAAATGCTTTCCGCTCCTTTCTTCGTGTATTTTACTCTTGCGTGCATAAATCAGAAAAGAATCTCGACATATATATTAACTCTCCCAGATCAGTTTATGTTATAAAGTAATCACACAAATTCGAACATGTCTCATTTTATCTCGAATCGTGCACGAGATTTTGTTGAAACGGGATTGCAAAAGCGATAAGTAGTAAAAATATATTTTTTAATCAAACCGATATATTCATATATCTCTCACTATGAGTGTACAGCTGATGTTTGACTTACTTGTATCGCAGGCACAATCAGAACGTGTCTCGAGTAGTAAGAATATGATTATTCTCAGACATTGAGATGTCGCGAAAAAAATTCGAAAGCGAGGGAGAATCAGAATTAATTTAATCAGAATTAATAAATTCTGAGTGTATGGTCTAATTTGTTGGACACGTACATACATATATCGCCGTGACTGACAAGACACTTTTTTTCGTTTGTTCGCAGGCATTTCTGGAAATGGCGGACGAGAATGCTGCAGCGACCATGGTGACCTACTACGCTTCCGGTATAGCCCAGCTAAGAGGCAGAGCGGTCTACGTGCAGTTCAGCAATCATCGTGAACTCAAGACGGATCAAACGCACTCAAACAACGCGGTCAGTAGCCCAACAAATGATGTCGCCAACACTTCTGAGGTCTGTGTCATACTTCTTGCTTCACTTCTTTCTCGCTTCACTAACCTCGGGAGGGGGTGGGGGGGTGGGGGGAAGACACAGGGGGTGATTTTTGGGTACAGCTGCATGAGAGAACCACCTACCCCTCGCCAGATTAACTTTCAACCTTTCCCTAACGCAAGCTCGCTTTCTTCCTCTTTTTCTCGCGCACGACGTTGTATATAAAAGCGCTTTGAAGTAATATGAAAAATTATTAAGCGGTTACATACATGTGTCTCGAAGCTATCGTACTCCGTTAAGTGCGACGCACTTTCGTGTAATAAGTAACATTTTGTTGATGCCGCGTCCTTACGCGTCCTCTTACGTTTTCCAAAGAAGAGAAGCAAGAGTATGCTACGTCGCCGCGTATGTTACGTCGATGACAGTGACTTCGATGCCTCGAGGCGTTGACCGAAAGTGGCAAGCGTGAGACAGGGATTCATCTCGGTCTCGGGGTATACAATAGATGTTAACTGCACCGGTCGGGTTAGATCGGCGAATCTAGCCGCCCTTCGGCACCCTGTGTTATTTATGCAGGCTAGTTAATTAAGCCGCAGGTCCCTTACATATATCCTTGCCCAACTATCGAGGTAGGCATTCAACGCACGGCGCGACCGTGCGAGAGAAAGAGAGAGAGAGAGAGAGAGAGAGAGACACAGAGAGATAAGGGAAAGGGAGAGACGCGACGGCTATTTCGTCGTCAAGTCAATCTAAACACACACTCGCGCTCGCAAACTCCGTTATAATTAATGCGTCCATAATTTATGAACGATCCCTCGGGCGCGAGCGCGGCAGTGCATCCCGAGCTGCATACGCTCCTCCATCCCCCTTCTTCCCCCTTTTGTCCCCACGTGACGTGCACTGTCTGTCACGCATACCACTTGAAACTTGCGCGTGTCATCGTGCGCCGCCGGTCATCATTGGAACTAGTTAACTCGCTGCGCAATTCGTAGCCGCGCGGTCGTTTCCAATGAAATTTGTCGGCGAATTAATTAGCATGCTAATTCGCCGGCGAATCAATTAACGGAATTCGATCGGAGCTTCGCGCGCGGCGGAGAGGGTTGACTGAAAAAGTGCGCGCGTTATCGCGTTATCGCGATATCTTTCTCTCTTCTCAAAGAAGTTTTTCGTAACGAAATTTCGTTTGTCTCCAACGCACCTGAAACATTTCCGCTCGTATACAGATGTGTCTGAACGACGGACTCTGACGAGCGAGTTATATACGCGTCTATTGTCTTCTCCGCGTGAGAAAAATCGAGCGATGTCGGTATCCATCGTTAAATCATCCCCGCCAATTCGCCAAGTCGTCGACGTCCGTAATTCCGTAAGTTTTTTGATGCCGCCGCGTGTCGATTCTCACCCCCCTCTTACCCCCCCCCCCCCCCGCTATACCAAACTGCCGTTCCCGTTCTCGGGGGGCGCAACTTCGCAGTGGAAACGGACACCGATCCCACGGGGAATCCTCCGGAAAAGTTTCGCGTGTGTGTATCCGGCCGGGGGTTCTGCACGAAAAATAATAAATAAGGGAGTAAATGGCACACGGCGACGCGGGTCGTCGTCGTCGTCGTCGTCGTCGATGTTCTTTCTTGACACGCGAAAAGTTTTCGCACACGTGACCGTGGAAACTTTACAATCTACAAGGTTTATAGAACGACGCGCGCCACGGTTTCGCTCGCCGAGGAAAATTCGTAACTCCCGCAGAAAATTCCTTCACGCAAGTCTCGCGTTATCCCGGGGCAAATGCGTGTGGCGACGTCGTTTCGTTAAGAGTGGACGCGATCGTAAAAACAAGCGGAATAGAAAGAATTTAAAGAAGGTTTTTTTTTTCACGTGTAGGTTTTACCATATACTTTCTTCATATGCCAGGCAAGATTTTATTCCCGGCAAGAGTTTGAAGTCGTTTCCAACTTTCTCTTCGTGAAAGAAATTTAATTTGTATCGTTTATTTTTTTTTAACATCTCTCCGAGACGCATTAAATATGTCGGAAAGTAAATTTTACTTGAGATAATATTCACTCGAAGCGCGTAGAAGTATTTAAGTATGTTTGCTAAATTTAATTCGCTGTTACTTGCTCATTCTCTCAATATTAAATGATTCGTCGATTTAGCTTCAAGTTGAATCTTTAATAAGAAAAAATCAATTGCACGAGTTACATTGGAAATAAATCTCTCTACAATTTGTATATATCTCTAGATATTCTTACATCTGAAGTTGTATATATTGCTCCAATTGTTATACCGAAGTAATACTGAAAGATAAGGCTATATCTGAATGACGTGAAAATCTTTGATTGTGATAGTAAACTTTTCTTGAGATAGAATCGACGCGTGGAGAAAATATTATTTCTATATTGGTGATTCACTCGAGAATAAAAGCTCTCAAGCTTTTCAAGTTTTAATCTTGCACACAAATTTAATTTCCGTTTCCTTTCCTCGGCTAAGCCAAAAGCTTCGGGTACAGTTCATAAAAAATACATTACTCTAAGAAATTTTATCAAACTATAATTTTATCGACAGTCTATTTTTGCGGTTTTAATATTACCTTTAATCTTAAGCATCTTATTTGCCATTAATCGCTAATCCCAGAAGTTTATATTAATTAAATGCCACTATCACTCGATACACGAAAAGCGACATTAAAATTATCCTCGCGTTTTTCTCGCGAACGCAAGACGGCACTTCCGTTTGTGGGAGACTCAAAGATGGCTGGCGGCGGAGGATTTCGGTTTCTCGGCGAGAGTTCGTTCCCTCTACGGTCGAATGATTTCTCACCGTGCGTCCGGGCTGACAAACGACGCCGAAAAAGCAATCGCCGTGAAAGCTTCGGCGATGCACCGCTCTTCGTGCGATCCGCGGCTCTACGTGGGCGACGATGATGCCGGAAATTTTGCGGGCCGAACGCAAGACGAATGTCGCTCCGGCATCTAAGCGATGTGCTCTCCTTCCGAGAGCTCGCTTCTCGGAGAAAAGAAATCAATTTTACATGAACGGGGGAAAACATACACAAATCCGCGACGATGTCAGTCGCGCCTTTTACTCGCGATTAAAATATCGTCGTGCATCTCCGACGAAGGAAGACTGATTTATGCGAGGCGTGTGTTGAAGAAGCTCTTCATGTAATTGAACGAGATGTATGCTATTTAAATCCGATAAACTGCACAATAGTCTATTTTCAATTGTGACTTTTTTTCTTTAGCGTTTTTTTTAAATTTCTTCTTTAATTTCTGTTTTTTTTTTGTATATATGAAAATTTGAGCGTTGCTTTTTCCGTCGATTACATAAGCGCGACGAGCGTCTTCAAAGTCTCTCGCGCGATATCGATTACTCGAAATATAATAATAGAACACGTGGATCGAGCGAAAAATAGGTCGGCGCGAAATGGTTAGGAGGGCTTGAATTCTTAGTGAAAGAGACCGAAAAAGGGAATATATTTATGGCACGCAGTTAATGCAACCGTCTCCTCGCCTTCCTCGGGGAGTAATGTGTCGGTTAAGCAAATGCCCGACCAGCGAACTCATTTAATAAAGAAACCGCGCGCCGCGGCACCCCGGCATTGTTTAGTAATTAATTTAGAGCCCAGCTTAACAGACCCCGGAACGCGTAGCCGCGGTCTTTATAGCGGGAGAGAATGGGCGAGATAAAGATAGATATTTTTCGGATAATGAGTGATAAACGAGGGTAGACGTTACAATGTATATTGCGGCCCAAAAATGGATTATTATCAAGGCGGATCTAATTAAAGTCAAACTCTAAATCTCATTGAAGTAAACGCTGCGAAGTAGACGCTTTTAATTACGCGAATTATAATATATGTATTATAACATCGTGATTGAAATAATATTGATACAAATTTTAATAACGGATACTGAAGTTACGATAAAATTGAAAATATACGTTTTAATAATAATATATACGCAAATTTTATATTACATCGCCTGATATGTTTGCACATACACAACAGAGTTTATCTAATTTTTCAAACATAAACGGTAGCTCTCAATACGAGCTGTGTGCATAATAAACGTTGCAAGTTATTCGGATATATAATTTATTTTACATTTATATATCCAAATCGATCTCTGGATTTGTGACGCAATCGCAAAATTTTGACATCGTCGATTTCGTTCAGTTCACTCGCAACTCTCTCGCGGAATGCACTTTCTTCAAACTCGCGAAGAGTTTTCTGTTGCAATCCGGAAACCCGTGCTCGGAATTAAGAAATATTTTTACGTGGCTTCCCGCTGTCGCGTAGCGTCCTCCCCTCCTTCTCTCCGCGGCTCTTCCTTATTTAGTTAATTTGGATTACTTTAGATATTCCCGACTGTGCGCTTTCATATGGCTTTTATTACCGTTCTCGTTCAAATGATTTCGCTTTTGTGCTCGGGACGCCGACGAGATTTAATTTGGACGCGCGCACAAATATCTTGGCTAATGGAATTTCATGTTGATATACCTATTATATTTATAAGTAAAAGAGGAGAGGAGAGAGAAGAGTGGTTTATGAAAGGCGAGTTGCGAATTGCGTACGAATTTGTAAAAAGCACAGGCTCGTTTTTAGCTATAAACAAAGAAATTTGAGACGTTTTTATCGGATCAGTGCGTGACTCTTTTTACATATAACTTATCACATTTATTTACGATACATCATTTAATTCGATATTGTTATTTGAATTTATACGATACTCGATACTAGTTCTCCAGGGATATAAAAAGCGTTCGGAAATTTTTAATTAGAACAAGCTGCACAACATACAGATCTATATTTTATATTGTAACTTTACCTTTCTACGCTAATTGGTGTTTATTCCGCATTTTTACATGTTATTATCAAATATGCCAGTAAAATCGCAGAGCTTTTTTGAATGCAAATTAATTTCTGAAATATTTGCGAGTTGAAAAATCCCTCTCTATGAAACACGACATTAAATATTACTCTTCGTTCTATTATAAACATTCTAGAGTTAATTAACTTTTTGAAATAAAATCACAAAAAGACTCAATCCTTCTTTCGAGATTTATCTCACTATACTTTTGATGAAAAATCAACAAAATATATCACGGAAGAAAAGCCGGTTCAAAAATTAATATACATCACTTATTCCGGGTATTTTGAAAATGTTTAGGCAGAATTAATTTTTTCATAGTGAAAATAACTCGCGCGTGTGCCCTTTGTCTTTGACACGCGTGTGCAATAGCGAACAACCAGGCTCGAAAATGTTCCCCCGAACTTTTCCGTTTTTGTCAACCGTGGCGTGGAAATCCGCGGAAAAGTTCGTCGCGATAGGCCACGCGCGCGAAAAATTTTTATCACCTCGACCGACTCTGCGGTTAGAAGGCATTTCAGGAAAGGGGGGGCGGGAGGGGGAGGGGGAGGATATACTCTCGGTTCCCTAATACTTTAAAACAGATTCCGCTCGGCGTGGTCGTAACAAAGGCGACAACAGAAGTGTTTCGCCCTGTCTATGCGCGAAAGGGAAGGCGCTCGCGCGCCCGGCTAATGGTTTTTCCGACGAGAGGAAAACTTTCGGTAGCCTTTAGTAATCGCTCGCTCGCTTGCTTCCTAACTAAAACTCGCCGCCCGGCAGGAAGCCCCCGTGTAAAAGGCAACCTCGTGTCCCGCGCTATAACGGCACGACATAATTCTGCTTTACACCGTTGGCGAGGTGTGCGCGGCGACTTTTTTCTCCGTTCTCTCAGAAAACTTTCCAGTAAAAAGAAAGAAGGAACGCGGCACCGCGCGGGAGATCAGGGCTGTAGATTTAGATCTCGGTAAGCCTTACGCGCGTATACATAACATTAATTATATTAGATATATTATATTAATATCTAATATATTAATATATCTGATATATTAATATATTATTAATTTATATTATATTAATATATGATGTGTTTGCGAACGAATTTCTAATATATGGTTTCTAAATCTGTTTCGAAATATATGAACGTTCGCTCGAACAAAATAAATTTTCATATGATGGGTAATTTCGAATTTTTGTCCCACTTGTGTGTGTGTGTAAAAACGAGAGAGAAAAAAAAGGGCACCGCGTACATGAATTTTTCGCGATTAATCCCGTGTCAACATTAACATTTTTCGTTGACGGTTTAGCGGCGGTGCACGATAAACGTGGCGATCATGAATAAATCAGCGTTACCGCGGAGTAAACGTGTCCGCTAAGCGACGCGTTTGGCTGAAGCCGCCGCCCCCCCGATGTCGTTGCTTTTTATTCGTCGGGCACAAGGTTATCGTCGGTACACTTCCGCGCACGTAGTGGATGTTATCGAACCGTGGGAGAGAGAAGGAACGAGGGAGGAATGGAGATGGCGATTTCTGGAGCAGGAAAAGCAATATGTAGTCAGGATGCAAAGTAATGCAGTGACAAACTGGGAAAAAAAAAAAACAGCTCCAAGGGTGGAAAAAGTAAAACTGAATATTCGATTTGCAGCGGCGCGCGGGCCGATAAAAATGCAAGGGAAAACCGCGAACGCGCGTACGTACACGTATAAAGGGACGTACGGGGTGCATGAAAAAGTTACTACGGGCATAGTACGAGTAATATAGAATGAAGAATTGATGAGGGAGATCATACGCAACGCGCGCGATTCGCTCGCGGCAATTTTAATATTGGATGAAGAATTTGTAATACGTTGACAATTACTTGATGATTGGGCCATTAAAATGGCGCCTAACACGTTCAATTAAAGACTTAAATAATACGTACCAGCTTAATCTTGACAGGGATTATTAATCTGTTCGCCGCGCGGCCATTGTTTACGGGCTAATGCCTTCCAGCGGGGTAATTGCGAGCAACATAAAAGCGGGCGTTAAGGCCGGAAAAGTGATCGCGCGTATATATATAATCTTGCCGCGTCCGGAGGGAAACCTCTGGCAATGGATCTCCTCTTTCTTTTTTCCCCCTCCAGGAGCCAGTATATATATATATATGTGTGTGTGCGGGGTAGAGTGGCGTAATTTGCAATTGTGCGATACACAAACTCGCCATCGCGATTGTTGGATCCGCGCTGTAGGTTTCTCTTTTGTATCGCAGCATCATCTTGCTCTCTTATAGCAATAATTTTTCTTCTCGCACACCTTATCGCGGTTACGAATTTTGCGAATGGGCTGTAGTTTGCTAATAGTTCGAGAACTATTAGCTTCTTGCTATTTGTCAAAAGAAGAGTCGCTGAACGTTGCGGTTTGATCTTTATTGTGAATTATCTCAATAGTGTGTATGTTTGTGTGAGATATGCATTTCGTATATTTGAAACTCGATCGGTGCGGACACATTTTTTTTTTTTCGGGATTTTTTGGGATTTTTCGGGATGCCGACCACGAGCGACAGTGGAAAGAAAGGGTAAGGTGGACGAAAGGAGGCAGGTGAGAAAAGAGGGTTGGGAAAAACGAGGGAGATACAATGTACATGGGGCGTCTCACAGAAACAATGCGGCGCGCCGTAGATCACCCGAGACACCCTCCATTAAAAATATTACGCCATCTTGCCCGCGTAGCCATCCTTCGAGTTCTCTCTCTCTCTCTCTCTCTCTCTCTCTCTCTCTCTCTCTTTCTCTCTTTCTCTCTCTGCCTACCCTCTGTATTCCCGTGGCCGGTAGCTCAACCCATCCCTTTTAACCCCCGCTCCTTCCCCCCTCATCCATAGCCCACCCTGCTCCACTTTGGCTGGCAGCCGCGACAGGTCCGAATAACAATGTGCCATTGTTAGACCTACATTCACTGCATCGAGCTCTGAAATATGCAAGCCATGAAGAGACCGTTGCGTTACAGAGGCCGAGGTCCTCTCGAGAGAGAGAAGCGCCGCGCCGGTCCTCCCTCCTTCTCTTGCCCAACCTTGCACGAGCGAGCTTTATCGTCGAGGGAAAATGTCGTTTACGATCCCTCTTCTCCTCGGGCGAAATTTCGGCCCGGCCGAGAATGTCTATCTCGCGGGGACGAGCGAGAATTTCCGCAGATATCTCGCAAACGTTACTGACATCTTAATCTCCGTGTGTGCGACGCGAGCTGTGTTTGAGGTGTATCGTAAACTTCGTATTAATAATCGCTATATAAAAAATAAAATTCATCTATCCAACGATTTGACAGCACAAGCGGCGGCAATCTTATCTCGTTTTTTTTTTATATATATAAAAAAAATCGTCCGACCAAATTAGATTCAGGGATACTGCTGTGTTTTATCTCCCGGATCAAGTCACTGCAACTGTATTGCATTATCACGTCAGAGACGAGAAATTGTGTGTAATTTTTTTCACGGGATATAGCGGTTGAAAATAGATGAGCTTTTCACCTGCGTGAGGAAAAACTTTCCGACATGCGGCAATTCAATAGAGTGGACTTTGTAATTTAATCTAAACAGCCAGTGTAATTTAACCCGTAACATTTTTCGACAAAAGTAAACTTTGCGAGCGAGCGCGCGCGCGCGCGCGGGACGGTTGATTAACTTTCGCGTCTATTTATTAATTCACGGGATCCGGAACCGGGGAGGGTTGGCGGGACACATTTTACGAGTACTACACTTTATCGCGACCGATGGCATGCGGGCACAACCTCGTTTATTTCAACGTATGTAACGCAAGAAAAAGTGACCTACTACTTCTCGCCTCTGACGTCACAGGGTAATACAACTGCGGCGTATGCATAATGCATTTGATTTGAAGATAGAATATTAATATTAATCGCCCCGGCAATAATATAGATGGAACAAGATAATCGTAATTGTTGATTTAGGACGTTATTACAATCATCGCGCGCGGAGATAATGATGATCGGCATTAGCATGTGAACACGATAATTAGGTACACGATGTTGGGCATTGCACCATTCAAATCGTGTCCGATGAAATGTCGCATTACGTAACCGATTGTGGAAATCGAGCGCGCTAATGCGAGAGAAGGGGAAATTTTTTATTAGAGCGACCGAGATGCAGATCGCGCGCGACAAATCGCATTGAAAAACGCGAATTCGCGAGAGGAGAAAATTCTCATCCCTCTTTCGCCAGCCTAATCCATCATTTTCCACATTCGACGCGTTCCCCCCTCCTCTTCCCCGTCATATTTCACCATCTCGCCGTCGTCGCGAAACAGAAAGAGTCTCCCTTTGCCGAGAGACGGCGAGAAAAATCGAATACTTTCCTGCAACACAAATCTGAAAGGTCGCCGCACTCTGCCCTCTCTCAAGACCGGTCCCCCTCCGCGCCCCCTCCGCGCCCCCTCTTCGGAGCCTTTGTAATACCCTCGTCGATATCGGTATCGACGACTTTGTATCGCGTATCGCGAAGCTGCACACGCGAGTCTGTTGGCGCTTTTACCGATACAAGAGGGGGTCGAAGGGCGCGAGGGGATGCGCAAAGATAGATAGGCGATTCGTTCCTTTTTTTTTTTTTTTTTCCCTGACACGAGAACGCACACCCCTGTGGACATACGTAGGGACAAATGTGAACAGAAGTAGGAGCGTCTTGGGAACGCAAGGGACGCGTCCTTGACTTTTCAGCGAAATTTGACATTGGTATGAATTTTTCAGATATAAATTATCTTGCTGTTTTATATGAGATTGTTTTAGAAGAGAGTATCACACGTAGGGGTGAATACGGTAGTATTTCTGGGTATTGCCGCAAGCAATTTCCTAGAAAACGTGTGCATAATGGATATATTGTATCGAATTACTACGTAAAAATGTAAATGTAACAGCGATAAAAGTTTGAAGGGGGAACGCGAAAATATATAAGGAAAACACACCGCGTGTGCGATGCGCATCGCGAGGAAAGGAAATTAAAGAAAAGGCATTCTCGAACGCAATTTTTTTCAGAATTTTATCGCGAATTCTCTTCTCTGAACGAGCCCTCGCCAAGCGCTACGCTAGCGCGATGCTCGATTTTGATTTTGTTGGATATTACGAGCGAGATAGCTCTCGACAATTCTTGGATCCGCGTATGACACAAGGGGGCTCTGAACGAGAGAGGGTGCGACAGAGTGAAAAAGGGGTGACGCTACAAGCCGGGAAGACTGATTATTCTGACTGCAGAAGAGTCCGTCTGGCTGGGTGGGCCACTCCATCATTTTGACAGCAGCGAATCCCGCTCGTAATGTCGTCCAATGAACGCGCGTCCTTTATCCCTCGCTCGCGAGGTGTATGTACGAGCATTGAAAAAACGAAAGAAAGAGAGAGAGGGAAGACAGAGAGAGAAGCGAGAAGAAAGGAAGGAAAACGAAAATCGCGAAAAAGCGAGACGCGCGAGCGAGGCTCTGGCGGGGTCGAAAAACTCGTATAATGGAATATGTTGGCTCGAAAGGGGGTTGAGGAAACGGTGTCAGGGTTGCGCATGATTGAAATCGATGGTCGTATCATCGACCGGGCCAACAAATTTTCTCTCCCGGTCGAAAACTAAGCGCGTAACAACGCGCGGCGTTAACCGTGACAGCCGAGATCGAGTCGCGAACATATGAGGTTCGGGAGGAATTTAATTTGACGGAATCGTATATCGGGAACTGCCGAATTTTTCTCCTTGATGCGCTTCTTCATCCGTCGTGACGCGCGGAAATTGAGGCGAATTTGATTCAATCGAAAACCGTCGTAATTCTCTCGAATGAAAATTTAAGCGAAAATACAAATTCAATCCAAAAAATTGTGGCGAAAGAAAGAAGGATTAATACGAGATAGTCGAAATAATTTCTCGAATCTTTCGGCTGTAAGATGCTGCAGCTTCTCCCTTTAATCTCTTCTCCCTTTCTTGTTTTCGGCCAGATGACCATCGCTGATGAAGTTGGTCCGATTACTTTTTACTTCGCGCCTTTCGCTGTCCATTAGCGGTGATATATACACACGTTGGATTCCGCGCCGCATCTCTGCACACGTATACGGCGGAAATTCCATCACCGTCGGCCGATGAATTATTCAGGAAAAATTTTTGCGCTGCTCATGTAACGAGCGTGCAGCACTTCCCGCGCAGTTTTCTTATCGCGCCGCTTCTCGTTTTTTAACCATGTCTCTCTCTCTCTCTCTCTCTTTCTCTCTCCTTCTGTTACGCTCGCGGAATATCCTGCGGATAGCCGTATTCCGGCGTGTTATCCTCGCTCGTTTCGCCAAGAAATCGCAAGACGTTTCTCGGCAATTCGTGCGGCTTCTATCCGGCAATCCACCGACGCTCTCCCTGAGCGTGCATTAATTCTTAATTCCTTCGTTTCGCCTACGAGTGCACGTTATGCCGCGAAAAGGGTCGTTTCGCATTCCCTCGGAATGAAGTTAAACAGCGCAAGTCGTAGAGTAATCCGGTCGGTGATATTAATTAGAGATCATAGAGGAAAGATATTTGTGTTTAATCCTTGCTATTTGTTTCTCGAGGAATGAAATCGCGCGAGGCTGGAGGGATTCTCGCTAATTGATATACGAAAGACCTGTTTAAAATAATGAGGGGATAATCAAACGTCAAATATTTTGGCATCGCTAACAATTATTAACAAGTTATCGAGATATTACATTCACGTAATCATTCTGCCATCTAATGGCGTATAACTCTGCGTCACAGAGTTCAGACAGATTTTAAAATGCCGGGCGATATCGCGGTCCATGGAAGCCTCTTATTTCCTCAGACTATTTTTTTTTTTAGCGAGAGACAGGCGGTACTCTCGAAATTCTCTCATCACGATTCTTACTCGAAACAAATAATTCCCGGGCGAATGTAATTTATTTAGAGTCGCGGATCGAACGCAATTAAGTAGTGGGGACACAAAAAAAAATAACAATAGCCGGAGTAAAACGGTATTAATCATCCTCGTGAACCGCCGTGTCCCCTTTTCAATAACTTGAGCCAAGAGCGTCGTTACTCAAATTCAATGCGATTAAACGAACAGTGTGTATCGTCGATCGAATAACTCGTTTCGACAATACAATCTTTTCAAAGGAAGGGAGACGACGATGAAAAAGACAGTGGCCGTTCCGCAGTCATTAATCGTAATCTTTTCAGAGTCGAAAATGCCATCTTTTTAACGTGACCTACCAATCATTTTATCGTGAGAATTGCGCCGAGTGGTATTGTAGTTTATCATCCGTTTTTATCCGATATGACATCCCTCAATCGAGCATGAAAGTTTGAAAAAAAATACTTCAGTTCAGAAGGACAGCTAAAACTTGTCGCGAGAACAGAGAAACTTGACAGCCACGTCGGTTCTGAAAAATCCAAAAGCGAATCGCGAAACCGAAACTTCTGAAACCGCGAAATCGAAAAATCTCAATCTCGAGGGAGGGAGACTCGAGAGAGATTCGCCCGGCAAAAAGATTTATACAGATCGTGACACGTTCGCGCGAACAGATTGGCTTATTATACCGCATGAAGAACAGCTCGTAAATTTCCCGATAGACCGCGAGAAGAGGAGGAGGAGAGATCTTGAGGAACACATCCGCGAAGCTTGAGACGTTCGCGAGAGATAGCGTGTAAAATTTTAACTCGCTCTCGCGGTTTTTCGCGGCGGCGATGCTCTCAGATGAAGCTTTACGGTGCGATTCCGCGACCGGTCGTAGCTTCCGGTGCTTCCGAGATACGATTGGCGATGGCGGCCTCGAAAAAAAAAAACAGCCTCGTCGGATCTTATCGGAGGCCTGCAGAGAGGTCGGATGCAGAGAGATAGCCGGTCGCGATTGGCTGAGAGAGAAAGATGTTGAGCGGTAGGGAGAAAGAAAGAGAATATGAGAGAGAGAGAGAGAGAGAAAGAGAGAGAGAGAGAGAGGGCGAAGAGAGAAGAGATGTGGGTGGAGGATCAGCGGCAACGAGTAATGGAAGGTTATGGTAATGTTCTCAGTCTCGGCACTCACCGTTAGTTCCGTGGCCGTGCTATCAAAGGGGGATAGAAACTACCCCTAGGAGTAGTTATTTCACCCCTTGAAAGCGGCTTCGGGGCAAGTGCATAGTCGCGGTAACGATCCGGACCGCCACGGCAATCTTGCAGCAGCGGAATGCCCGCCGCGCGCGCGTTGCGGATCACAACATTCTGGAGCGATACTCGCCGCTTTATCATTCGTCGGATTGCTTTAAGTGGCCGGCAGCTACGCGGGAATACGATATGAGCGAAGCCGTTCGCGCGATGAAGCTAGACTAGTTTCGTTCTCATCCGGTTTATTGATGAAGTCGGAGAAAAAGATGGGAAAAGATGGTATATACGGAATAGAAAATAAAAATATTTATATCAGCTATTTTTCTCCCTTCCCCTTCTGCTCGCGTATTGAATTATAAATGGTTAATGGGATGTAATAATACATTTGCATATGTTAATTAAAATCCCATTTGAAATATTTAGTTGATATTATAAATCTGAAAAATTAATGTTTCAAATATACATATTTCTCGTCACAGAGATTTTAAATAACTGATTAAAATAGTTGATTATTTATTTTATAAATATGGACATAAACTATTCAAATATTACATATTTTTATGAATTTAAATTCTATTAATTTTTCTCTTATGGTTTACGTTTCTTATATTTGTTTTTGTTCACATTTCGTTAAAATATATAGAGGCAATTCCGCGTCAAATCGGACAAAAATCGACATTTTTTGACTTTGTATTTTTTAAATCGAACGAAACTTTTTTCATGTGAAATATACATAAAATAAGGAGATATAGGAGTATTTTTGTATTTGTTCGAAATATTTTTTTTGCAGAAGTTATAAACAACAATTTTCGTGAAAAATAAAGAAGTTGTCAACTTTAAAAATTAATATCTCTGGTTATATTTGTCGTAGAGAAATTTTCAAAAATGCATTTTAAAGCTAAGGAGATAATCTTTTTATAAAAATAGTTTAAGTTACAAGAAATTGCTAATTACAATTGTTATAAATAATTGAAATATTTAATAATTTTTTTCACCAAGAAGCACACTTTTTAAAATTTTTGAAATACTACTATTTTATTCTCCATTTCATTCTGGAAGTGTACATATTTTTTATTTTATGGAGAATCGATAGATTCTATTTTTTATATATTTTTAATAAGGCGCTGCGCCGTGCTCGCGTCACTGGCTCGACCAAGTAGTATGTTACGCGCTATGGCGCGCCGATTTCTTAAGCGCTTAGCATACTACTTGGTCGAGCCAGTGACGCGAGCACGGCGCGGCGCCTCATTCATTAAAAATACATAAAAAATAGAATCTATCGATTCTCCATAAAATGAAAAATATGTACACTTTCAGAATGAAATGGAGAATAAAATAGTATTATTTCAAAAATTTTAAAAAGTGTACTTTTTGGTGAAAAAAATTATTAAATATTTCAATTATTTATAACAATTGTAATTAGCAATTTCTTGTAACATAAACTATTTTTATAAAAAGGTTGTCTCCTTAGCTTTAAAATGCATTTTTGAAAATTTCTCTACGACAAATATAACCAGAGATATTAATTTTTAAAATTGACATCATTTTTCACGAAAATTTTGTTGTTTATAACTTCTGCAAAAAAATATTTCGAATAAATACAAAAATACGTATCTCATTTTATGTATATTTCACGTGAAAAAAGTTCCGATTGATTTAAAAAATACGAGGTCATTTCTTGTCCGATTTGACGTGTAATTGCCCATAGTTATTTTTATAAATTATCGAATTTCAATTAAATATTTCCTATGTATTATTCTCGCGAAAAATAAATTTACAAATAATATTTTATTTAAACGAAACAATTTAAATAATTTGTTTTAATAGTTTATTTTTGAAATATGTCCACTGGGGTGTAGCTACAAACATCGAAAAATTAAACATCGAAAAAAAGAATAAGAATAGTAAACGGACTAATCACACTACGATGATTAAATCAAATTTATTATTTTAAAATATGCGATGTGTCTTTGATGAAATTTTTTTGCCATTTAAGTATGTCTAATAAATATAAAAATGCGGAACACAAAAATAAAATTTTCTTAATCTTATAGTTTATAATTTGAAAATTGTATGAGAGAGAATTGAGAGAAAATGTGCGATTGAGACACCCTGTATATTATCGAGCCTGCTAAGTATTATGAAGGCAGCAGCAGCAGCCGCCCGTTACTTCTCTTCGGGTTTCTATTGTGCGAGTTACGATAACAATAATTAGGATTATTATTTCACGGTGGGAGTTTCAAACGAGAATGGTAGTTTTCGGGTGGAAAACTTTCCCTCTCTCGGTCTCTCCTCTGCAGATCTTTCTTTGGCGGCTTAAAAGACGGCTTTAATCGAGCCTCTCCCAGGCCGCTCGCAGATGGTGACTTTATTATCGACATTCAGTATAATTAAGTTGCTCTAAGCGGCGGGGAAGGAGTAGATCCTTTCGTCTTTCCATCGAAATCTCCAGTACTGGAACGGGAATGTCTATCCTTCTTCGTTACAGTGACGTTTTGTTAAACAAAAGACGCAATTTTAGCGAAAAAATATAGAGAAAAAAGTTACGTACAGTACACGTGTTGCAGATATGTCGGTGAAGTGTGAAAAATATAATATTATTTTATTCATTTAATATACATTCATTTGCATCCATAACTGTTGCGCATAATTTAATGCGCATAATTCTCTATTTTATATAAGTCTTATTTATACAACGCGAATTCTGCGAAATATAATTAATTTTCCGCAAGAATGATGGAAATTTTAAATTAACACACGGCTCAGTCAGTATGCCACGATTCTAATATGAACGTAATATTGTAATTTTAATTAGGAGAACTGGTTAATATACACGTCATATATATACATAAGTAAATATTCAGGAACGTGTACATACGGTTGCTCATTTTGATATAAATTCATGCGGCTCGGTCGTCCAGAAGACTCGCAGCTAAAATAAGATGATGTGACGACTGTAACTTCGTTATTAATTTATGCTACATTCTCGACGTCGATGAGCATGACGGAATATAACGTGGAAAATAACGTTAAATCTTTGCGAAGTCGAGAGATTTATCCTCAATCCGAGGTTGTTTATTACGAAAGAGAGACGGAATATATTATAATTATTTAACGCCGTGCGCGCAATTAATCGGTTCTCGCGCTAACGACAAAGATACTGGATGGATCATTCTGACATTCGTTTCTGATATTCATTCATCTGCTATCTTCGACGCGACGTTTTATTTTTGCTTCCCGATAAGCGATCTAATAAAAATTAGGTTCGCGGCGGCTTTGATGGGATTCCCAGGAATCTCCCGATATATCGCGTGTCTCTCGCGGAAGACGCATGGTTCCGATAAAAAGGATTGCATCGGGAGAGGCGATCTCAAGAATTACTCTGAGAAAAAAAAAGGAGGAAGGTAGGAGAGATTGTAGGAGGAAGAGGGCGAAATAAGAGCGAGGAGCGCCCGCACGAATTTATGTTTCGCACGCATGGGAATTTATGGGCCGCTAATTTGGAGAGGATTGGAATCGGCATCGCGGGAAAAAAGATGGGAAAAGAAGATGGAACGCGGTGTACGGAAGGAGGGATGGATCTGCTGCGCGCAACTTTTAGGATTAATTCTCGGATAAAATGGGTGGCCGCACGCCAACCTTACGGCGGATTCGATGGGACGAGGATAGCCGTCGGTTAACGTTTGTCAGGCTAATTAATTAACAGCTGGAAAACTTTCGGCCTCCCTCCCACCCTTGCCCTTCCCCCCCTTCTTCGCCCGATGTCAGAATGTTGAAATTAATCCTTCCCTTTTAAGAAAGCGCGACGGTCTCGAATATTATCCGTCCTGAAGGGACGTCACAACGATCCAATGTAAATGGATTGCCGAGTCATTTCATTTATGCTTCTAGTTTCATGCTAAAATAATTCCGACAGTGAGAAGTCGACTCTCGTTCATATTTACTGCGAATTATTTATATAAGCATAAAATTCCGAACAACTCTACTCATTTTAATTACCTTCGTTTCGCGATTATTTAAATTATTCTTAATTACGCTTTTTTGGTCTGTGTCAATTGATCTGATATTCATTCCAATTATTCCCGATGTATATCTCCAGTTTTTTTTTTCTGTAAATCATTTTGCAGCGCATTTACAGTTAGAAACTGTAACATTTTAGGTTTAGACCTCGTCAACTCCGGAAACCGCTTCGAATCCGTGCGGAAACTCGACTAAACCGCGAGCGTACGATGCGAACTTCGATAAAATCGCTCGTAAAATTATTAGTAGATACAGTCGACGGTAGTTTCCGCCGATGGTTCGCGACGATATTCCGATCTACTTTACGTCCCAATTAAACGAATACGACGCAACGAAATGCTACCGAATTATGCATGAAAGCTCGCGTTTTATCAAAAATAGAAGCAAAACGATAGTTAAGAACCATAGTTAAGAAGCGAGGTCGGGAGAGATAAAATACAGTTATAAAATCCATGGAACGCGCGTAACGAAAGAATCTAGCCTATTTAACTATTCATTTAACCCTGACATTTAATTTGCGAGAAATTATTTATTCCAGCAATTTTCTAAAATAATTCACATCTTATTAGCATTCCTTTTTCGAAGAATTTAAATGCGAAAAATATCTGAGAGAATTAATTAGAAGAGATTTTTATTTATGATTTTAAGACGATACTCCCTCTCAATATTGTTGCAAAATTAATTTTCTTTCCCCCAAATAATTCGAAAAGTATCTAAAAACTACAAAATACACGTTGGTTTTCAATGTTTCCTTGCATTTCGAATATCCGTTCGAACATATATAAAAGCATCGCTAAACATTGCTGTAAAATTAAAAGCTCTCGCGTTTATAAAGCGTCGTCCCTTCAAGTGGAATTTTACTCCCACGTCATGCGCTCGAGTTACTTCTTCCGAATTGTTGCGATTATCATTCGTCGCTGAAGAACTGTACGCTTTTTGTAGCTTGGTTTTATCTTTCGCTTTTATATTCCTTCTCAGCGTGTCGGTACTTTTTCAGGTCAAGACATTGCGCGGTTAAATGCAACATCTTCTAAGTATAGCATATCCGCGATTGCGTTTCCTCGCGAAGACCGCTCGCGCTCCTTGCGACTCTGTATTTGTCTTCTGCTTGTTTATCGGTTATTCCGAATTGCTTTTATCGAACGTCTCTATTAAAGATATTGTTTACCGCTTCGTGAGAAGTGCTACATCGAAGCCGTGTGTATTCTTTACAGCAATCTCGCGTTTGAAATTTATTTGAAATGGCTTCCGATAAAAGCTAATAACAATCGTTGTGCTCGCTGCAGCAATAATCGAGATACAATTCTTCGTCAGAGTTAAAATTGAGGTTCTTGTATCCGCTGTAATAATTTATTGAATATACTTTAATGGTAAAACTGGCCAATTCATTGTCTGGCGTAAGATGTCTTCAAATTTATTTTCAATTGTACATGTGTGTTCTTACACGTTACGGGAATCTTTTATTTGCAAAATCTGGATAATTAACTTGCTACTTACATCCGAGAATTGAATTATCCAGCAATTCTGCGCGTACTAGGAAGCGAAGACGATTTGCTGTCGACGTCGCGGCGGAAATTTCGTTAGGATACTCGGGACGCGGAGAGAAGTTATTTTTACGAAGTCAGATTTAGGAGCCTTGCCGGGCGTCGCGCTTTAATCTACATCGAAATTCTAATGTGGCGCGTTTCTTTAGCATTTTATGCTAATGCCCCCGTCGCGTCGTACCCCTTAAAGTTCACTTTGACAGCTTTACCGGCAGCGGCAGCTGATGAAAACGGCGACGGTCCGCCAGACGCATTTCGCACGTGCGAAGGATAGGAAGAACGAACGCGAAATGCTTTGTCATGTTTTTAACATGATTTCGCTCTTAAAGTAATTGAGAAATTTAGCGAAAAAAATATTCGTAGAAAAATAATATCTTGATGATTTTATTTTCTTTTATAAAAGTTGCGCGCGCTATACATGAATATTGGCTCAAATATTTTTCAAAAAAAAAAAGAATATAACGAGTAATTAAATATTAAATTAAAGTTATTAAATGTTAAAGATTAAATAAAATTAAAGAATATGAGTAATTAAAAATTTAAATAGAATATTTATATACTCTATTTATATAAATATATGCGATTATCGACCGATTGTTATGGAAAAGTCGCGTGATTCCTGTTGCTACAACTTCTTTCCCGCAATCTTCCAGTTCAATATTAGGACCGAACGTTACCGGGTGTTTCACTCGGTGAGACTCGGAAAGACACGGCTTCTTTTAATAACCCAGCAGCGCCATCGTTCATTATACGGCTCTCACTTACAAAGTATAATGTCTCCTCGTTTTTACGCTCAGTATGCGTCCGATTTTAATACTCTTGCATCTATTTTCGTTTGCCCTCCCGCATTTCTCTTTGTTTTTTTTCCCTACGCTCGCTTTCTGCTTCTCACTTCAAAGAAATCATTTTCCATTCCGCTTCATCACGCTCAGCGGACAAGCCGAGACAGAATTTTCATGATCTGTTTCTTATCGTGCGAAGAAGAAGGATCATATCATCGTATCAAAGTCGTAAGATTTTCCATAATGTATTCTTTAATTCATCGAATTTCACTATTGAAAGGCACACAATAATTTTCTGTACAAATGAGTATAAAATATTTACGTTTGTATTATACTTTAAAATATAAAATTATAAAATTACTGTTATCTTATTTAAAATAATTTTTTTTTTTTCTGTAACATGTGAACGGCTGCAGTTTGCAGACACTGCAAATGATTTTGACAAATGATATACGTTTATATATATATAGTAAAATATATTATAACCATTATTACTTTTGCCAAAAGTAAATCAATCGTTATAAGCAAACCTGCAATTATCTTCTCACAAACAAAGTCCTGAAAATACAAGAAAACCAAGTTTTTACTTTCGATGAGAGTTATATCACTTGGAATGGAATTTACGCTTTGTAGAACTTGGCCAATTTGTATCTTCAGTGTACTTCTCGGGCGACACGTGTGAATGCGTCGATAGCAATCGATTCGCTCGTTCAAAGCGCTTAATTTCGTTTCCGTTCTCGTTCTCTGTTACAGAATTCGAATAACCAGGTTGCGATTCCCGGACAAAATCAGGTAGCCGGTGCCGGGGAGACCCAGGGCGGACCCAACACGGTTCTTCGAGTCATCGTGGAGCACATGCTTTATCCAATCACCCTCGACATACTTTATCAGGTAAGCACGCAACGGATCACCCGGTACAACCGCCGGCCGACCTATTTATTATTTCTCCGTTTTATATTGAAGGCGGTCGAGCTGAATGCAGTATCGCGTGTAATGCGACGATGAATTATATACATATTCAAATATGTACGTGTGTAGAAAAGAGTGTTGGAGAAAGAGATGGAAATTTTTCATGACTCTCCACATGGTGGAGTGCTTAAGGAATTTTTTGGGGGAATTTTTTGCTCTATCAGATTTGAAAACTGGGGCTTGTGCGTCGTAAAGAAGAAGAAAAAAAAAAGAAGTTATGAAAAAGATTTCTGCGCACACAAACCGCGTGTTTGCGTGTTGTAAACGAGGAGAAAGTACGCCCCTAATTTTCCGGGGTCGCCGAAAGGGCTCTCTAATGTAATTTAACTTCGACGGGGATGCCGAAAAATGTCGCGCAGAGTTGAATTAGTCGAATTTCGCAGACAATCCCGCGGTCGTTAACTCGCTCGCGGATATTTGATCAACGTTTACAAGTCGGGCGTGAATTCCGCTTGATTAATCCGCGCGACGCCGGAGTTGCGGCCGCGGCGGAAGTTACATCGCGTTTTACATATTGAGTGCTTGTCGTCTGCGAGCGCTACTGCGGGCGACTGTTTGCAGTTTTAAAATTGAATATACCGCCCGGTCGTTCCGCCGAGATAACTGAATTCTAAATAATTGATTGTTAAAGTTATAGAATAATCTCCTTGCCGCGCGACCATCGCGAATTGCCGGAGTTGCTTTTGGCGCGGATACATTTTATACGACACTCGTAAGACGCTAATTGCACTCGCGGCGGAATTGACATTTCGCTTCGTTATCGAAATGCGCGCTCTTCGAAGTTGATAAAGTAAATTGCAGCGATTTTAAATGTTATGTCAAGATAATAAATTTTATGGAAATTTTTATCCAAAATCGAGTTTTTACTATAAAAATCGGTAAATGTTACTCGCGCGCGCACGAAAAAGCGTGAAAAGGTAATTGAGTTTTCTATATTATAGATTGACAATAAAATTAATGTAGGTTTTTATTTTTATATAGAACTGTCAATTTTTTACAATTCATAAATGTAATACTTTTTAATCTAAAATTAAAAGAAAAACGCAAAACCACAAATTTACCGTAATTGGCGATTTTGTCAGTATATTTTTGCGCGTAATTTTCGTGTTCATGAAAACAAAACTTGTTTTCATAATAAGATGCGTTAATACGCACCGTTTCCCTTTCGGTAAGAAAACAAAGGGGCAAATATCGCTGGTCATCATTAAGGGAGGGTGAGTCTTATCCCTGAGGATTCCGGATAATAGGATAACCGGAGTGCTTCCGGTCCGAGTTGAGTGGCCGATGCATTTTTTAAGCGTGCTCAATAGCGTCGCGAATAATATCCCCCGATGATATGAGAAGTACGAAAATGTCTTTCTCCCTTTTCTCACGCAAGTGAAAGTAGGATGTGTGTGCGCCTTGTTGTGTCCCCGGGAAAGTAATATAACATCAACACGAGTACCGATAAAATTGCCGGCATCCGATCGAACGAATTTCCCTCTTAATAAATTTCTATCCACGTTATCTTACACACACTAATTATTATATAACATTGATGATATGTAACGAGAGATTCAAATTGATAAAAAGTATGCGCAACGAACGCTAAATCGTGTAGCGCGATAGAATAATCAATTTCTCTCGTTTTCAGTTGTTTAAAAGAACTGTCGAAAACTGAAAAAAGACACACGTAATTTGCAAACCATAGTTATTCAAATAGTGGAAATATCTATAGGATTTGCGCCGCACCGTCGAGTCCATCTCGATACAAAGGCTCTTTGCTTTTCCCCGAATGTCTCGGAGGAATTGCAAATGTGAGTGGCGTGTGAGGAAACTATCTTTAACACTATCGATTTACCCGGGTGCGCGCGGTATATAGAGGTTTTTTTTCGTTTTTTTTTTTTTGTTTTCCTCGAGCGTGTGGAATCAGGTCGGAGCGAAGAGAGCAGCGGCGACGATGGCAGAGCCGTGCTAAGCCGATAATGGACCGGGCGGAAAACATTCCCGGATTACGAATCGACGATTGGCCGGTTATATGTGTTCGGTTGCGTAAGCAGGCTTACACGATGGTTCCGGCAGCGGCGGAACTGGATTTGTGTCCGCGACTTGTAATCAGCTCGAAAGATTAACTCGCGTCGAAGCCAGCCCACGTGGAGCTTGCCATTGGTCAGACAGATTCTTCAATACGTTTCGGGGATATATCGCATGATTTGTCCCGTGAAGAAAATCCCGTCGTACGGATATGACATTTATCTCGAGAGATAGCCGGATGAGAACCTAACCGTTTTCGCGTAAGAATGTCTCGAATTCGTCTCGATGTGAAAAGACATCGATCGGAGAAATTTCTATCTACACATTTGACTCCGCGTTCTCGATTGCGAGTCGATATCTGCGATCTGACAATGAGTGCGAGAGAGATTTCTCAGGCGCGACGTCGCTGATAAAAAATTCTTAACTCTCTAAATCAATTGTATATCTGAATTATTGGACCGATGGATTTATAGCCGCGTTTCTGTCTCGACGAAATGTCACGGCGTCTCTTAAAATTCTAACGCGGCCAAATTGATCGGAAACATTCGCGTACATATATGCCATTACGCGCACTTTACCGAAGTCTGACGAAAGGTTGACCTGTTCGACTGCGCGTGTAATCCGATAGGGACTGCGCTCTCTCTCGAGGAGAACGTACAAATGCTTCTTTCTCAAGAGGGATTAAGCACATTGACTTGAAATCCCGATCTCGTGTCCGCTCTCTCCGTTACTGGAAGCGACTTTTACAAAATACGATACTAAATAGATTTCGCGCGGCGGTTCTTTCATAAATATAAATTACATAGATATATTTTATTTCGAGAGAGGGTAATCGAGGTTTCGCATAGATATTTTAAAGAGCACATACATTTCGAGGACTTAACTTTATTATTCGCTTCTTTCTTAAGCGAGAGAGGCACTCTTTTGATAAAAAATTTTCGTGCGTCTCCCCGGATTTCTCAACTTTGCTGAAACAATTGTGAAACGCGGCTCCCCCGGTTCTCGCGGCCGGAACTTCGATTGTTTCTTCCGGTTGAATTGAATCTTAACTTTGTTCTTTATTTGTTCACGGTTTGTCTGTTGCTCGGCCGCGACCTCTTCGCGCGATTAACCGACAGCCTCCGGCGGCGAAGCCAATTTACGTGGCGGCGGTATTTTTTCCACCCTCCTGCCGTCTCTTCGCCCCCCGCCTCTTTTAGAAATCCTCCTCCCGATATTTAACTTTACGGTCTCCCGAGCCGAGGCGGCTAAATGCCGCGAAAAGTCCGTCCTCGCGGGGGTAGAAACTTCCCGCGCCGTCCCCGTAAGGGATGGAAGGGTTGCGTCCCAAGAGGGTTGTGCGAGAAAGGGGTGCAAGTGTTCAGGTGCGCTCTCCCCGGCGGCTGGGACCGGCGTTCTGAAAACTTTGTAATCCAGCCGATGCTATTAGTCGGCGTCCCTGCGCCGGAAAATTCTTAATGATCCGTGAGCTCGGCGAGGAGAAAGATTGTACCGCGTAAAAAAAAAAATTAGAGCTTTCCCTGTGAAGTTTTTCTTCATCGCGAGAACTAGACGTTAGGTTGAATTAAGATGTAGCAATTTTTAACGAATCACTTTACAAAATAGGATCAATCAATTTATTTAAACACGGTGATGTATTATCTCTTATGACAATTGTATTTAGTATTAGAATAAGATATCGATATTATTTTTTGTTTTACGAAAATGATACTAATAATATACGAGCAATGATGAAAATAATTACATTTTTACTGGTCAATCGCCGATATAGAAAATCCATATTTTATTAATTTTCGCAGAAAAATTCCGCTTCTTATCTGAAATGAAACAGAAAAGATTATATAGAGGCGGCTCGTCTTATAAATCCGATTACATGGCCGATGGACCCGTAAAACGATAGCGAATCGAGTCGTTTCTTCGCGATAATTTCTGCTCTATATTTTTCCATCACGTTGCACGGAATGCACTCTCCGAATGCATTCGTGCATTCCCCGACTTCCATTTGCGACACCCTGCGTCTGAGGACGGGCCAAAGCTCGCGAGTATAAAAAATAGTAACGTTCCCCGCGCGTGGCGTAAAAAAAAGAGACGGCGAGCATTTAACATTTATGTCTCGATTAAATGGCTCGGGAACTTTGTCGAGGCACTCGACGATATAAATTATCGTTACTGGGGCCCAGTCCGCCACCTGGGACGCAGAATTAAGTCTCCCCTTATTAAGGCCCGCGTCGATCTGAAACGACGCTGAATGAAGGGTGATTTCGCAGAGTGCAGCTTCTCGTTTATTTTATTTTTTTATTATTTTTTTTAGAATCACCGGCAGTTTAATAAAATTTTTATTTAAAAAAATTACACCTGCGTGTGTGCTGATGTGAGATTCTGTTTAATATTATTCTATCTAGCACACACAGACAGGGAGAATCTTTTTTTTTTTTTAACATGTAAATGTAAGATAAGTGTAGATGTACAAGACACACAGCTACACGTAAAGTCAGCACATTTTAATGATATTATACATATAAATTTTGTGGCGAGAATCCTTTCATCTTACATCAACGTGACGTTGAAAGGATAAATTTGATATACGTCGAAATCACTTTTTCCTATCATTGTAAAATCGACAGGGTTTTATATAAATTGCTATCAGTATACGTAATAAAAATTACTCTGAATCGCGAATTATAAACACGAAGGGATGATTTTTACAAATGGGCCGTCTCTCATCTAAATTTCATATTCAATGAAATGTTTTCTCTCTACAACTTTGCGCACGTGTAACGCACATGTAATATTTCCGAAATGAAAACCAACGCTATTAGAGAATTATCGGAATATCGTGAATGTGTTTCGCGGGGTTGTCGAGAATCGAAATGGCAAAAGTGACGAAGGGGACAGACGGGGATCGTAAATTAATCACTCGACGATGGTAGCCGGCAGTTTGGCGGTGTGATCTCGATGAGAGACGACGAAGGAACTCGAAGAACGGTGACTCGAAGAAAACCCGGGGAGAGAGCGTGAAAATGGGCGATGAAAGAGAAGGGAAGGGCTGGAAGTTAGCGCGCACAGAGGAAAACATTAATCACCTGCCTCCTCGTACTGTATGATTAATGGCCGTTGGCAACCGTCTAATGTCTCGGTTCGATCGTTCCAGTTGTTCGTTCGAGTACAAACAAGCGAGCAGCTCGAGTGTTTTACGCGTGTACGTCTTGAAATGTGCAATTAAAACCTTTAACATTGCATAGATCGAAGGGATTTGCTTCGACTTTTCAATCGAACGCAAAAAGAGTGGGTATATTTTTTTATCTCAGCTAATATTAGTGTCGCAACTTGTGAGAGAAGAGCCCGCGTTCTTTATCGTTTGAAAATTAATCTCAAAAGGCAAGTAGAAAAATTTAATAAAAGCTCATAACTCCGAAGTAAATAAATATCAAAATTATTGTACATTCGAGACTATAAATATTCTATGTAGAGCGCTTCTTTATGTCGAACGATAAGGTATTTCGAAATAATCGACAAAGTTTCATGCGATATTTATCTCGAATTTGCTTGATCCCATTTATTACGTTAACAGGGATTGCAAAAGAAGCATTGTAGATTTTTTTTGCGATAAGGAGTATACGCAAAAGGTATTATCACGACGATTGTTTTCCCGATAGCGCGTTACTTTCTTAGCGATGCAAAGATATTAAAAGTTATCCCACTAATGGTGGACACGCCTATGATACAGTTTTAAAAGCCTGCTCATGGCCGTATAGTCATGTCAGGATGCATTTGTAGCGATTAATAATGCAGCCGGCATTAACAGTCCCAGCTTATATATCGCGCCAACCGTACGCAAGTAATATGCACTCTAAAACCTTTTTATGGGACTCCCGTGAAATTTTCTCGCATACAGATTACATATGACTCGATATAAATGCAATTATTAATTGCGTATAGTCGCAAGTTTTTCGAGAGAAAAAAACAGAAAAAGAATCTTTGTTACATTATACGGCTGTTCTTTAAAAAAAGAATGTACCCATATTTAGATTAATCTGGAAATGTAATACGTTTTCTCCAACGTGCGCGCATTATTAATTTTTTTCAACTCGTAAAGAGATACAATTCCTTAATATTGATTCTATACTGGGGGAAAAAAAATTCATTTCGCACACCCTCCGATGGACATCCTTACTGACGATCGCGAGGGGGAGAGCCGGGGCCGAGAAAAAAATTGATCTCGCGCGTAACTATAATTGCGCAACTTCCGAACTGCAATCGTTGCGGGCGGCGCGATACGAAACATATTTCCCGAAAGGGGAAAAATCCGCGCAACTTCCCGGGGAAGAAGTTTCGCAGAAATTCCCTATCCATTTCCCGCGGCGGACTCGTTCGCTGGCGCGTCTCAGCAAGAGGGATAAGTTCGAACCTTTTTCACCTACCTTTCCCTCCCCTCACGAAAACTCCCGACTCGCCGTCAGACATCGAGCTTTCCCTTCTCCCTCCCCTCTTCTCACCCTCCCGAGCCGTCATATCTAAATGAATAACGACGCGAATCGCCGCGACGCGGGAATTGCGTTACTGCTATTGCGCGTTATTGCGTTATAGAAACCGCGGAGACACCCGCGGCTCGATAATCGAGCACGCGAATTAATAACTGTTACATCAATCAATACGCCGGTGGTAATGGGCAGCTTTCGCGGAATGGAATGGAACGGAACGGAACGGAATGGAATGGAATGGAATGGATGGGAAGGGTGGAGTTTGGTCACCTGTAATCCCCGCGGCATGAGGGAATCCCCGCGGGATCTATGAGCGATGGCCGTCGGCCAAAGGGTCGCGTTCGATTTAATAACGAGCCGTTCCCGGTATCTCTTTCTCCCCCTCTTCATCCTTCTCCTGTGTCCCCTCTTCCCGGAGGGAGAGATTAAAGAAAATAATATACCAGCTTATATACTGTGCTATTCTATATACATCGCGTGTCGCAAATAGTGGAATTAATTTTCTGATGAATTTGTGCGATTTTTTTTTTTTTTTATTTAACAGAGCGATTAAGATTCTTGAACGACTCTTTTCTGTTTAAACTATCTTATGTGTAAAATAAAAAAACTATATAATATGTATATATTAGTATATAAGATATACAGATATAATGAAATGAAATACTTTAGAGACCTCCAGTTAACGTTCTCTGCAATTAAACGTCTATGAAAATATTGACTGAGAGAAAGCGACGTCGAATAATGCGAACATCGCTGTGTATATGCGAAAAGTATATAAATTTTCTGAGTTATGGAGAGAGAAATTTGTCACGCTCGAAATACAATATAGAGAAATGTTTGCGGAAGATAGGAACGATTCCCTGCTGACGAAATATCGAATGAAACTGTTGCGCGGGCAATGCATTTCCGTTCACTTCTCAACGGCAGCATCCCTGACATATTTCAGGTCAGTCTTTATCGATATTAATCTTTGCGATATTACAATAGGCCATCAGCTATTCAGTTTTTAATATCGCAATACAAATCCAAGTTTGCGTGTTGACTCTAAGAAAATACATAATTATAAGTGAAACGTACAACTCAGGAATTTTTCTCGAAACGTATCTCGTCAAGATCGCAATAGGGCGTTTATCAATAAAGGGAGATTTTCGTTGTCATTTTCTTTTGTATGCGTGCGTTTTTATTGAAATTTCACGCATTTCTCCTGTTGCGCCAGTTCACGTTTGCCGGAACAAGTGTGGAATGTCAGAGACGCAAACGACGAACGCTACGCGCAGTTCTATCAAATAGTGACGCGAATTGATTCGCATAGTTGACATGCCTCGGTGAAATGGGGTTAAAGGGGGATCGCGTAGGTGAATTAACGTAAGCACTCTCGAAATAACGCACGTCGGATATCTAGCGCCGAGTAGGATAGACGATCGCTCAATCCCAGATGCATATCTTACATCATTAGAGAAATATTCACCGAGAGGGAGAGAGAGAGAGAGAGGATCTATTTATTTTAATTTAATGTCAGAGATTATATAGCTCGCTTGCTTTTATTTTTCTGCTATTATATTAAATTTTCCTTCACAGACGAAAATGCATAGTTCTCGATGGTCCGCGAGAAGAGGGTCTAATACAGATATAGTTATATAGATGCCTCTGCTCAGAGAGCCTCTTTCATCTATCTGTTGTAAAGATATGTCGCGGTAATTCACGACTGCTTTTAACTGCAAGTTTTTTCACTCGCGAATAATCTCCTCGCTCGCGTAAAGCAATCTTCATTCCGACAAGTTTAAGATCAATCTCGTATATGCGTATATCGAAGGTTTTCTCGTTGTGCGCGAATCGGAAAGTGACTATTTCGCGACGATGACTATTTCGAGCCGAAACGAACAATTCTTGAACCGTCATGCGCACATTTTCCCGACTTTTTTTCAGAACGTAATCCTATTTCGGCGATACGGATGTGCATGACAAACCCATCGTAAGCGCAATATGAAACGAAGGGAGAGGGGGATAAATAAAATAGCAATAGTTTTTACATATAGCGCGTGCATAGCATACGCTGACGATAGATAGAGAGCTGTTCGCGTACATCACATGCAAGATGACACGACGTTATTGCTTTTTATCTACGATAAACAAAAGTTTTTTAATCGAAGTACAATTGATCGGACGAATTTTAGCGATACGTAAAGGGAATAATTAAAAAAAAAAAATAAAACGAAAAATTGTGCTCAGACGTGATGGTATGGAGGATAGAGCGTACTTTTAAATTGATTTTATACAGCACTTTTGAAATAGAGAAAATTCCGATTCTTGTAATTCTATTCGATATTCTTCGTTAATAATTCAGCCATTATTGACTAATTATATATCTGATTCGCGTAATCGCATATTGAATAACACATATTTCGAGGCACATTAATTTCATCGCGTCACAATCGCTCGCTAATATGGAAAGGGGAGGGGGCAGATTCATTCGATTTCAAGTTTCAATTACATGAACTTTAATGAATCAAATAAAATCAAAACTTGCGTCGGATAATGATAATAATATATATATGTATGTATCGGTAAATCATTCTTAATTTATCAATTGTACATTCCGTTTTCAATGACAGAGAGTTTGCGATTTTTTTTTCTACGAAACCGAAACGATCGATTGTAATCCTTTCGTTTTTAATTTTTAACGTAATTCAATGATTTTTTCGCGCAATTATATTTTTACGGATACGTTTTTTTTTTTTTTTTTTTTACTTAATTTCTCACGGTTCGAAAACGGTAACGCGTTTCGCTAATCGCGGGGATGATTTACAGTTGGAAGTAGCTCTGATTAACGCCCACTGTTCTCGGCGAGTTTCGCGCGGGAAAAAAAAATGTTTAGATGAAACAAGAGCCTCCGATAACTCGCGCTCGGGTCTGATTGCGAAAGTTACAACAACGCTATGTCTTTCGTTGGTTGACGACAAACGCGCACATACACGGGCGTATCGACTGCTGCAGATGCGAGATGCACGTGCGGAATAATTTCCCGCGGGAGGCAAACACGTGCGCGCATACACACGTACACATACCTGAAATGATTGTGTTTGGTCGAGGCCTTAAAAATGTAACAGTCGAAACGAAGGAGAACGTTACGCTTCGTATAGAAATGCGAATGTTATGGCAGTTTGATTGCGGGAACGATCAGCAGCTTCTCTTAAAACCTTTTCGAATTGATTTTGGAAATTTGTCTGTTAAGCGTTTTTTTTTTTTTTTTTTCGTTTTTTATATATATTTTTATCACATGTAATATTAATTTTGTAACGCACATATATGAAACGATTTTACAGTAGAATTTCACGAAACGTTGTTCAGAGTTAATGGATGAGCGAAAATTGAAACTAAACTCGTGTTTTGTGACGAAGAAATTATTAATAGATTCCAGAATTATTCTAGAATTAACTGGTCGCGATACACAGTTGACCTTCTATCGCGTCTAAAATAAAGTATGCTTTTTTTCGTTTGATTTTATTCTCCACTCGAGCTCGATATTCTTTATTATTTCTAGCATTTAACAGTCCGGCTTTCTTATACTCTTAAATGTCAGCAGCAAAGAAACTGTTACACCAGCATGCACTTCATTCGACCCTCATTAAAACTTTCATGCGCAAATGATGCACGCGCAAACAAGCCGATTCGTTCCAGTTTCAATCCGACGCGGAGAACTTGAATCGGGCTTTTCTTTCACCGAGGTGCCGACTTATTTTCGGATTTCCCGATTTTCCACGATTTATTTACATTTCGGCGAACGACGTGTATTTCGCCTCTGTTTATCCGCCAGGGCGTGAAAGCGGATTGCTTTAATCTATTCGTTACAAAGTTGCAAGGTATTGGAACATCCAATATTATCGATTATTTCCTCGATGCCGATATATACTTTTGTAGGAGAAAAATATTTCCTTTTCAAAATAAAACTGAATAAATTCAAAATAAAGCTCTAGATTGAAAATAACGAACCCTTTTTTTTTTACGCTTTCAATAAATTTTGTAAATTCCAGTCGCGTCAAAATACTTGTCGACTAGGATGAACGAGCATTACACTATTTAATGAGAATTATTTTGATACGAAATAACCGACCGACGTAATTTCACCCGGTATGATGTATACCGTAAAGTAATTACGGCCGCCCCGAGTATATTTCCCTAATCTCTAACAACAGTAGAAGGGGCAAACGCTAATAATGGAATAGGGGGAATACTGGTGCAACGATGAACAGAAGTTTGCGTGTATTCGACGGCAATCACGGAATGCATCAATTGCATCGATAATAAACGTTACCGCCTACGGGGTAATTCTCGAATTTCTCCCTAAATTCACAGAGACAATTTGCAGCGCGATGTGCAGGAAGCGGAAAATTTGTCAGATTTCGAGTAATTAATTAAATACCGGTTTAATTAATTTTATTGTACAGTATGTTTGTAATGGACGCGTATATATGAATGCCACGGAAGGCGGAGCTTCCCGTTTGCGTTTATACGGCATCAATCTGTTATCGGCGCATTATACGTGTGTTCCACATTACGCAAAATAAATTATCGCGAAAAAGTCATGACTGAATAAACTAACATTTTAACTAACCGAATATATTTTGCAGTTGCATACAAGTTTATAAGAATCCGCAATTTTTTTCCCTGTCTCTCGATAAGAGACTTCGTATCAAAAGTTTGTCACTTACACGACTATCGCGTTGTCTGCGGCAACTTTCAACAAAAATTCGTCCATTCGACGAACAAATGGAACCGCGCGAGCATTATTTCTTTTCTCGTTCGCTCCCGTGATTTCTCGCGATTATTCGTCGATCCGTTCGTTTATTGGCGCAATCTCGAGTAAATACTCACGGACGCATCCGCGACTTCATATCCGTTCGCGATCGAACTGTTTTCGGTCGGACGCATGCATTATGCATTCCCGGGCCGGAAGCGCGACTGGCAAAAATTCGAATATCAAAATTGAAATATTTCCCGTTTTATCGGAAAACGGATAAAAACATGTACGGCCCCGACGGTGATGATGATGATGGTGGTGGTGATGGTACTGCTGCTTTCATGTTATATACGCGTTGTATAAATAGCGTGCACGGTTACCGCTCGCAGGGAAACGCGCGCAGTTGCAGTTGCATTGAGAGAGAGAGAGAGAGAGAGAGAGAGAGAGGGAGGGGGAGGAAATGCACATAGTCGAGAGACTATTACGAGCGGTCTTGCGGCTTGTAATGGACGCTGCGGACGTACGGACGTAATGGATGGAACCGTAATCCATATATTCTAAACATTATCATCGTTATCACCTCTCCACCTTCGCGATCCTCTGCCGTTCGCTCCGATGAATCCGCGAACGATCCATCTACTTTTATAATTTACTCAATCTTTAATTTATCCGTCTCTCCGAGCGTAACGTTTCGATGATAATCCGAGACCTCTCTATTTAATGTAATGTGACTCGGTGTGCGAGATACTGCTTGATTCTTATAACATTCGTAATATGTACGTCATGTAGAAATTAAATATTTTCTCGATTATATTGGAAAATATTCTTATATTCTTATACGCGGAAAATATTGTCGATATTTTCTTCGAATAATATTATACGCTCGCGCATTTTATCTTAAAAAAATTAGAAATGAAAGATATCTTACAGATGCATCGATGTATCTGCGTAATTGCTGCTCCGTGAGCTCGGAATCCGAACGTAATTACCGTAAAAATGATCCTCGTTGCTCGTAACGAGGTACGTAAATGTAAACGACAATGAGAATCTATTTGCACAGATTTTTATCGTTATTGGTGCCCCGTTTTACTGTAATGATTATAATCGTCATACGTTTTCGAGAAAATTACATTTGTCTCCGCTAATGCGACCTCGCACATTCGAAACGATTTTTGTAGATCTCGCTGGAAAATTTGCTTGCTCTTTTTATTAGAAAGGGCTGATTATTATCAGCTGGAACGAACGAGGCAGAAACACTATGAAATACGTCGATGAACGAAGAAACTCGAATGCAAATTTTGTCGGGCCCTAAATTTCGACTTGACAATAGTGAGATACTATGGCGAGAAAATTTTATATAATCATTATATTTAATTCCAGAAATTTAAAAAAAAATTATAATCTGATAATATCCTATAAAACCTGTTGTAAAAAAAAAAAAAAAAAAACATTTTCTCCTCAAACTCGATAAAGAATCTGTCGTAAAAGTCTGTATATTTAGCGAGAGTAAATGTTTTAATTAATCTAGTTTAATTATCGATTTAAAAATACCGTTTTACAGCCGCAGGATGAGCACTGCATTATTCGAAAAAAAGCATCGTAGCTTTCTTCTGGTTGAAGCTCCATCAGTGAAACGGCAAAAGGTTCTTTTGTCCCACTTGACATGCGTGCATCTTTTCTCTTGTTCCCTAGAATCCGCTAATTACAAAACTGTTGCGTAAACCCCCTCTTTCCCCTTTTCCTCCCCGCGACGCGTATCTCTCATTCTTTCGAGCCGCTCTCACGCTTGTCGACTGCATCTTTTAAGCGTAAATTTCTATTCCTTGTTACGGCAATTTTTTTTTTTTATTCGCCCCGTTCGTATAAGAAATGTATACGAAAATCGAGAATTAATTCGCGAAAGAATGCGAGTTACGCGAGCGTAGTCAAAGAATGCGTATTCTTTCTCTTTCGATCTGCACGCGCACTCATTAGCGAGTTTTAAAAATCAGTTTGCGCTCGCATATTGTTTCCCTCTTGGGCGATTTTTTTCCTTCTTGGAACGAATTAAAATGTAAGAACGTACTCGCAATTTTTTTTTCAAACGCGACGTAGGAATCGAGATGAAAGCATCGTTAGGTTTTAGCAAAAAACCGACGCAAGTTTTGCAGTATTTTCGAGTGTAAAAATTTTTCAAAAGTCGCGAAAATCATGTAGGTTTATGTGTCGAGGGATGTCAAAGAGGGGGGCTCGCGTTTCCGCCAAGTCAAAGGAAGTGGCGGACATTGAAACGAAGGTAGAATGAAAGCGCGGTTCGTAAAGGAACGCATCGATACGCACTTTATATTCCGATGCGAGATATATATATATCGCGACCTCTTCTTCCCCCTCTTTTCTCGTAATGCGTCCGGCGTGATTTTTCGTTTTTAATTTCGCGGATTATTTTTATCGCTGCGGCGAAATATAAACTCCTCATTCGATACGCCCAACGCCCGCAGGTCGCGTACAATATTGAATATTCGTGGATGAAGGGGGTAGAGGGGGAGAGGGGAAGGGAGGGAAATAAAACGCGTGACAGCGGTTCACATTAGCGCGTTTTTCCCGTTTCGCATCGGAAATGTTTCGTTTCTCCTCGCGGTTACGCTTTTACGAGCTTTTTACGTATTTACTCGTCGAAAAACGGATGTGTATACGCTCTTTTGGGCGATCTCGCGCGTAAAAATGGCTCTGTCGAGCGCTTGAAAAATCAATGTCATTGTCGGTTAGCTCTCGCGATGAGCCGTTTAATTGAAGCCGGCGAGAGACCGAGAGAGTGAAAGAGAGAGAGAGAGAGAGACGACGACGATTAAACGTAACGTAACGTATCGACGTTTAAATAAAGAATGCGATTTACGTCGCGCGCGGCTGAGAATCGGGGGATGAAAAAATTATGATATCGCGCTGCTCGCCTCGCTTTTAGCCAGGCCGAAATAATACGGTTCGCGATTGACCGCCGCGAACGGCGGCAACCGGGTCAAATATTTGCATACGCGGGGGACATTAATGTGATCATCGACATTGTCGGCCAAACATATATGACAATGACGGCGGTTTGACGTGGGCCGTGCGCGATTATTAGCCCGCGGCTCGGCCGCCCACGCAGAATACGCCTGTAAATATTGCGTGATACCGTGGCGGCCCTTCTGTATTCGTCCGAAGAGGCCTTTTGAAAATTCATGCGATTCGCGCGTGCGCGTTACACAAACCCGGGGAGGGGGACCCCCTCCCCCTCCTTACCCCTCTTGCCGAATATATCGCCGGTATTTATGCGAAGCACAGCGACCCCGCGCGAATGAAATTTTTAGGACACGCCCGTGTTCCTGGTCATCGTAATTATACGTGCCGTTTTACTCGGAAATTTCGACGGGGACTGTTTCCAGCACGCGGGGATAATTGCCGCATTATAATCCATGCGCGGCCGAAATAAATCGCTTTGTCGTAATATCCGCGCCAATTATTTTGCAATTTCGCCGCTGCGCGAAATAGCCTCGGTTCGTCGAATTCTGTAATTTTGATCGCTCTCTCGCTCTAAACGTGCTCGCGTAGCGATATACGATTATGACAATTGTAGCTTTAGTTAGACGTTTATTACGTGGCCCTGTCAAAGCATCTGTCGCAATATGTCGACACCCGTAGAGTGTCCGCGAATTTCAGTATTATTATAAACGACATCGTGATCACGATCGTCGAGAGATAGATTTATTTATAATTCCGTTTGTGCTAAACATTTCTTCCCATCAACGATGTATTAACGATGTATAACAGGATGGTAGATAAAATTATCTGATAAATCATGTATAATATAAATAAACCGATAAAATATTTTTACCGGATTAAAAACCGATCGATTTCTCACCCAAGGCTTATTTTTATGTGTTGCAGATTTTCACGCGCTTCGGCAAAGTTCTCAAGATCGTCACCTTCACAAAGAACAGTAAGTACGGCGTTCAGTATATATCGTCGTTGTCCTAGAATCGACGTGCCGAAGGGAAAACGAGCGAAGGAAGGGAGGAGCCGTGGCACTTTCGCGGGTTATAGATCTCGCTCTTGCGAGAGGCAGACACGCCACGGCACTTTAGTACTTCAGCGTACTTGAAGTGCATCCTAGCCTCCCGCCGTCTCGTTGCGCGCACTTGGGGCCGTTAGTACTTTCGGAATCGTTCCCCAAAGGGTGTTCTCGAAATACCCGCAAACCAGATTATTACGTAAGGCAGTTTAGGGACACTTCGACATGTGGCAGATCTCGATACTTGTATAATTCAGCAGCATTGCGAAAACTTTAGTGCGAAACATCAAGACACTAATCAGCTGATCCAGTAATTATTATTTTTATATTAAAATTATGTCGAAATGTCTCTGAATTATTTTACGCGCCTCGTGCCTCGATAATTCGATCTTTCCGTCATTCCAAACCGAATATCATCAATGATTTATGAATAATAAATTCCTCTCTAAAGCGCGGTATAATAAAAATCGGAGATCCGTTTGAAATCTGAACGAGCCGAATCTACCTTACCTAATTTAACGTAATTGTTTTCATTTTTGATCGCGCATTCTCTTAATCAAAGCCGTTAGCTCGGCGGATCGAATAACGTACGCAATTTCTCGTTACACCCGTTATATACAACATATACAAAGAGAGGCCACGGCATGCAGTCGGCGAGCGTGTTACGAATTCATGCCTAAAAGCGGACGAGCGCGCGAGAGGCATCATCATTCCCTCTGCGCGCGTGTCTATCCGTGTGCGATTGTGCATCGGTGTGCGTGACAAATGCAACGTGCGAGTCGTAATGTCAAGTCTCCGCGTGGCTGAGCATACGCACGTGCTCGGATCTCCTCCCAGAGGAGTTCAACAGTCGCGAGAATCGCTGGCGAATTTCGGCTGCGAAAGATCACAATGTTGTTGCCATTCAAATGAAACGCGTCCCGATGAAAGTGCGTTTCGCCGGGAGATACGATCGCGGATTTTGCGATTTTACGTGACGTAACGCATCGCATCGATTATCTTCCCTTACGTAATAATGCACGATTCGCGAAACGGGAAATTATATTTATGCAGATGATATCTTAATTATTCCCTGATTGGTACAAAGTGAATTATTGACGGGAATGGCATGAAAAGCATAGTACTATATCGCGTTATCTCGATTGTAACAAAAATCTACTAAATGAAAATTTTTGCGTTCAATCGCGAGATTACGAGCAAGGTAAACGTTATCATCGCGATTACCACAATCACAGGGGAAGGAAAAAGCGCCGCGTATTTTATAATTTTGTAGAATGAAAAGCAGCTGTTCCTCTTTTTCCGCTCGTTCGAAATACGGGCTTTGTCGTGCGAGAGAGAGAGAAAGAGAAAAAGAGCTTTCTCCTCTTCGCTTCCGCGTATTTCAGATTCGAAAATTAAATAACATCGCCGCAGGCCCGATCCTTTGTTTCGCATCATACGCGCGCCCGCGTAATGAAATATACGTGGCACGACGAGTTACGCGAATTCGACGTATGTATGCGAGATTAAAACTCGCGAAATTGTGGCCGGGGCTGCCTTCTCCCTCGCGACGTTTCGTTTAATCGAGATTTAATGGCAATTATAAACCGCCCCGACCGGCCGGACGCGAAAAGCGAGAGCGACGCTGGAAGAGAATTCCCTGAAATATTAACTTCGCGAAACGACCGCTCGTGGCGATTTCACGTTTGTCTCTTTCGTAATTGTTTATCCTTCTGGCGAGACCGGAAGAAGTGGAGCAGGCTTGTAAAAGCGCTCGCGTAACACATCCATTCGCATATTTTACGCTCGAGTCATAAATATTAGATTAACATCCCCTCCGCTCCCCCCCACGCGAGTGGCAATTAATCGCTGATAAAAAGAATCGTTATTTTCACGCTTCAATTAATTCGTCATTTCGCTTCGTTTTCTCAATCTCGACTCGAGCGGGATATCTTTGAAACGCGATAAGGTGCGCGAAAAAAAAGTTCCGGAACATTTTTTTAAATATTTCATCGTACAATTACGCCATGTTTGCGCGGCGTATATTTAATCGAATGTTTCTCTTAATTCGCACAAAAGCGGGATTAATCCCGTACGGAGTAGTTCGGGAAATACAAAAGGGCGGCCGCCTCTGTCAGCGAGATTGCGGTCATCGTGTTCGCCCGCGCACGTGTCCCGGGCTTTAGCGTATTACAGTAAAGAGTTCCATTATCACGGTGGAGCAAATTCGAAAATGAAATAGCGTAGCCGCCGGCTGGAACTTTGGCCGACGCCGCTAACGAAACAATTCCGGCCGCGCCGGGAAAAACGTATTATCGTGGTAGAGTTAGTTTCTCGCAACGCTCGCGCACTAAATTAACGAATCACCGCTTTTTACCCAGGCTCTCTGATCGGATATTTCAAATACACGTGCGATTTAACACCAAAAAAAAAAAAAACACCGTTTTTTCATTCTAGAATATCAGATTTTCCGGGGCCTTTTATACTTTTTGCACATCTAGAGCTACAGTTTTCGACAGTATTCTATACTCTCTTACGTATATTTTCCAATACGGTTTACAGAATTTTGTAATTTTTTTTGCATGTCACATAAAATACATTTAAAGCCATTTTTTATTCTCCTCTAACTAGCTACGGTGCAACGGTTTTGCGAAAATAATCAACTCTATTGTTTGAAGCAAACACTATTAAATGAGCAAACATGTCCATTATTTGTATAACACAAATTACAAAATCGTGCAATATGCCATTAGAGAACGAAAATATAATATCTTTCCTAAAATATATACATATATATATATAAGCTGTTATTAATGATCTATTTTGCCGCTCGCGCACACAATGACTCTGTCAAACGTTAACGTTGGTATTCGATAAATTTATTAGCTATCATGGTTACGCGACTTGCGGAACGCGTAAAGTTTATAATGGACGACATCGTCTCACGGTTTTTATCGCTTTTGTGTGTTCCAGGCTCGTTCCAGGCACTAATACAATACGCGGATATGCTGTCGGCGCAGACTGCTAAATTCGTAAGTATCCACTTGACTCTGCTCCCCCTTTGTTGGTCTCCATTTTATTTCTTCCTCCGATGCGTCCTTGTTTTCTTCCTCTTTTTCTTTCGATTTTTTTTTTTTTTTTTATTTTGTTTTCCTTCTTTTTTTAAGTTACCTTCTTCCACTACGTATAGACGGCGCTTATCCCGTCGCGTTCCCGCGGGACAGATCGAAATTTTCCGTAGAGTATCTCATGCCGGGAAAATATTTTCCGACCTGCATCCCCTTTGGCGAAGAAAGCCGCGATGCGGCGCTTAATTACAGGAAGTGAGCTCGATGAATGCGTAATCGAAAGATTGATGACGGAAGAAAAAATTCCCCGACGTCGAGGCAAGATCGCGCGGACTCTTCCCCTGATATATACGATATTTTCCCCGGATTTATGGAAATGTCGGCTGCTTTGCAAGCCAAATTAATTCTTGAAGCGCGGACCGCAGATGCGCGATCGATCTATTCCTCGCGATTCATCAATATCGATAATGTAGACTTTATTCGCGACATTACATGTCGTATCTCTTTCTCTCCTTCTCTCTTGTTCTCTCTATATCATCGATATTACTTGATTTACTGCTTTACCTGTAATTCCCGTAATCGTTTATTTAACCTGTGCGAGATTTAAAGCGCCACATCCTGACGATAACCACTTCTATTTTTCTTTTTTTTTAAGGAGGTTGAGAAAGCCGTAGCATTAAACTTGCCGCTGCTTAAGGTATCACGAATTGTGTCTCTGGCGTAAATTTTTGTTTTTACCTGCGTTTTCCCTGTAATATCGTTTTATCCCTGTAATCATGAGCTAAAAGTATCACGTGTCCTGATACGAAACTACTCCCGCTCTTCTCTCTTTAAGAAAGCTGAGATATTTTCAGCAGCATTAAAGCTGGCACTGCTTTAAAAAAAAATGGAAGATGCGCGCGTGTAGTTTTTGTTCTTAAACTTCTCTCTATCGATGGATGGCGCAACTAATTTTCGATGTAAAGCCTGTTCATTTCCTAAACGCACGTTGTATCATAAGCTGTTAGTACACTCAAATACTAATCAATTTTTTTTTTTTTTTTTTGAAGAAAGAATAAAGGATGTTCTCTATAAACTTTCTAAAAAAAATTTCAAGTTAACTCTCTCAGACTTTCTTGACTATACTTAAGTATATTAACTCTCTATTTATGTTGAAACACGTTTCCTCCGATTGTACATATTTATCGTGATTTACTCGGCTTTTTTTTTTTTTATCAAACTCCGCTGTGTCTTATGTATGTTTGAGATGACTCGATAATCTTTGTGCAAGTGAGTGTGATGCAGCTACTTCGCTGCCGTGTATATATACCGAATGTTTGTACTAATTCTACATTATTCAATCGCTGTCACTTGAAGTGTATTGTTTAAGAATTATACACAGCGAAACTGACTCTAGCTTTAAAGAAGAGACGTAAGAATATCTTTTGTTTTTCACTCTCTTTGCTGTTTCGAAATTCTTTCGAGAGCCGCGAGGAAGCTCGGGATCCAGAAAACCGGTACATAAAAATGCAGATCCGAGAGGGTTAACGGGACGCGCGCTCGCCGCCTGGTTACATTCGGAATTAACTGCGTCAGCAGTTGTTCGCGTGTAGAATGCGTCGCATTGTTTTACACCGTCGACGACAAGCCGTCGCGTACGACGGGAGCTCGCCAGGAACTTCCGCCACCGTTCGAATTCATCCCCCGCGTTCGGAATCTCTCCCTCCCCCTCCGAACCGCTCCTTCTGCTCCCGCTCGACGGTAAGCTCGACGCCGCAAACTAGTAAACCCCGCGCGCTGATCAAAGGGAAAATTAATTCGCTTGAAATACACCGGTTTCGCCGCGAACCACCACCACCACCCGCGGTGGTTGTGCAAGACAGAAAATTAATTTAGCTTTGTTGCGGATATCGCTCTTCTCCGATTCTCCCTTCCCTCTCTCTCTCTCTCTCTCTCTCTCTTTCTCTTTCTCTCGCTTATCCTCTATTCTCCTTTTTCGTTTTTCTCAACGCAAACGCACAAACGATAGCGATTCGTTCGCGTCGATACCAGTCGGACTTTCATAGGAAACACTTTTCTAGATAAATCTGTCGTTCTCCAAATTATTACTCAGGGTGTCTACTCCCTGAAAAAACCGGGGATTGTCAGGGATTTTTTTTTCAACCTTGAAAAATCCGGAAATTCTCATGGAATTTTATTGAGACTCAGGGAATTTTTTCAAAAAAAATTTTTTTCAAAACTTTGATAATTTTATTGACGATCTCTTTTTAGTATCAAGGTCTTATGTAAGTTTTATGTACTCCTAAAAAAGTTTATAATAAATTATTTTTTGTTTTATATTTTGCTTCCTCATAGAGGAAGCTTTGTTTTTGCATATATCTTTAGCGTTTAGATATAGTGATATATTGCACTTTGTTATTGTTCAAATTAATTTTACGATTAATAAATCAATTTTAAATGCTAGAAAAGTTGCATTCTTGGTAACTTTCTTTATAATCATATGAATAGAAAACATTAGAAAACGCGTACAATAAAGAAACTTATTTTTTAAAAAACTGCATCTACAAATTTTCTTGTTTTAAAAGAATAAACGGAATTTTAAACGAAAATACCTGGAAGATCAGGGAATTCTCACTCAGGGAAATTTGAGTAGACGCCCTGTTACTCGAATATAATCTCGGCGAATATACTCGGATACTGACTCGAAAACTCGCGAATGTCAGATCGACATCTCGTCTCCGATCTTTCTAACACTGCGCGTCTTCTAAATGGAGTGTCGCTTCGAATTCGCTGGCAAAATCGACTCGTCTCGTTCGTCGATTATGTAACTCGACGCACTCTCTCGACCATGAATAAACCGCCCGAGGAGCAAAGCTAAAGAGCGACAAAGAGAGGCCGCCATGCGCGCACGCCGGAGGCTCGCGGCGCGGGCCGACCCGGTAATTATGTACGAAATTCATTAGCTCGTGTAAATATAGAGCGGGACCGTGGCCGGGCACACACAACACGCACTCTCACGCACATATACATACATATATATGCATACATACGCGCCATTGTCGCGCACAATGCAGCGCGACCACGCACTACTCAAACAGGCGACTCGAACCTTGTGAAACGCAACATTGTCGAACGACCTGCAACACAAATTTCATAATATGTACGTCCCAGAAGTGTCGTAGAATCAGTTGCGAAGGATAGACGGGCGATGCGGATCTCTCGGTCTGATTGAACGTAAAGTCGCGGATTTCTCTGAAAATTCCGTAACCCGAAACCGATTTTCTGGGTTTCTTCGAGTTTGTGCAGAGTTTATAAGCTTCTTCCAATCGAAGACTTTTCGAAACTTTTCGCTCTACAGCTTCCGTTAACTTCTCTTCTGGCCGATCTTTGGGATGTACGAGAATGTCCGATCTTTCTTAATTTCTTTTTCTTTCAAAAATTTCGCGAAATTAATCTCGTTTTCTCAATTACGTTTTCGAAATAAAATGAATAAGTAATGGCTCTGGCTCTCTCGGTTTTATCGAAATTTTAATTGACTTAAACTGCGAAACAGAAAATTATGCAGCAAAAACGGTAGAGAAATTTCTCTTTGAGAAATCGCAAGAAGGTTGAATACAAAAAAAAAAGAAAGATGTGTGAGTCACTATAGTGTGTTCTAAGCTTGAGCACAAAAGCTGTTTATATCTTGGAATCGCGAGTAATGACGAATTTTGCACGCAATTTTCTTGCGCAGTCGCTCGACGGACAGAACGTCTACAATTCCTGCTGCACCCTGCGCATCGACTACAGCAAGATGCAGAACCTCAACGTCAAGTACAACAACGACAAGTCCCGGGATTACACCAACCCGAATCTACCGACCGGCGACGCCAATCTGGATGCTGCGTCGCTCGCCCTCGGCGGCGAATTGCTGCCCCAATTGCTGATGGGCGCCGGTTCCCAGCCGCGTGCCAGAATACCCGGTGAGTATAATATTTTCGTATAAAATCCTCGTATATAAAATACTCTCCCCCGATTCAGATCATCGCATTCGATCCCCCAAATAAATCGCATTTATTTACAAACGCGCATGTGTGTGTGTGTGTGTATGTATATATTAAGTACGGAAGTCATATATGCGATGCATGAACAATGAACACGTTAATCTTGTGCGATTCTATATAATAATACGCGATATGTGTGTATAGTTGAATATGGTAGAATTTCGCAATAGACGCTCGTTGCAAAATTCATCGTCATTAAACGCTAGTCAGACTCGGGGAAATTCAACGAAAGCGATTCTGAATGGACCGTATGTGACATATAAACAATGAATGTGCTCGGCTCTATACAATACTGCTCGGTAATAGTTGAATATATATGGATGGTTTGCGATAGGCGTTTTCAAAATTCATTGCCCCGTTAAATCTACAATTGTGTACGAATTTGGAATGTTTCCTGTCTTTTTTTCTTTCTTTCGTATTTTTCACGAGCTTAAAGCTTCGAAAGTTTTGATGAAAGGTACAATTAAACGATTGATTGAACAATCAGCGGCACGAGATGTCTCGCGCGATGTTATATTTTATTGAAATTAATTATGTTAAAAGGGATACCGATTTTCCGTCATTCTGACATCGCGCTAAATTATTGTTATTATCATCATCATCATAATCATAATAATATTTATTATTATTATTATTATTATCATTATCATCCCGCAATGGTGGGAGTAATTTGCCGGCGTTTAAAACTTCGTCCTGTCCGCCGTGTGCGCGCCGGTCGGTCAGTCAGTAATTATTTCCTCGGGTGAATTAATTAATTACAAAGTACCGGGACGAGAGCGATCCGGCTTCGCCGCGCGCCGAATCGCGCCCGGATTTTTGCGTTTGTTACCGCCGCGACAACGCTAGTTTAAATTACACTCTCGGTTCGGGCCACTTGTGTTTGGGTTAAATTAATTTCACGGCGTCGTTGTTGGTGTTTAATCTGTAACGTACTGTAATCCACTTTGCGCGTCCCTATCTCGTTGCGCAAACAGTTCGTTGATAGCCGAGGATTAGGAAGGACCCGCGACGGTCAGCCGCATAATTAATCCGGGATACGCGTCAAGAAAATCGACTGCGCGGAAAGATCGCGGCGGAAGAGGAAGCGCGCGGAATTCACAGATTCCGCGTATCCGGCGCGGAAAGTTTCCGCGGGAAAGTCGCCCGAGTTTCTCTATCTAGATTCTCGATCCCTATATTCTCGCTGTATCATTTAACCCTTCTGTCAATGAACGGGTACCCGGGTATCTCCAAAGCAACTTTAAATGTGAAAAATGTGTCGGAACTTCTCTCCGCCCGAGAAACAAAGGGCCTTTGTATTCGGAAACCTTCTAAAGTACATATAACGGGAAAGAGTGTTCGATGCTCAGCGGCTGCTATAAAAAAAAATTATCGCCGTGTCAAAAGCACGCGGTTGGGTTATATCCCGGGTACCCATACATTGATGGAAAGGTGTGAATAAAAATTGTGCATCGACAGAAGGGTTAATACCGTTTACATTATAGCTTACTTTTCCTATCGCAATGTTCAACAGTGATAATAACGTCATCTGAACTTCCTGAAGTAGAGTCCATTGCAGGGGCACCGGGTGTGCTGCCCACGCCCTTTGCGGCCATGCACGGTCTCCCGTCGCCCTTGGCCGGCCCTTACAACGGCGTGCCCCCGGCGGGGGGCCTCGCCGGCCTCGGGGGATTCCCTCTCGGAGCCGCTGGTTTGGGGGTGCGAGTGCAGGGAAGCGCCCAGGCGTCGGCCGTGTTGCTCGTCAGCAATCTCAACGAGGAGGTAAGTAACCCGAGACTCGGACTCTTTCCTTCTTTTCCCCCCCTTGTTTCCCGTTTCCCCCCCGACGCGTCGTTTCCTCGACGCTTAAGAAAAGGACGAGAGAGACCGCAGACCTTCGGCGAAGGCATACACGAAGAAAAGGTGGACGGAGCGCCCTGCGAACGTAATTTTTTTCGACGAAACTTTATATTTGCTCGCGATACCTTGGACGAGAATTTTTAGCGAGCTATCGTGAGATAGCCGGAAGCACCCCCGGAAATTTTCTTTGTGTATTTTTTCATCAATCCCGGAATCGTGCAAAATAATCCAGGAAGTTTCGCTTCCCCCTAAGCGTCGCGTTCGTTTAAAACTGTTCGTTTCGGGACGAGAACGTTTGCCGAGAAAATTCTCAGTTCGAGAAGGAAAAACTTTTCAACTCTTCTGATTAATGTACATCGATAAAACGTGATCTGATCTGTCTTCATAAAAGAGTTTACATATCTCTCTTCTATGTAAAGTGCATTAAAATATATAACATTATTAAGGCTGAAGCCGCATTTCTCTCAACTTAGCTGATCGTTCTTAATTAGAAGCCAGTTTAAACTAGATGTAAATGCCAAGTGAATATAGAGACATGTGTGCGGACTTCCAAGCACGATATGAGCATTTAGCGAGACGAAACGTTAAATGTACGCTCACGACGATGCGGAGGAAGTGTTCGAGTAAGCACTGAGAGAAATAGACCCTCGGCACGTGCGAATAAGTATGTCGTACGCGAATAATACATCTTGTAGTACAGCATCCTGTCGTGTAATGTGTGTGTGTGTGTGTATGTGTGTTTGCGAAAGTCTCTCTGATTCCGGCGTATCTCTATCACGAGAAACATAACCGAGCCTTGCCCGACGCAAAACACACACACATATACACACACATATATATATATATATATACGACATACATGTACGCGCGATTGCCTTCTTCACATCTCTCTCTACCTCTCTATTTTCTTCTCTCTCTCGTTCCTCTCTTTCGTCTCGGGCTCTCGTACTCTCTCGTCGTACGACCAACCCTCGTAAGGGACCGCAACGCTATTTCTCTCAGTGTCGCTGCGACACGCGCGACCAACCAACCAAACCACCCCCTGTCCACCAGATATATATATATATATATATATATATATATATATATATACGCACGTGCATATACAGGTATAATTACACAGTCTAACGAGCGAGTTACAACGTAGTGCTACGTAGGCGAACCCCGCAGTCTCTCGATCCTTTGGCTCGATCTTTCCACCGGGCCGAATCACGACCAGTCTCTCGAAAACTTAAAGAGATCCAGTAGAGATTCGTGAGATTGCAACCCCAAGTTCTGCAATGTTCAAATTCTTGTTCGCCGATCTCTCTCTAGAAAACATTGCAGCTCAGTTTATATTCGTTGGCGAGAGGAAAATCCGTTATAAAAGACTAGTTACAAAATTTATTTCATTTTGCGACAGAAATCGCGTTTCGGAATTATATGAAAAGAAAATGTCCGCGATACATTTTTATTTGATCCGTTCGGAATTTTTTTCTCGAGATCATCTTGCTCGGGCGGGTGGAAAGATCGAGGCCACGACACGTATGTGCCCTGTTTCGTCACGAGACTTTCGATTCTGCCCCTACTTGCCCCGCTCATTTTTTTCGAAACACACATACAAATCACTCCAACGTCACCATCCTGCGCCCTAATTAATTCGTAGCGTCGTCGACTACGACGTTACTTTCTGCGAGGCGACGTTTATCTCTCACATTTCAATCCATGATATGTTCTTATTATCTATATTTAAATAATTCTTTATGTCTCTTCGCTATAGAGACGTTTTATACTTAAGCTCTTGCAATCGGCATACAAACTTATTGTTAAACGTGGCGTGTAGAGGCAAAAACAACGAACATTATCGAGTAAGAAGCATCAACGGGGATGATGAATGTCGCCTCGGCAAGAAACTGTGTGTCGGCGTCACACTTCGCAGCTGCAACTTGTCACTACTGTACTATAACTGTGTGTACTACTATCGTTGCGTCGCGCACAAGCTTCGTACAATCTGATTCGATCATCCTCGCGAGTCTCGTTTTCGATTTTCGCGAAGCAAAGAGATATACGCGTTGCTCCGATTCTCTATCGCGTGAATGATGTACGGTGTAAAAGTAGAAGCGGTCGAGAGTTTTCCTTCATCGTATTTTTACTTATGAAGAGTCAATCGTATTTTTTACAAATTTTTCTCGCGAAGAAACCGCGAATCTTGTGCGCTTCGCCAACACTATACATTGAATCCTATTATACTCGCTGACTACTGACTGGACTCTGTCTGTTCTCTGTGTAGATGGTCACGCCTGACGCTCTCTTTACCCTGTTTGGTACGTCTCCACATTTATATTATTAATTATATTACATTATTAATTATTATATTTACACCCTCTCGCGCTCTTCTCACGCACACACGCGTAGCCACACGATCCGAATGCGGACGCGTGACACACGAGACACACTCGCTCGGACACGTGATACACGCGCGATTAAGATAAAAAAAAAAGGAGAAAAGAAATACGGAGGATATGTATAGGCAAAAAGACAATGTATATTATCCGGAGAAAAACTTGAAGTATTTCCGATCAATTCGGTGAATATTGTTCGCGATCTCTGGGCAATAACACCGCTCATACGCACGAACACACACGAACGTTAGAATCTTTCTCACAAACGATTGTCACATTCGAAGTTTACGTCATACGTCGAAAAGAAAAGATTTCTTCCTTCTTTTCCGAGTTTTTTTTTTAATTTTTATTTTTTATTTGAATCTATTTGTTTCTCTCTCTTTCTCTCTCTTTTCTTTTCTTTTTCTTTTTTTTTCTTTTTTTTTTAGCAACTTACTAAAACTCGAGAGCATCGTCATTCTTCCTCTGAAAAATCATGTTTACTCTCGTGAAACATCCGCCATAACATATATATTCTCTGATTTAACGTTTAATCCGTATTCTTCCGATATTTCGTGATTTCAACTTATTTTATTACTACAAGCTATTCCATTCGCAACTCATGATCACCGTCATATACATACATCATCGCCATCGTCATATAATAACAGCGCCATATACTGTCGGTCACCAACGAACACACGTTCTCCCACATTCTCTACTTCCAAGCATCTCTCTTCTAAATTATTTCATTAATATTTTTATTAATATCAGTTCCACACAACCTTAATATTACGTAAGCTTTCGCTTATTTTACGTAATTCCATAGGAACTCACTATTAACGAGGCGTGCGACTCGGCTGACATTGTTTTTTTCTGCAAGCTACGATTGTTATGCAGATTTTCCCGTATAATTACAGACAAACGTACAAAAGTCACGTACTATGTTGCAAAACGCGTTTTAAAAATTATTAAAATTTCTATCCATCTTTCTCTCTCTTTTTCGTGCATACTCTTTTTTTGCGGCTTTTCGCGCTAGTGAAAACTTCACCCGCTTAACTACGCAGTTACGTAATATCGAGAAACGTAAAATTTAAATGAATTAAACTTTCCGTGTAAAGAAAAAAAACTGTTGTTGTGTCGTTAATTTTTGTAATGCATTTTATTTTAACACAAATTTACTTAATTGTCAAAATATTAAAAATTTGAAATTTAATTATTTACAATAATAGTCTCTATCGCTTCTCTAATTTATCTTTTTCTTCCTTTGAATCATTATTTAAAAAAAAAGAAAAAATTTGCCACGAAAAGAAAGATTAACTTGACGTATCTGGTACTTAAAAAACGTAAAGGTAGAAATGTCAATAATAAAATTGCTTTGTGTGCTAACTCTGAAAAAGCTTCCTATATTCTGTAGAAATAAGAGCCGAATCGCTCGCCTCTTGCATGTCCCGAATCTTATATAGATCCGATCGTATCCCGATCTCGATCGACCGAATATATTGTCCCGTTCATCTTCGATAATCCTTAAACGCGCAGCCTCTATAAAAGAATACACAGTATACCGCGACCGCTCGAGCTTACTAAAGAGAAATTTGCGTATATTGTGCATATAGGCGTTTACGGGGATGTACAGCGTGTGAAGATCCTCTACAACAAGAAGGACTCGGCACTAATACAGATGGCCGAACCTCATCAAGCGCTTTTAGGTGAGTGCACATTTCACGAAACACGACACCTGCGACTAATTTGAAAAATTACGTTTCATCTCACCGTAAACAATTCATACATCAATAAATCTATCCCTAGACAAATGATTTCACAAGGCTCGAAATGTGAAAGATATTTTTTTCGTTGTTGGAAATTGGAAGATGTAGAGTTTTTTTGTGTCGTTTACGACGCTATAACTATAATTATATTATGATACGCGTAGATTAGTGATTAATTGACATTGTTTAATTTGTATGACAGCGCTGACCCACATGGACAAGTTAAGAGTGTTTGGAAAGCAAATAAAAGTGATGCTCAGTAAACACCAAACGGTCCAATTGCCAAAAGAAGGTCAGCCGGACGCGGGCCTTACGAAGGATTATACTAACAGCACCCTTCATCGATTCAAGAAACCCGGCTCGAAAAATTATCAGAACATTTATCCGCCGAGCGCGACCCTGCATTTATCAAACATTCCGTAAGTAATCCGGCAACGATAAAGCAAGAACCGTGCAGGCGTTATATTTTTCCCACTCTTAACGGTATTCAATTTACCTTATTCAGGGCTACGGTAGCTGAGGAAGAGATCAAGGACGCTTTTACCAAGAACGGCTTCACCGTGAAAGCCTTCAAGTTCTTCCCAAAGGACAGGAAGATGGCTCTCATACAGATGCCTAACATGGACGATGCCGTGGCTGCGCTGATCGTGAGTAGCTTTCGCAATTAACTCGTTAAGTCCCGGAAGGAGCGATAATCCTAATTTTCCGCGACGGGAAATAAAATTCCTCACGACTCCGTTATAAAAGGGAAGACTTACATATTGCTTCTTTCTATGGTGCGCGCCTTCGTCTATCGTAGATACCTTCCAAGAGTGGAAAAAAGAAATTTCACTCGTGAAGTCTGATAAATTCGCAATAAAAACATAGAACGTATAAATTCCAGTTAATTTAAAATCGACCTCTTCGTTTCTCCTTTCTCGCAGAAAATGCACAACTACCAGCTCAGCGAGTCCAATCACCTCAGAGTGTCATTCTCCAAGAGCAACATCTAACAAGAATCGCCACCGCACGAGCAGCAGTGGTACCAGCCCTACGCCCTAGTCCCCCTTTGGTCACCCGCCTCGGTCTACGACTGATGGTCCCGCAGTTGGATCCGCACAGATGCTCGTCCGTTCCTGCGACGCTGTTATCGGCCGGCTGTATTGCACACAAAACCCACACCATGGGACTGCATCGCCCATTCGGACTCCGAAGCAGCACACGCGGACAGGCGCTGCCTCGTCCGAGCGAGCTTAGGATGCTTTCGAGGCCCTGCTCTCTGCTGTTGGGACGTCTTTATGGCACAAACGTGTTTCCGCATCCGGTCGATTCTGTCGATACGAGGGTTGCTAGGGTGTTTCGAGATGTACCAGGGCTGCAAGCGCTGAAGCTAAATAACGAAGAGACGAGTTCGCGACGGCCTTCTCGAAGGTAGTTTCCGGTGCTGGCTTTCGAGCGCGTTAACGCGACGATTTCATAATTTTTAGAAACAGATGAGAGATTTTTAACGATGAGAAACGGTGGAGAAAGATAAGGAGGAGAAAGAAAGAGAGATCGCAATCGATCGATCGATCGATCACTTTCTCTCTCTTTCTATCTCTCTCTCTCTCTCTCGTGAAAGCCAGGACCGTTGTACGAGGAGGAAAGAAAACACAAAAAAAAAGAAAGAGAGAGGCAACTGAGACGAAGAACCTGGCAGCCAGACATACGTAAAGAAAGCACGCGTAAGAGAGGAAAGAGAGATTAGGATTAAACGAGAGCGAGGAAGCGGCATAGTTTGACGAACACAATTCCTCGACTCTTATACAGAGTTTTACGCTAGGGAAGATAAGATATATATTATTGTACATGTAAAATTCACAATTGCGCGGCCCGGACCGCTAATCTAATTATCGTTAAGGATTTTTCAAAGTTGCGTGGACACAAAAAAAAAAAGAGCGACCGTCTCGCGACAAGCGGGCGCGCGTTCGCGCGACGGCTTCCGTATATCGCAGGGTCTTCGGAAGCGGGTCTCCGGTCGTCGACGTATTTGTTGAGAGAGAGAAAAAAAAAAGAAAAGTAATAGAGAGCGAAGATATCCGACGCGCTCGTCGTGCGATCGCGCGCGCGACGTGGTGGCCGGCAAACCAAGTAGCGTTTCCCCGCGAGACAATCTTCATTCTTCTGACGACCAAACAAACCGCGCGACCGAGCGTACTTCCTCGTGGCTTCCGTTCCGTTCGAGAGCGAGACAATATATGATCGATAACGCTGCGAACAGTATCGAGTACGACGGAAACGATCGTATTTCGATCGATCGAGTATCTAAGTAAAAAGAAAAAAAAAACGGCCAATGTCATGTCGGGACCCTTTGCATGCTTTCACGAGGTACTCTACTACTCCGCCAACAAACCGATTGTCCTCGTCGACTTTACTTCACGGGATTCTGAAGCAGCGATGTGGACAAGAGACGGACAAATCCGGGGGGTGAGAGAGAGAGAGAGAGAGAGAGAGAGAGAGGGAGGGGAGGATAGCTTGAAGCGCCAAATTGGTCTTCAAAATTCTTCCGGATTTGTTCTCACGCTGATGACATCAACACGATTGGTCAATCCGTTCGTAAAGACGAAGTAACTGTTTAAAGTCATGCGTGCTGAGAGCTACTCTCTATTCGGAGGACTCCGAACGAATCACTGGCCCGCTCGACCTACCTACGTTTTAATGCTTCTTCGAGGGCGAGTCTCTCGCTCTCGAGGGTACCTCCAGTATTCTCGACTATCCGGCGGAGTCGAACGCTTCTTAGAAGAGATCGAGCGGAGCCCGATCGCTCGATGAGTCCCCCGCTCTGGAGCCCACGCGGCGCGACCGCGCGCGGTCGTCGCAGGTGGCATTTTTATAATTTGTACATTTCAGTTTCAAAATAAGTATTATCGCACGCGCGCACGCACTTAACACACACATACATACGCACACGCATACATGTATCTGCCTCTTTACGAGACCGTACAATTACACAATTAGACATGCAACATACACACGCACATACATAATCATACACGCGCCGCGCGCGAGATAAATGTTAGCGACCGCCCTCTAATTTATACCCCCAAACACAAATACACAGCGTATAAATAGCGAATATGCGCAGATTTCTTAGTTACAGTAGATGCTTAGGCATGTGTTAGGATATTAATCGTATAGTAAGCGACTAGATAAGTAATTGACTAGGAGAGGAAGGAGTGAACCGTTGAACATATCGCTAATTAAAAGGTTTGCAACGTGCGGAGCGCGCGCGGGGAGTTTGTACCGTTTGTAACAGATCGGCGTGTACGGCTCGGGACGCCTCGAGGATGATTCGCGACGATGGACGATATCCACGCGAAGGGAGAGCAAGTGTTCTCTCTCTCTCTCTCTCTTCGTGCCAAGGATAGGTCTATTGCGCGACGAGCCTCGATCTATATCCCACTGAGAGTTCCTGATATCGAAGCATTCCTTGAGTAAATCGACGGTTGTGAGAGGATGTGCGCCGTGAAAACAAGCGAATATCTCCAAGAAGTATCAAACTATGTGTGGAATTTACGCGAGGGATAATATTCGAGAAGGCAAGTCATTTTCCGACTACGCGAATAACGTTTGCACCGTTGGCTTCTTGTACGACGGATCAATGTAGATGCACGCACACATATAGATACGAAAGGAAAACAAAGAAGTAACAAGTTAGAATAAACATATTTACGGGAACTTCGTAGAGGCGTGCAAAGCCGTAGAAATCGATCGGGACGGGGAACTCCTCGAGGAGCTTAAAAAGTGTCCTCGCCGAGAAGCCATGCGAGGCGGGGCTTCCTCCGAGGATCCTTAGTCTCGTTTCTATCAAGAATCGAGAATCGTTCATCAAATGTACCGCGCGCGCATCCCGGCGAAGCCCGCGGATTTCTGTCTAATCGACGTTCTGTTGGAGTCAATTAAATTTTACTGATATAACTGATAACTGAATGTAGAGAGAAGTAGAGAGAGAGGAAAGCAAAAGAGCGCGTGGTGTTGGAAGAGGATTGTTGTGCGGAGGAGTAACTGAGCGAGAGAGAAAGGACGAGAGTAAGAGAGAGAGAGAGTGAAAGAGAAAGAGAGGGTGAAGGTGAGAAAGGGGCGTATTCGCGGGAGTGTAGTATCGCACGACTTTGAACGGCTAAATTATACGGAGGGGCGGGAAGAGGTTTCCAAGCCGAAACGCGCAAACGAACCCGTACATGGCAGGGAAGTGACGAATCTGTGAGAAAACAAAAGCGAATGCCGGCCCGGGCATAGTGTGCTGTTTGTGTGCCAAAGTAGGCTTAGCCGTTTTAATCTCTAGAACGGGGATCTCTTGGTGAGCCGTGCGAACGGGATATCCTTGTTCGATCGTCGCGAGCGCCGATTCCCAGGGCTTTCCCCCCCTCCCCCCTCTCCTCTGGTGTATCTAACGTTTTCCCCGGGATCGGCGTCTCGCCGATCGAGAAGTACCGACCAATCAGAGCTAGTTGTTTAGAGACGTAGCGAGTAGCCGGCATGAGCGAAGGGGCCAGTCTTTGCATCTATGATCTGTATCTTTTTTCGGACCTCTGATACTACGCTATTTACTTGGACTGCATTTATACATTCTTAACCGCGGACGCACGTTCCGAGTACACTTATCGCACGAGGGGCATTCACGCGAGAACCTACACACGTATACCTCAAGTAATAAGACACACACTTACACACACACACAAAATCTACACGATTATCTATACATGCGCACACACAGATTCCAGCGGATATAGGTTTTACTTCGCCGGATGAGCTAGATCTTACTTTTACGTGTTAAATACCTCGTTTATACTTCGCTGTGCATCGATCTAAGGACATTCGAGAATTTTATTCGATTTTACAGTAATTGGATTTTATTTTATCTATTTTATTCGGATATTCATTTTGCGTGTTTTTTTTTTTTTTTTTTAAGCGACTTATGTTTGTAACGCTAACGTTCGTGTCTTTTCGATTCTTATCGCGAGACACAACGTGGCAGTGCCACAAGGGAAGGGAGGAGGGGAGGGAGAAAAGAAGAGACCGTGCGGGAACTTTCGTAAAGAAAAAAAAAATCGTACTTTCGGCACGATATCGTCTAAACCGTACCTGAACAACGCTCGAACAGAGTATTTACTTTCGACCTCGAGCTCTTGTGTATTATCCTTTCCGCGAGTCGCAACGTCGAGCACCCAACATTCGCGCCAGGTTGTCGATTACACATTTTCGTCACTTTGCCCGGTCACTTGGTTTCTTAGCATTACATTCCTGCGGACGCGTGCGACGCGCGTCCACCCACACGGAATCACATGATACACACGCACACGGTGACCACCTATGTGTACGCATCCAGTGTTTTTCCTTTTCTTTTTTTCCTCGGAATCTTTTATCTCGAGTCGACACGTAAAATCCAAACGTTTCTTTCTTTTGCGAAAAAAAAAAAAAAAAAAAAACCACCACGCTAATGGTGACAATCAGCTCTTTTGCTCGCAAGAGGGAGGAATCGCGGCGCGAGATTTCTCCCGTTATTGCCAAAGTTTCGCAAACGTTCCTTCCGTAAGGGACTATTATTAGTAGAATTACCGGAAACGGGGCAGCTATATACGGAGCTGTAGATCTCTACAGGGTGCCCGACGTTAGAAATCGCACAACTGTTCGGTCTATTCATCCGCGTACGACACGCGGCCTTTCTCCTTTCGGCTCGGACGGTCCTCGCGTGATAGGCGCAAAAGGAAGGAAGAAAGAGGAAGAATAAGTAAAAGTGGCACCCTGTAGACGGATAGATCGATTATATCACTAGCTAGGTTGAGGGGGGCCGAGGTGAGGGTTGGAGTAGCCAGCACTCGCTACATGGTGTCGTAGATTATTCAGACTCCGAAATTTTCGCAGACTTCGTCGCGCGAGGAGAACGATCAATATGTGGATCCGGGATTCGGGGAGTCGCGAGAGTTGTATAGATTTTCCGATCGAGAATGGTGCCCGCGCGAATCGACGGGAGTGCGACGAAAATTTTCGTTACGAAAAAGATTGATGAACAGAGGATAACCATCTCATTGAGCGAGGATATTGAACATACGTACGTTTCGACGAGAGCGTTGAGATTTTTTACTACACCGATGAGTAGTGGTCTCTCCCTCTTATCGAATCCTGTCATGTGTCATGTCTATCGCTCGGTTCGTCGATTCCGATCGACGAGGAAGGATCGCAAAGGTGACGCGGGAAGATATCGCACTCTGACCAAGGAAATTCGGGGTCTAATAGAGAGCCACGCGCAGTAGACGAAGCTTAGCCTACGCAGAGGGTATACATAAACTATATATGTACGCGAGCATACACAAGCAGATATAGACACGCTCTGCGAGTTGCACGTACACACATACACACAATTTACACAGACGCAGCGACACTTACATACACAGCATACACACACGACTTATATCTACTATATATTTGATATATCGCATTGTAACAGGTGTGTCCAAAATGCGCAGCGGCTGCATCCCGATAATCTATATTTTATTAATAAGGGATAAGTCTATATTATTATATTATAGAGTTACTAACGTGTTACACACACGAATTATCACATAAATTAGAGATGGAATGAGATGAAATGAGATGAGATTAATCTATATATATAAATATATTGTATAATGCGCAGCGGAGAGAAAAAATTCAAAAGAGACCACACACACACACACACACACACACACAGAGCGAATTAGGAACACGTGACACATACATACATACGCAACGCGATCGGACGGAGGCGGCGCGAGGTGCATAAGATATATGACGAGTTTTAAATGACTATATCTGTGCTATATAGTAGGTATATCGTTGAAATTCAGGAGATATGGTCTGCTTGCCTAATCGGGGCCTTAGGCGTCGTTCACACACCGAGAGAGGAAAGAACAAATCTAAAAAATACGCGAGACGTCAACGCGGTCTCTCCCGTGCTTTCGACGTTCTCTTATTAAAAAAAAAAACTTTTTTCGTGTTAGTGTTAAGACGTCGAGAGGAGAACGCGAGTCAGCTGCGACGGAAGTCACGAACGATTTCCCTCTTTGATATCGAGAAAACGATTGGGATGTTACATTTGGATGACTGGCAGTAAGAAAAAATACACACCTTGAACACACACACACGCGCGCGCGCGCGCGCGCGAATACACGAACATACGGAGGGACGCAGGTCGAAAATAAAATAAGTATACATTAGTTTATCGAGAGAGGAGAGAAGCATTTAAAAGACACGCAAGGTCTCCAAAGTGCGGACGGTGACAGAGGTCTTCGGGATAGAGCATCGACCGTAAGAGAGTAGATCTTAATCGGGCGTTCTGGGCAGAAGATTGAAGAATTGAGATAGCGATCGGTCCAAAGATTAAGCGTGATAAAATCATTACATACATCAGAAAACCTAATTCGAAAAAAAACCCAAGTATCAAAATTTGAAGATCATATTTCACTTTCATATTTAAAAAAAAACACTAATAGAATTATTAATATTTTTCTTGAAAAAACTTAGAAAAGGCTATTAATTTTTGGATTCGAATCTTTTAAATTGCATTCACCGAAGTGGCACTTAAAAAGAGTAATTATTACTTCAATATCTTGTTGTACTTTATGATCGACTTTTGCTATCTCGACTCTTCGAATACGAACGAGATCAAAGCGCGAGATTTCTTCTGTATACGCGACCATGAATCGATAGAAAGTGTTTGGATTATCGTGTACTTATTGTTCGAATGATTCGAGATAACTTTCTTGCTTACTCTTCTACAAGAATCACGGTAATTTAGATCCTGAGAATGAGGGAATTCAAGACGAACAAGGTAAGACTCAGACGGACGAGCGCTCTTCCGATGATCGACCGTCGTCGACTTTGTGATTTTTCGCGAAAGAGGGTGAAGAGGGGTCGGTTCTTTAGCCCCCCGAGTTATTGGTAGATTTTTACTTTAACCGTTTGAGTGTTACGCAATACGATCGTACGATTCCATGTCGAAAAGTGCCAGGCCATCGCCTCAACTGATTTTCACAAACTGACGTAGAATGTTAAATGTTAAATAATCGGAAGAACCGAGTGCGAGTGATTGTCGTAAGTATAAGAAAACAGCGCGATCGCGCTGCTTGGCACTTTTCGAGCGTTCCTATAATAACACGTGGCACTCAAATGATTAAGGGAGAATATTGAAGAGAGAGGTCTCGATAACACGGAGCCGCTATCAATAGATAAACGTACAATTCAATGGAGCCTAATTTACGAGGTGATAAGAAAAAGGAGAGAGAGCCCCCCCCCCCCCCTTCTTGAGATGAGACGACACCCTCGTGGTCGAGAATGCAGGATACGTTTGTTCTTTCTTCTCGATTAGCGCGCGTACGAGGGACGGTTAAATCACGAGAGACACACTATATAACGTTATAAGTCAGTGAGAGTTGTAGAAATTAATTACTAAGCAGTAGTCGTTAAGCTCGACGGGAAACGTTGCTCGAGTGAGAGAGGAAAAGGGGAGAGAAAGAGAGGCGCGCGACCTCTTCTGTGTGTTTAATGGGGTGAAAAAAAAGAAGAAAAAAAAATCCCAGTTAAGTAGCGTCTTAGAATCGTGTAGTAGCTCCTTTCTAATTAAGCCTCCAGACTAAGTAATGTGTATAGTTAAATGACAATCACTCGACTCTCTGTATCGACAATTGACGAAGGGAATCTCCGAGCCGTGATAAGCTGCCTACGCACCGAACTACTCCCCCTCCCCCCCCTTTCTTCGTGTTTCCTTCTCTTCCTCCCGATTCGCACCCCATCTCTTTCAACCCCGCAATCGAGACTCTTTTCCTTGCTCCGACCCATGTGGACTTTCCTTCTTCGAGAGAACTTTCACCGAATTGGCGGACGAGTAGCGTTCCAATTTCGCGAGCTTTAAAGCCAATAAATGTAAATAAGAAGATGGGGACCTAAAATATACGTTGATTCTCGTCTCCGATTCCGCGTCGTTATCGCGATTTGCTTATCCGAAAATGATCTAGATTGATAATTAGATCGATGTTTCTCTTGCAAGACGGTTATAATTATTGAACGGACAGTTTTTTTATGTCTTCGAGATGTGCCCGATAAATTTATCTCTTAACATTATTTTAATTGTTTAGTCCTTCATTGATATACTAATAATGAGAGAAATTTTATAAGAATTGTTTGCACGGATAAAAAGAAATATTAAAAATATACATATGTATGTTTTATTGTTCCATAGATTTATAAAGCTTATATAGAGTAGCATTTTTAATATTTTTCTCTCATCGTTTTTTCGCATTTGGAAATTTTATAAAAAATCTCAGGTTTGTACATATACTATTTCTTCGATATCGCTCCAGCGCCTTTCCAGCAGAAATCTTGCCGCCTATTTTTTTTTTCGCCTGTTCGCAAAAAAAAAAAAAACTTCCAAGTCGATCAAGTGTCAGCTCTGCCTTTCAACTCTCGAACTTTCCAAATTCCGTGCCCAGGAAGATCCTTGGTTTTCTGCACGTACCTTCCTTCTTTCCCTTGTCTCACAGTCGTTCTTCGATCCGATCGACAGCTGATGACAAGATCCGCGCGTCACATCAGACTCGAAAGCATTTTCCACTCTTTTGCTTGAAAAAAAAAAAAAAAAATATTTCTCTTACGCGTCTCTATCGCGCGAAATCGCGTCATCGGGATCGATGGATCGATCGGCGAGGCACGCTTTAAAAACTGATAAATCTTCGAAAGATATATATGAGGGAGAAAACCAATCATGGGCCAGGAATTGCGTTGCAAGTCACAATCAGCTCGTCTCCGGCAAAGCAGACAATTTTCTTTCGACGAGAACCATTGTCAGAGCGGGCGTTTTACGGTTAAGCTCTTTCTTAGTAAGTTCAATTAGGGATTAGTCTATCGGTAGGGAGACGGAGATATCGCGAGTGATTCTTTTCGTTCGTTGCGCTTGCACATCCGCGATGCGAATAGCGAGGAGCGAAGGAGCGCGTTAATAAGCAGGAGGGTAACAAAAAAAAGGACGTAAGTAAGAGGAAAAATCAGGGACAAGCATTGGAGAAAGGAGGAGGAGAGATTCTCGGATCGTCGAGGAAAAAGAAAACACAAAAAAAAAAAAAAAAGGTTCAGCGAGACGATCTTTCTATTATCGATCAGCATTTACGCGAGAGGAGACGCGCGCACATCCACACGTTCGCATTTATCACGCGTACACGTGCACCGTATATATAGTTATACGTAAAACACACACACACACCCCCAGACACGAGGATTTATGACACGTGTGAACGCATACGATTGACGATCTTCCACGTGCCTTCTTTGGCGCGACACGCTTACACACGTAAAAGATCCACACACACATACACACACGTACAATGTACGCCGACGCGATATATTGTTAACATTATCGCCCACGACCTTTTTAGCTCGACTCTTGGACCCCACCCCTCTTTTACAAAAGTATTTTTTTTTTTCTCGATTTTCCATCGACAGATCTGGAGGCGCTTTCCGATTTCCAAAACGGTCATCGATCGTCAATCGGATCCAAGCTTCCTTTTTTTTTTTTTCCTCAATTTTCCGCTGCGCATAACGTTCGGTCCCTTTTTCTCTATTTTACGTATTTATTTCTTAATTTTAATCTGTGACGTGTGTTAGACAATCGTAATTTTTATATAAATTAGTGATATATATATACGTATTCTTCTCGAATCTCATCGCGCGTAGACGGTACTCTTATGTTCTACACGTTACGCACGCTCTTGATATAAAATACATATATAAGGAGATGTGTTTAAAATCTTAGGAATTTATATCGTACACATATCATGCGAGAAGTTCAATTGTACATCTTCCAGGTCTGTCTGCATTAGCGTCTTACGAGTATCCCGTTCCCCGACTTTGACATTATCGGTATTATCATCGTTCACTACTTCTTCCCACTGTGAAGTTATCGATTTTATTTTATTTTATTTTATTTTTTTTTTTTTTTGTGTTACTCTGCGCTTCTTATCTTTTACTTTTAATCTTACTTTTATACCTTTTAATCGTCGCCGGTTGCCTATTATCACCGCCACTGCGACCGTTACTGTTATTTTAGCGCTAATTACTATTAATTAATCTACTCTTATTGTAATTATCTTATTCTTACGTTTAATGAATTTCCTCTTTCCCCCTTTTTTTTTTATCTTAGAATTAACGAAGCATTTGATTACGTGCCGAGAGGGAGACTGTTCTTCTCTACGCTAGAAACACTTTTTAGGTCGTATATTTCTGTGTAATCGTCCTAATTTTTTAGTTTCTTCAGATTGTCACTTTTTAACGACGCTATTTTTCTCATCTGTCATTATTACTACTATCACTCTACTCTACTCTACTCTACTCTACTCTACTCGTCTCATCATTACTACTCTCACCATTATATTCGCTCTATCACCTTCTACTGTAACTCTTACTCTTTCCGCTTCGCATCTTTTCTCCCTCTATAAAAAAATTAGAAAACGGTCCGCATTGCTCGCTTATTAATTTTATTCGATTGACATAGGAAACAAAATTACAGGACTATAAAGAAAATAGGGTATTTTTAATCTCTTTACGTTATTCGAAATTGATAGCAATGGGGATCGCATATAAATATATATATCTCTGCGTTTAGCCTCTATCTCATAACTATACTATATCTCTTCTTTCTATCTCTTTCTCTCTCTTTCTCTTTCTGTCTCTCTTTCTCTCTCTCTTCATCATCTACATATTTCTCTCTATCTCTTAATCTTTCTCATACTCTCTCTCTCTCTCTATGCATATATTATTATTATATATATATACACATCGTATGTTTTATAATACTATACTCCTATTCTTATCATTACTATATTACTCTACTATTATATTACTCTACTATTATGAGTGCTGCTGTTGCCGCTCCGCGACCAATGTTTGCTCTTATTATAACAAATGCGTTTTGCGGCTCATAAGTAACTGTCGTATGTCCTTGCCTGTTCTTTACTTTATCTCGTTTTAACGAAGCGACGACTTTTAACCGAAATTATCCCTTTTTTTTATTCCCTCTCTCCCCCGCTGCATCCATTTGGTGTTGCGAATTTCTCTGTACCGTTTTCTCTATCACATTACCTCTCTTCCCCTTCTACATTTATTTCTTTTTACATCCCCCTTCCTACCATCATCTCTTATCTCCGATATCACCGAGTGTCGAAGCGAGAATAAAAAGACTTCGCGAGCGAGCGGGACGAAAGTACATATACATATAATTAATCCGATTTGTCAAGAAAAACGATTGAAAGAAGAAAAAAAAATAAACCTACCCGTTTTTTGTGTTCTTTCTGTGTATCTCCGGCCACTTACCACCCCCTTCTTTCCTTCTCCCCGAACTATTTTTCACGTCGCGCGATTCTCGGCGAGGGGAGGCGACTTAATAAGCTTCGAGCTGATTTATTCCGAATGCGATTTATTTTTTACTCCCGAAGGGACGCGATATTATACATATATGAAGAAACGCTTTATGTCGCCCCCCTTTCGCGCACTTTCTCACACTTCCCGCTCATGATCCCCGCTCTATTTTATTTTTTCTTTTTTTTTTTTTTTTTTTTTTTTACTGTAGTATTTTTTCGCTCGAGAAAACACCGCGTCGATGTGGATCGAAAAAAAAATTCGAGAAGCGAATCTAGAGCGATGATCCACGTTCACGCGGCGACCCTTACGATTTACGCAGGAAGAAAAGGTGATTGAACTTGATGTTTCGTACCTTTCGACGCGTCCGAAAAATCTTCGTTATCAGAAAAAAAATACAAAAGATGCGCATAATTAACTCACCAATCGTGATTGTCCGATTTCTGTTCTTTGCAGTAAATCGAAGTAAACCTTTGAAACGAAACTTTAAAAGTAAAAATTAAAATATATTTTTTTAATATAAAAAAATGTGTGCGAATTATTTGTCTACATTATTTTACAAAGATTTGATTCATTTTTTAGATTTGTTGACTTTTTTGCACAATTTGAACGATGAAATGAGATTCGCATATCCAGAAAGATACGAGAAGAAAGAACTCGCGATTAAAGAGATCGTATCCTTTTCTTAATTATGCGCTTCTTTAAAAAAAAAATTGCTACGATATTGTCTTGGAACGTACGAGATAGAAGATCGAGAAACGGAAATCCGCCGTTCGGAAGTAAGGGAGGAGGATTTTCTTGCGCACAAGAGCTCGCCCAAAACAATCATTAGGAATTGTGCCTAGATGTTTAAAACACTGTATTCTATGGGATCAACGTCATTACCTTTTTAAAGAAACGAGGAAGAATGTGCGAAGAGTGACGAGAAAAGAGAGAGAGAAAGAGACGTAAGAAAATAAAAAAAAGGAAGCAAGTGGCGTCTAATGTGGTATTAGAGAAAGAGAGAACGGATCGCATGTCGATTTACAGAGTAATTTATATGCGTTGTGGTGGTATATATTTTCGCGCCGCGATGTCGATCGATCGAATCGAGATTGCGAGCTCGATCGGAATTGTGCAATTGACGCAATTGTTTTGCTCCGGTGGCACAAACTTTTGCCCACAGATATCTATTATATATATATACACACGCACATATTTCCGATAGCCAGAGATCACTCTCGATGTCCATCCACGTTTCTTTTCACAGCTGATTTTAATAAACATTATCGAGTCGCTCTGAAGTCTTAATATTAAAAATAAAGAAAAAATATTAAAATGATTGGTTATCAATAATTACAATTAACGATTCAAGAAAGATCGAGCAAATATTAAGATTCCTGTTTGACAAAGAGAGAGATTGTTCAAAAAAAAAAAAATATATATATATAAATAAAATATATTTATCGAATAAAAAAATGCATATCTCGTTGAAGGAATTATATTTTACGCAAATTGGGAAATAAATCGCCCTCCCTTTCTCTCTCTCTCTCTCCGCCGGATGGACGTCGCGTTTGTCTCTGACGAGCTTGACCATTACCGTACTAACGTTTTGTATTGTCGACAAGCTGCATAATTCTAAGTCTAGTGGCACTCTATAATTTCATATTCCATATTATCATGTTCTACTTGTACCTCTAGCGTTCTGTATATCTATGTAGCTCTACATCTGTCTGTATACTATATACATGCTATATATATACACTCTTATCTCTCAATGTATATATATGTACTGTACCCTACATCCCCCTTTTTCTATCGTCTCTCTGAGATTCTCGATCCAATGACGCGCCCTTTTTTTTTACACGTCGGCTCGTTACAAAGGAAATACCTCACGTTACTGTGATATTTGCAATCGCGTTCTTTATATTCAGAACTGTAGCAATAATGTCTAGTATTAGTGTTATAGCTTCAATATCTCTCTGTGATGAAATTTCATTCAATAATTTTCTCTTTATTTTAATATCGAGTAATGCGTAATTTTTTTTTTTTTAAACATCGTGGTATATAAAACTTTTCGCGAATAAATATAGAATTTAGCAGAATGGATTCAATTTTTTGGAACAATTTTTTGGAGAGATTCTTTTCCTCGAGAAAGAGATCGAGGTTTCTTTTTTTTTTATTATCGAATTTTGTATCCATTTCTTTTTGGATCTATTTCAGTTTATCTTCTCCCCGATGACTTTTCTTCCAGCTCAAAAACTGATCATCGAACTATCGCTATGCTACTGCCTGTCATCGTGTTCCCCCCTTCGCCATCTACTTCGAACGGCCTGCTACTACTACTGCTACTACTACTACTACTATTACTACTACTACTATTATTACCACTGTTATTGTAATTCTACTATCATCACTATTACTGTCACTGGAACTTTTCAGCACGTGGACACTCACTGAGGCACTTATGTCGCTATTGGCTCGATAGCAATATCGTTATGCATGAGAATAAACTTTTCGCATTAATGAGACACGATAATCAAGCTGTCTTGCGTTGATTATGTGAAAAAAAAGCGAAGAAAATGTAATTTATAATTTTCTCTGTGATAATTTAATATTTTATTATATTTATATATATATTTGATATATTTTATATATATATATATTTTTATATATGATTTATTCTTTCTTTTTATATTGTATGAAAGATATTTTTAGAGCGATTTAAAATGGAAAATAATTCAACGTCATACAGTATCGAATCAAGAACGACATGCAACGAGTGCCGCTGTAGTTTCCGACTGCTGGACGAAATCTTTCTTCTGCATGATGCTGTTCTCTGTACATCATTGTGCTACACAAGATACACAGACACACTCACACAAGCAGTAACACTTGGAATGCATCTTCGAAATGTATAAGCTCAATGTCCGCGGCATCTTTGATTTCATTGAGACGAAAGTAATAAATGATGGTCGGTCTATAGTTGATCACAATTGATTGCCTCCTAAAAAAAAAGAAAAATCATCGTATACGTGTGCTACGCGCGAAGGATTCGCGTAGAATTAAGGCGTAGACGAACGGATTTTCAGATTATGCGCTTTATCCAGGACGGGGAATGAACGTGACAAACGTGGAAGACAAACTCGGGGTTCTCCGATTGTTCGGAAAATTCGCGAGATAGCCGAGCGTTTTCCGGCGGTGTTGACGTTTAAAAATTCGCATTCGGGGAAGCATTGGTCATAGTATGTTAGATAAATTATATCAATTATAGAGCACGATAGTGCGCGATATATCGCGAGATATATATATATATATATATATATATAGTATGTGTATAAAGTCCCTGTATTTCAGTGTTCCGAAATTAGTAAAGAAAGAGAGCGATGATGGACACTAATGATTAGGTCACACAAATTAACGTAGTTTCTAAAGTATATATAAATATAAGGAAGCTATATAAATATAATCTGTTCTTTGTTTCGTCTAACGGAGAAGTCGGAGATCTCATTCTTTCGTAAGGAACGGTGTATCTCGAACCGAGTCTCTTGTGGCGTATCGATAAATTCATTTCTGATTTATTTGAGAAGGATAAACTGTGACTGTATATGTGACAGCTCAAGAATATATTTTACAATATTCCATATTTTATTACATCGTACGTCTAAATAAAGAATAGTATCATAAAAACTAAATATTTCGAGAAAAAAAAATGATAAAGAGGGACAAGAATAATAAGCGCACATTCCTTATTTATGTTTCTCAATATTAATAGAACAAAGATGTGTGTTCAGAAAAACTAATAGTAATTAACGTTTTACGAAAATAGAAAAGTAATAATCGCACGCTTTTGTACTTAAACTTCGACTGTGATAAAAATCGGACGAGCAAAAGAATAATTGCAAATTTTATTTCTTGAATATCGGTCAAGAATTTAGCGATACGCTGCAAATAATTCTGCACGATGAGGCTAAAAGTCGCGGAGAAGATTCGAAAAACGTCGACTTTCTTCGATAGATTTTTCTGTAAACTCTAGAAGTACTATAACGAATCGTTTATTAACGGACGACAAGATGACAAATCAAACTTCGTATTTTCTCTCTCAATTAATTAAGTATTTTAGAAATTTTCTGCAGGTATGTAACGGTTAAAAAATGTTTGCAATATGAAACAATAATATTTTTTGAAAGTGAAACACAACAGAGCGATATTTTCACCAGTATTTCATTGAATATCGCCGATAATGATAACGCAATTGTAGCTCTTAATTATCATCATTATTTATTGTGATTTATATCATCTTTCTTAATTGGTTTTAACGTTTCTTCATGCGACAAGGAATTTTTCTCAGCTTGACGATTCTTTTTTCTCGTTGTTGGCGAGTGAATCACGCGCAGTGATAACGATTCACCTTTTATCCGGCGAGAATGTACCGTGCGAATGACGATGAAGAATTAAAATACGGGCGTAAAGATTAGCGACAGCATTATTTGAGAGAGAGAGTGTGTGTATGTGTGTGTGTGTGAGAGAGAAAGAGAGAGAGAGAGAGAGAGAGTTCTTTTTCGAGTCGCCTGTAGGATGATTAAAAGTTTTTTAGAAACGAGTACGAAGTCAATTGTTCATATAATTAACGTGCAACAAAGAAAAACGTGCGCGCCTTTCGACCAATCGAAATCGTCGATACGTTATAATTAAGTCAGGGCGAGAAAATCACTCGAGCTAATTACATTCACGCGCGCATGCAGCGGTGTGGACACTTCTAAGTATATATATATAATATATATATAATATATATATTATATATATGTATATATATATATACACACGGACACGTACAGGTCATACTCGTAACACACATATATGCGGAGAGAGGGAGATTATAATAAATAGCAGAAATTATATAGAAAGAGCATTAAGAGTAATAAATTTTATCGTCGCCCAGGTAAGTCGGTAGTTTCGCGAGATGTATAGCAAGAGAAGTATAATAATTAAGAAAAAAAAAAGAAAGAGACTTATATATGAATATATATCCTCGACGGGCCGTGCGTTGCGCGTCGTTTTTTTTTTCATCCGGAAAATCCCGCAGGACCGGCCTCGAGAGATCGATTAAGTGAGAATTTCTCGAGTAAACGGAAAGTATCGCGAAAGAAAAGAAAAATCAAATTGCCGCATTTTTTATAAAATGAGAGAATACACGTGTAGGATTCGATCGATGCAGTCGGTTTTCGCGAAAACCGATTGCATATTCTTCCTATTGATGACGGATTCAATTCCATCGGGTTCGACGCGCACGTCGGTCCGTGCGTTTGATTTTTCGTTGATAATTAAGAGTATACCGCCCACACACGTGAATTTTTCAAGATACGCCGTTAGATCGAGAGAAAGCGAACGATGCAGACGAGCGTGGTGCATCTGATTCGTTAACGAGGGATGGAGGGATGACCATGTCGCAGAAATTGTCTTTCTTTAGCATACAACACAGTTCCGTATACAAATAAAATAAAAAGTATGTGACACCTCGCAGTGGATGTCGAGAGAGTTTAATACAAATTTAAATTGTATAGATTAATGGATAATTAAACAAGAAATTTTTCTTTCTCTTCAAAATCACTCGTTCACGAGATTCTAAAGAGAGAAAAGTGGACGGATGACTTTCTGTCCGATATTTTCGCTGTCGCAAAGCATCAAGAGGTTGAGGATCGATATATTTAAGATGATCGGGAGAAATGGCACAGGTGATTGGTTCAAGTTTCAATTAGAGATATTGTAATTGTTTCAACACTGCTCACGCGTAACTTTAAGTAAATATTTTACCTTTTGCAAAAAAAAAAAAAAAAGAGAGAAATATTCCGATTGTTGCTATGTACAGTGACGACGAAATTAAATGAATCGCGATGAAATGTTCATAGTAGTTTATGCCTCTTTAATTCCGATTTCGATATAATTTTTGCTCCGATTGATATATAAGTCGCGAAGTATAAAAGATCCCTTTGAAAGCTGCACCGATTAATAAAATTAGCTTTTCAGGGCATTTCTCGGACAATTTTGATCGCAAATTTTATTGAACCAGTGCAACTTTTGAGGCTCATGAATATTCGACGGAAATATTACAGCACAAGCAGCGTCCATAGGTACAAATAAATGTATCCGTCAGAAATGAACTAAATATACTTTGACACATACATCTTTTAATTTAAATATTGAACATTAAGCATTGAACGCTGCATTCACTGGTGTAGTATATCGAAAGAGGGGAAAGGGGGCAGAGAGAATAGATAGAAACCGCGGAGATTATGAACAGATAGTAATTAAAAAAAAAAAAGAAAAAGAAAAGTACGCGCGCGACGAGGATCGGAGGGTATCGATCATCCGAGCTTCTCGAAGTCAATGCGTTTGACGTCTAGAACAAGTGTGTTATATATAAATATGAACATTATAAATACATATTAAAATTTAGATTTATATATATATAAATATATATGTAAAAGAGAATGTTATGTATAGAGAGAAACGGCAACAGGACGAGGCCTGCAGAGGGCACATAGGAAGAGAAAGAGAGAGATATCGATTATATTATTACAACACTTTCTTCACACACAAACGTTGCTATTAATATACTTTTATTACATTATCGTTATATTATTATTATTGTCGTTATAATATTATTATTATTATCTCTCGAGCGAGATCAAATATTATCGACAATCTTATTATAGCTGCCTGTCACTTTCATTATCCGGATCAACATAGCGATTACGCCACCATCACGACAAGTGATTAGCATGCGCGAGAAGCGGCAATATAGTTGCATTATCGATCAGCTGTAATTAATTTCGGACGAGTGTGTGCGGAATTTCTCGAGATTCGTCCTGCCGCGTTGATGAATTATTACACGATAACTTCGAGCTTAAATCGTCCATGCGAATGACAGTCGCGCGGCTGCTTATGTATGACTACGACAGTTCTTCTCGATGCAATTATCGAATAAATCGGGCCAGTAAAAAAAAAGAGCAGAATCTTCCGATTAACGCGTAGTCATCTGATATCTAGCGAGCCGGTTGCATTTTCAAGTAAAGGCGTGTCCTTCGAGAATCGCCAAACCTCTACTTTACCCAGATCAATTTCAATCAAAGTGATACAGAATTCGAGGTGAACTCTTTTAAGTGAAATTTTAACGTATTTTCTCCGATGTTGTGTAAATCGTCTTGTCTGAGATTTTCTGAATGTAATTGAGATGTTAGGAGTATGATTTGTTCAAACTGACACATATCGTGTATGCACAATCTTAGAGTTACGTATTTGATGATTTTATCATCGAATCTTATATTAACTGTCAATTCTCCCCGATAGGTTCTCGTTACTCGCGACTGTAAGAAGCTGCGATTCTTTTTAAGGATTTTACTTTATCTCATTTATATGTAACTTAGTATTATATGCATATACTTTACGCGCCGATAAGTATTATAAGTATTTCCACTAGTGTGACAGATGACGATGGCGGCGACGGCGACGATGATGCTGATTTTGATTATCCTTATCCTTAGTATCGATTATTATATATATCGCGTATATCATACTCCGTTGTGTATTGTCCGACAACATCCCGCATTATTTTGTAAAGAAGAATAAAAATATCTTGACACATAAAAAAAAAAGACGCAAGAAAACTGCCCGATTCAATCTGCTTTTTTCATCTGAGATTTTATTCCAGATTTTTCGCTCGCCTGAAAATTGTCGCATTTCTCTCTCCCGAGGATACACGTATATTCTGTCGTGTTTACAAAACGTTGTAAGCGGTGTAATGGGACACCGGCGACGGGTATCTGATGAAGCTCGTAGACGTACTCAGCGGGTTGCAAACGAACAAGTTTTGCCACAACTGTTGTTGTTGTTGTTGTTGTTGTTGTTGTTGTTCCTCCGGCGTTGCTGCCTGATGCTTGGCAGAAATTGCCGTGGACTTCAAGATCGTCGCCGCTGGCGTGGTCGCGCCGGAAGTGCCTGCGGGGCAAAAATCGACAATTTTTTTTCGATAACTCGCGACAATTCGCCGACTAATCTTATGGCGTATAATTCACTATAATTTGCCGGCTCGATCTTGTTAATTTGGCAAGATCAATTTACAAGATTATCAACGAGCGAGTTTGCGAACCGGTCGCGATCCGGGAAGGGCGACCTCAGACCCGGTTCTCGGCCTCGGAAATACGACGACCTTCGGAAGAAGGGCGAAAAAGTCGATCGAGAAAAATGAGAGAAGACTGATCTTAATTAAAGATATTCTCTATCAGGCGCAATTTTGAATATTTTTTCAACGAAAAAATAATTTTAATAGAATATATCGCATATGTAGAGTCTCGTCGTGTCAAATTTTCAAATTAATCCGATCCTAATTATCCCGAGCACAGGATAATCAGAATATTTATATAGCAAATCGCGTCGAATGAATTACGTAAGAATTTGATTTGCATAAAAAAATGATCCAATATGCTTGCATAAAAAAATTATCCAATCTAATGTCTAAATCGGAGCAGCAGAGGAGGGATTGAATAAGTAAGGTGAGTAAGTTGCATAGTAAAGTTATCATAGTCACCTTGAACTTGAACGATCGACGACTTCGGTAGGGCGGGAGGCTCGATCTCGTGGATTCCATAGGAGATGCGAAATATCGGCACCGCGTTTCCGCCCGATGCCTGAGGAAGCAGCACACGAGAGGAAATTAATGGAATCGCCGGGATGTTTGCGCCGCCGACAATTTCCTCCGTCACTTTTCCGGAGGATTCCTGTTGACCATTTTTGAAAATATCGATGAGGAATTTCGGGACGGGAATATTTCGCGAAATTTCGAAATACGCTGGTAGCTTGGATATGCCATTAACTATCCCGCGTTCAAGAATTTACAAATTTTATATATAAAAAAACTGAATTCTCTTTCTATTAAATATATTATTTAAAAATTAAAGATAGTTTTCCAATCCAATTTCTGTCACCTATATTTTTCTTTAAGAGAAGAATTTTCGAGAGAATAGAAAAGAGATTCTAGAAATTCTAAGACTCTCGAATAAATAATTTATACGCCAGGTGGTAAAATATATTATCGCTTTCACACAAAAACTCTCTTTTAGAGATTGCGGCGGAATTATTTCTTTTTATCATTAACGTACCTCACGGATGTCCTGCGTGGTATTCTCGCTCGTCTTCTCGACGCCGCTTCTGGAAGCAACCGCCTGCAGACTCTCGTCGTTATCCTTTTTCGACTCGACCTTCTCCGAGCTCTCGTTCTTCTCTTTTAAGGGAAGTTTCACGAGCTTGGCCTCCACGAATTGTTCTTGCGTCTTGCCGAGATTCGCGTCACCTTGATCGCCCTCGAGCTTCCTCTCCTGCGCCTCCTCGTCCCTTCGCGTCGCCAATTCCAGGGCCTGGAGATGAGCCGTGCGCGCGGCCATCACTTCCGGCGTGTCCTGGACCGGGAGCGGTGCCTGCGGAAGATTCGTGGCGAAAACCCGGAATCCGTTCTCACCGTCGGCGACGTATTGCGCGGTCTGGATCACGCCGCTCTCGTCGACGTAGCTGTAAGTGCCTCTGGTAGCGCCGTTGGACGTCCTGACCTCCGACCTGGCCGATCCCGGCGCGCTGTAGCCGAAGCTGTACTGACCCAGACTGTCCTGATAGCCGAGGAACACCGCCGGTTTCGCTAAGCCGGCGGCGATCAGGCAGTGGACAAGGAAAACCTGAGAAACATATGTCAGATCAGCTTAGGATTATGACGATTACGGCGATTTGCATAACTCGCCGCATTGCGGTTCGTATGATCTCTTTATACCGCAGATTTGCGGGAGGTGTCAGGTGTTTAGAATTATGGATCAGTATCGTCGGATGAGATTACCAACGAGATGAGAAAATCGAATCCCCGTTCTACTCCGAGATTTTTAAAACAAAAATTTTGTCCCCTCTTGTGTCTAATTTTTTAACTCTGCCCATATATTTTTTATTAGTCACATAATAACCTGGCTGTATAGAATATAGAATATAAAACCTCGTGCGTTGTTCTTATCAAACAGGTCTCTCTAGTGGGATGAAAATCGTACGACCCGAGAGGAGAGAGAAGCGAAAATCTCCTCCACCGAATATAATTTATACCACGAGCAGCTTTTGTTAGAGATAATATCCTGCAGACTCGCGAAACCCACGTAAGGACCACCAACGCGACGCGTGAATCTCTTCCTACGCGCGGGATGCCTAGGACTGAGACAGGACGAGCACTTACGAGCGCGAATTTCATGGCGAACTTCGTATCGACGACCCGTATCGATTGTCTATCCTCGATTCCGACACGCAGCCAGGACACCTTTATATACGCTCTGAGGCAAACGCGCGATCCTCTTCCTCCTCCCCCGACGAGAAATTCGTGAAGCCGACGAAGATCTCGAACGCGAACGAGAAACTGGTCTTGTGTCCTCAAGGTCGCGATCGTCGCGAATCCGGCTTTGCGACAGAGAGACGTCTGGTTTCCACCAGGCGCCTTTTTTCCGAGCCAGGATCCGCCTCGTTCTATACGTCTCTCTACCATCAAGGTCGCGCGTAATCGTTATCGCAGGGGAAAGGGAAGATATCGAGCGCAATTCGCGAAGACGAGGATTATTAGGGACGCTAATTTATCGCCCGTTTGTATCCGCGAAACGTCTCTCGATCGGTCGCTTAGGGGTGCGGAATCTCCCGACTGGTTCGCGAGAATCGCTTAAGTCTGCAAGATCTCTCACGGGGGAGACTGCGAGATGAGACGCGGGATATTTTATTACCGTCTTGCTGGCTTTGAGTTTTGTCGAGACGAGTCGAATGTCGAATGTTGAGCCGCAAAATATATATGCAGAAGATAAACGATTTATTTTGTATTCATTTTGTAAGATAACATATACAATTATTTTACAATCTTTTTTACGCAATTTGTGTAAATATATTCTCCGTTTCTGTAAATCTAATACAGAATACGCGCAGCGTCTTCTTGGCTGAAAATAATCGTCCTACACGAACATGGGATAGATAAATGTTCTATTCTTATTCTATCGCATCTTTCATTCTTTTTGTCGAGTAGAAGCATTTTTTACATTTTAAATTTTATTATGTAATTTTTTATTATATAAAATTTCTCCTTTTGTTTTAGGTGTTATGTGCGATTATGTGCTAAAATAAATCAGCAGAATTGATATTGCTGTACGTCAGAGCTAAAGTGTATTTAGTCCATATTTTTTCTTTTTATTAAAATTATTCCCTTTCTTTGTTTCTTTTTATTAAAATAATAAAAAACTTTTAATTCATCGGTCGAATGAAAGTGGGTCTGACAAAAATAGACTTAATACACTTTAGCTCTGACGTACAGATTGATATATTAATTCATCTTTAAAATTATATGAATAATAGTTGTCTTTTACAATTATGATTTGATAACCCTTCGTCATATATAATTATTATATTATAATTACTTATATAATATTTAATATAATTATTTATTAATTATAATTATAATTATTATATTAGAATTATTCCTTTTTTAGTATAAATTACGAAGACCAAATCTTGCTTTCTTCTTTTTGGCAAAAAAGTGCAATTTTTTAAATAAATTTACTTGTTATTAATAAGCAAATATATATCGAGTAAAATCCCCCACAATAGATCGTCTCATAAAAAATGATGCAACGAGAAAGAAATAGAAGAGAGTAACTGCCTATGCATAATCCATTACCATCTGACGTGCAATTATCCGACATATAATAAGCTACAAGACGTCTCTTCTCCGAAAGGGTGCTTCGGGTAAAATCCCTCCTTTTAGTAAATCAATCTGCCGTAAGCGAGAGCTGGACCTGCGACCGCCAGAGCGTCCACGGATCTCACGTCGTTCGCCGGATGCGGACGTTCGTCGGGAGCCGCCGGCGTTTCCGGCACGTTCAGGGGTCTGCCGTCGAGACCGACGGGCACCAGGGCGGCGACGACACCGTTGCCGAGTACCAACGGCACCAGGGAACCTTCCACGAGTCGCGCGAGAGCGTCGCCGGCTTCCGGATTGCTCTTCCGGTTGACGTGCGCGCCTCTGATAGCCGCGACTTCCGGTGTATTCGGAACTCTGCCGTCGGGACCGATGACCGTCTCGGTGAGGATCACCTCGTCGCTGGTTCTCGACGAATCCAACACGCCGCTGGACCTCGCAGCCTCATTTGCCAGATTGATCTTCTCGTTGACGTGCGCGGCCACGTGGGCCGCTTTGGCGGCCGCGACTTCCGGCGTGTCCACGACTCTGCCGTCGACGCCGAGGGGCGCGCTATCGTTGACGAATTGAAACGATTCTCGTTCTCGCAATCCAACCGATTTCCCAGCCTCGTTTGCCGAATTCGTTCTCCTCTCGTCGAGGTGCGCGGCCGAAACTTTCGGTCTGTCCAGCGTCTGTTCGCGGCTGATACCGACTTGCGTACCGGATGTCGCGTACGTCAACGGGACGGACGACAGGAGAGCGGGCTTGGCCGAGACCAGACTGATCAGGCCTAGCATCGCAATCGCGTAGGGTCTCATCTTACTCTCTCGCGGTATCCAGAACATCGAAGTTCACCGGAAGTCACGGTCTCGTTCAACGCGATGCGACGTCGCGCAGGATGCACTCGGTGCACGCTGGTGCGGCCGCTTTTATAGCCCTCCTAGATCACGTAATAGATCACGGATCGATATAGGGACGATCGCGGCGCGAAGGGAAAATCGTCCTAGAATCCATCCGAGAAACGGAAAGCTGCGTGCGGCGATCGGCCACTTTCGGAGCAAGGTAAGCCTGTTTGTAAAGCGAGAGCTTACTTATCGGCGGGATGGCGGGAGATGAAACGGAGAGGGATTTTCTTTCTTACGAGGTCGGGAAGACACACGATCCCGTTTCCATTTCTCCGCCAGATCGGCCGCGATCTACAAGGTCGCGCTTGCGACGTAAAGGCTGCGTCGATCGCGTAATCAATGCTAGACACGGGCTTATTGTTGTTTTTGCTCTATTAAGTAAGGATGCCTTTCTATCTGCCTGCCTGCTTGCCTGTTTACCGTGTTACTTAATCCTTGATTAGTCCTTGTGAAAACGAATTCGTCAACCTTTTTGCACTTTTGTATTTTACAGAAACTTGTAATTAACCTAGTATATTTATAGATTTTAGAATTCACATTTTTTCGAATAAATATGAAAAATAAACTCATTTTTTACAAAGTTAAAAAAATTTATCTTGTACGTGTGAAAAATTGGATTGATTTATAATTTATTGATAATTAATTATATTTAAATAATTTCTTTAGAAAAGAAAAAACTAATATTTAAAATAATTGATATACTTATGCACATAACATATCTTATAATAAGCGTCGATTTTTAAATACTTTTTGAACTGAGAATTATGTGATAGAGCTACACATTTTTTTTTTTTGCAAATTTCGCAAAATTGAACTTTTGATTGTCTATCGCTGATATTTCGCTTAACAATATAAATCTTCTAAATAGGGAGTCCTTTCTTCATCAAATGGTTACGTTGTAAGCCGTCCGAAAGACACAAAGGATTATATACTTACGTCAGTGATTAGTGATTAAATTCAAAACGTATAAAGGAATCAACGCCAAAAAAAGCGAGCACGAATCGCTCAATCGATCGTTTCTGCGCAGATTCGATCGATCTAGTTGAAAGGAGCAGGGACCAATTTAGGTGAACGTCGTGAGGGTCGCAAGTGCCGGCAGAGGTGATGCTAATCGCGATTACACGAGCGTGAGCGAGACGACCAGCGGGCGTCAATGTCAGATGTTTATTATATTGGCATACATCGGCGATGGACGTACACATATCCTGGTAACACGAAGCGTTCGGCACAAAGTCTTTTTTTCCGAGGAGGGTATATAAAGCGAGGTATTGGACAGAGTGCAGGACATATTATCCGAGCACCTTGGCGAATACTGATCATCGGTAGCGCTAAAAAGGAGCCAAGCGATTTCGTCCGACATGAAGATTCTCGTGAGTATTAGTCCAAGATTTAAGTTCTGAAAATATTGTGATGTATATTTTCTTAATTTTATATGCGATAAATATAAAGAGACGACAGACAAAGATTTATGTTCCTTTAATTGTGACTACTGTATTATCTTCTGTTTGAAATGCTCGGATCGCGTGAATATATTCTATTCTTCTTGTCTTCGGAGAATAATAATATTATCAAGATAGATTAACATTTAACATAATTTAAACCAAACGTAAAATCACTCTAGATTAATATGTATTACTTAATTTTCTTAACATAAATATAGCATACTTATGTTAAGATTAAACAATGATTGAACAATTCTTTTCTCAGAACTTGCTTATATGAATACAGAGGATCTGAAAAAAAATGTAAAGCTTACTGTGTAAAAAATGTTATTAATATTATCAAGATAGATTAATTCCATTTCTACAAATAATTTTATCTTCCCATATTAATTGCTGCTTTAACATAATTTAAATCAAACGTGCATCAAACCACTCAATTCTCTTCTCAGAACTTGCTTAAATAAATACAGAGGACCTGAAAAAAAATGTAAAGCCTACTGTGTAAAAAAATGTTATTAATATTTAAAAAACACATCTCTCTCTCCTTCTCTCATGATACACTTTTCAGATCGTTCTTTCCGCCGTTCTGGCTTGCGCCTTCGCTCGCCCGTCACTGGTTTACGCCAAGTTGGTACCCGGAGCTCCGATCGGCCTGGACGGCCGGGTAGTGGACACCGCGGAAGTAGCGTTGGCCAAGGCCGAACACGCGGCCGCTCACGTCAACGAGAGGATCAATCTCGCCCAGGAAGCAGTCAGATCGGCCGACGTGCTCGCTTACGTCGCGCCGGCGACGAGCGTGGCCGTGATCGGCGGAGCCCAACTGGCGGAACCGGTCGCGGTGGCGACGAAACTGGTGCCCGGGGCGCCGATCGGGCTCGACGGGCGCGTCGTGGACACGCCGGAAGTGGCCCTCGCCAAGGCGGAACACGCGGCGGCGCACGTCAACGAGAGACTCGGCCACGAGGCCGCGAGATCGTTCGCCGTTCACGAACAGCCGTTCGTCATCCTGGATCGCGGCCTGTCGCTCGCTCATCTTTATATCCATTGAATTAAACTGGTCGACAACAAAGTACAATAACGTTGAAATGCGAATAAATCTGAATAATCTTGGCATGGCGTAATTTTCCGACTATTTTATTTCGATTGTCGCTCTCCTTTTGTAATGTTAAAAAATTACAGCCAAAATTTTTTTGAAGTTGTCCTTGTGAGACTCGCTCTGGACTAGGAAGCTCCGAATTAATATATACTTTGCCGCAGAATATTCCAGTTCATTTTTTTATAATGTCGTTAATTGTAAAGCGAATAATTCGCCTCCAAAGTTTGCGTAGAAACCAAGATGTAAAGATCCAATGTAATTAACGATAAGTGCTACTTGTATTCTGACAGACGTATCTTATATACAGAGAATGATAAAAGATTAATAAAGGACATTTTGTTACAATACAATTATTATGCTTCAATATGTTTGAAGAGAATTATTACTTTAACTTTTAAAAAATAGTATTAAAAATAATTCTTACCTATCCTTTGAAAACATAATTACAGATCAACAGCATAAATATATATATACATGAATTATAAATGTATTATGTATAATTATAAATTTCTCTTTAAAATTTTTAGAGTTATATATTTATTTCGTAAACAATCACGCTTTTTTCTTGGTCGACGAATTACATAACGAAACTGTATAATAGTTTGAAGCCAATACACGAAGAATGCATATCTAATTAGACATTGAAATATTTTATATAACAAGAGTACAGAATTTTTTATACACCACTATCTTGTAATCGTTTGTACGAAATTTATGCGGAGCTGTCAAAGTGATAAAGCAACATCATTAAAGAGACGATGGCTTCTTAATCCCGAGAGACCAAAGACCCACCGACTGTTTGCACTACATTGAAACGTCACAATAATTTATTCACAAAATGCAATCATTTCTTAACGTGCCTTTTACACATTTAACAAGTGAAGCCGTTGACCGTGAAAATTATTGTTAACGTGCTCGCCATTTTTACAAGCTTTTCATTTCAGGCTCATCTCAATCTCTCGATATTTCTATCTACCACGATTAATATTACAGCGAACGCTTCTTATAATCGCTTATGTTGTCATTATATCGCCAAGCATACGTAATCTCGCTAATAATAATGACATAATTATTGAGAGACTACGATAATAGACTTGTTGCGCGCGATTTTTGGCCATTTCTCGAATGATTGATTTTTTAGGTCATTATATATAATTCTATGTAACATTGGCAAGCCACCCCTTCGTGCGCTCAATCAATAAGTTTTTCGCGAGAATTATGGAAAAAAGTTCCGCCGCTCTGCTCTCTCGTGTTACACACACGTCACTTTCCTTTTTTTACTTAACGATTACGCGATACTGCGCGTTTCACCGAATCGCACAATGCGAAATTTGCCCAATCAAAGTAGGCAGCAAAAATATCCTATCGCCGCTTTGCGGTGAGATTTGCGCCGCGATGACTATATCGCGCAATAATAGTCACACTGTCACTTTCGTAACGTAGATATTCCACGCTCGTCGAACGAACGACTCGAAGGGGTGGCTGCAACAAATCAACTCCGTCGATCCGATCGAGCCCGGCGACGCAGATTGATAAGCCGCGTGATAGTGAAGTAACGGCGGGTGTTAATGAGCGAAACGGCGAGGAAAGGCGCGGCTCCTCGTACGATGACAGTAACGCAGTCACCTTGCTTGTTCGCATTTGCTGGTGCACTTTGTAACGCGAGTTTTTATGTTGCGCGATGTCAAAGGTGTTTGCGCGACACACCTCTTGCATACGTCGGATATTGCTCGGATCTATTCAACACGCACTCGATATATAGAACATACGCCTTTATAGAAGATATTAAAATTATATCTCTCTAGATATACCTTCTGAAATATATTGAAATTATAAATTATAAACTGAAATTAGAATATTTCGACTTAAAAGTTTGTTCAAAAAATAAATAATGAAATAAATTATAATATAATATATATAATAAATTAATAATTAATAAAAAAACATTATGACGAATTATCTCTGGAATGTTTACATGACGAATATGTTTGAAGACATTTTATATAAATTTATTGCAGAGATCCGTATACGCCATAAATGTATGTACTAGAACAATGCGTTTTGTATCGGGAATGCATTCTCAATGCACTTCGTCCTTCGACTTTGAGTCCTTCGAATCGTTTGTTCAGGGCTGGTGAGTCGTTTAGCGCTGAAACACGCCTCTTTGTTGTTTCTCAACGTCGAGATCCATTCTATCAGTTGACACGATTTAATCAGGATCATTCGAGGCGAAGTGAAAAATAGACGTTCCTTGGTTCGATAACGCGATAAGGACGTTGAATTAATATATGCGTTATTAAATTTCTGCCGCATAATCTTGATCTACGCGAAAAAAAAAGAAGGAAATATCGTAAATGGAAACCCGTGTAATCGAGATATCTCTCGATCTTAATTTCGTGAATGAAAATTCCCTTGTCGAGAGATCGATGGCAATTTAAGTTTTGTCAATCAAGATGCAATCGGGTGCACCATTAGCTGCCGCGATACGTTTCCGATCACGAGTGCAGGAACCGCGTTCAAATGTCAAGGTCACCGATGGCAAGAGAGAGAGAGAAAGAGAGAGAGAGAGAAATGAGAGAAGGAGACAACCTTCCCTTTTCCGATCCGCGAGCAAACTTCCCAGGTTAGCCGATCACCTCTCTGGCTCCCCCCAGGTGATCGGTCCACGTGGGAGGGGACGGACGAACGCGACTATAAATGGTACCGACCGGCCGTTCTCCAGAAACATAAAACGCCGAACCGACGTCCGGCCCGGGTCCCTCCAGTCCTGGGAGCGAATACTGACAGAACACAGCAGCGCTCTTTCTTTATCAGGAAGAAGGTGTGGGAGCCCAGCGAAGGATACACGCCCCTGGACCATGATGAGATGCCTGGTGAGTGATGCCCGGGATAAAGGAAAGTGAAAGGTCGATCGAAAGTGATCGAGAAATGTCGATCGCGCAACTCGACGATTCGATAAACAACGAGATGGGTCAACTATATCGATTGTGCGTTAGCGTTGAAAATTAATGTAATTGAAATAAATCAAAGAATTTTTTAATTTTAAAAACACAACTGGAAAGATAATTGTACATAAAAAAAAAAAATAAATAAATAAAAGTATAGAATTTTTCGCATGAAGCAAGCATGATATCGCGGCAATTTTCCTCAATCTTCTCTCTCTCTCTTCTAGATTTTCCTGCTCGCCACGGCGGCGATCTGTAGAGCCGCGTACGTCGGTTCATCCCCTTACGGGGGTCCCTTGGTTCACCCCCAATCCCAGCAGGTCGCCCCGAGCTACGCGCCACCGGCTCCGGTCGGCGAGGACGGCAACGTCATCGACACGCCGGAAGTGGCGCAGGCGAAGGCCGCGCACTTTGCCGAATTCGCGAGGGCCGCCGCCCGCGCTGTCCAGGACGAGAAGGATCAGCGACAGCCCTCCGGTTACAATCCCCACGTCTCGTCGCCGACCTACAGCTACGGCTCGACGGCCGTTCAACCTACCGCGGTGCCCTATCTGAGACAAGCCGGCGATTATCAGCGACCTACTCCGATCTATCAGACGGCGAATCACGTGCCGGCGCCGCCGGTCTACGCGCCGCTCGGTTACCAGCAACTCCAGCAATACGACGCCCGGGCGAACTTCGTGAACCAGAAGGGTTACGCGTTACCCGCCAAGACCACCACCTTCGTGCCGGCGCCATTGGCCGAGGACGGGACGGTCGTAGACACGCCGGAAGTGGCGGCCCTGAAGGCAGCCAGACTGGCCGAGCTCGCCGAGGCCGAGGCTCGGGCTTACAAGCACGCGAGCGCACATCCGGACGAGAACCAGGGTCAAGGTGAGCCGAGGAAGGACCGATGACTTCTCGCTGCGTGGGTCGCGTAAAACGCGACGTAGGACGTGGATGAGATCTCTCTCTCTCTCTCTGTCTTATTCTCGCGGCGGCGTAACAAGATCTCGAAGTTTAGATAGCTCGGCAGAGAATCTCTCGGGCGATTGTTAGAGTTTTAGACATTGTCTTTTAAAGGAAAAAAAGAATAATAAATCAGTAGAAATAATGTAATAGAGAGAGCCTTATAATGACAATATTAAAAGCTAATTCTGGTCTATGGAAGTTTAATTAGTTTTGTTGATTAGATATTCCGGCGTTCTATTCTTGTTTCTTTAAATCGCCAAGTGTCTTCTGTTCTACGACGTCTTATTATGTGTGATTTTTTTTCAGCTTACTCCGGATCACCGGCCGGTCCCACCCCCGTCAACTACAATCCTAATCTAGGACACTACGGTGCATCCCGAGAATTTCCAGGATCCTCGTATCCTGGAACTCAGCCTTACATCGCGCAACAAGCGTACAATCCGTCGTCGGGTTATCAGCCTCAGCATTATCAGTCCCAGCATCTGATAGGAAGCTATTGATCCTGGCGAATCGGTCGGTTGACACGCTCCGGAGTCTGTGTACATACTCTAGATTAATAAATCTTGTTTTCCTCTTTCCTACGGATTTTTATTTTAGATTCACATTTTTAATCACGGTTCTTTTTTTACGATATGTTCACTGCAAAACACTTACTGTATTGTGCCTTTTCTTTAAACACCTACAAAATAATTGTGATATATAAAGGCTGCTGAAAAAAGATTTGATGAAAGGATGAATCTGAACTTTTGTCCCCCCTTATCATTCTCTTAAAAATTCTCTTTAAAATTATTTTTTTTGGAAGAAATTTGAAACAAGTACTTAGTTAAATTATATTAAATTTTACATCTGTTTTTGTAAATTAATGTGAGCGGTATAAATCGTAATTATTATTATCAGGAATTTTAATAAACATGTTACAAAGAACATTTTATAATATTTTATACATACATCAATAATCACACAATAATACAGTGACTAATGTTCCTTTCAAATAGTCGATTAAGCTAAAAATGAAATTTAATTCACGCGTTAATCAAATTCTACATTGCGTCTAACGTAATTTAATTGTAAGTGTGGAGCTAAAATGCTTTCTCTTACCACATCCAATCCGTAAAAATATTAATCCAGAGCTGTAAAGGTGCATCGAATGCATGCAAATATTTAATTATGTAACTAATTTCTAAGAATTTAAAGCGTAGCATAGTTTTATTAGTTTCTCTTATAATTAATTGTGACATTGAAAGATGAGGAGAAAGATTAATATCGAGAGATTAAGATGTAAATAAAAATATTAAGTCAAGATTTAAATTAAGATTCGTTTCTCACGCGTGGAAAAAAAAAGGAATCGCAAATTCTCTGGCGAAAGAAATCGCGACGGCTCTCGTGATGCAATTCTTATGTCTTAATCTTAAGATAGAAATCGGAAGAGCAAGAAGGGAGCGATCGAATCGTCGTGGGATACCGATTAGGAAAGCTTTATGTTTTGCACCGGGACAATATCGTAACGATCGTCCCGTACGACTGCGTGCACGCAGTTTTACGCAAGCGAAAAGTCGGTCGTCGAGAAAGAAAGAAGTGCAATGTTCAATGCAATGCTAATCGATTCATCCCAAATTTATGCCAATTTTCATGCCAAATTTATATATAGATGTCGATTTATATAAGATGTCGAGATTCGTACTATACGATATGACACGTGACACGACAAAATATTCTCCTATAATAGACATATTCTTCAGATTGAAACTTGCAACGATGAATATACGACATCTGTATTTACGAAAGAATATTGCATTTCGAGATGCATTTTTTGCCCGCACTTTCCAGGAAGCACGTAATATTTACGACACTGCGTTCTAATCGTAATTTAAATCTGGGAACCGAGAAATATCATGTAAACCCCTATAGTAACATCGTCATCTAACGTTACAGTTGTGGATGTTGCCACATAGGTCACCGGTGTACGAAAGACGTGAGAAGAAACGAATGAGAGAGCGGAATAATAGCTTCGTTCCTCGAGAACGGACTCGAGCATCGTGATTCGGCATACCGCAACCATGAAAAGGTCAGGAATCGTAACTCGTCTATGGAATATCCATGAATGCAAGTGAGATGAAGCGCTCGTGAAAGAGCGGACTGACGCGAGGGATTCTTAGAGAATCAGAGATTTTTAACGGGATTATTTAACGGTGAGCTGAAACATCATTCGAGTTTTGACGATATCTCACACTGAGAATGATATCTCCCATCGAAATTTTCTTGTGAAAAAAAAAATCCATTTTATTCGCGAATGCAATCACCCGCACTTCGGCGAACGATTACACGAGGCTATAAGTTGGCCTCGATATAAAGATTCGAATTGAACGATATAATATTATCTGCCTGGGAAGAACTAAAAATTCCGCCGAGCTAGGATCGGCGGATTCTGCGCAGAATATCGTAGCCGTGATTTAACTTGTTACGTATTACCGAGGGATTATGTAGTATTACGAGACCCCCGTTTAGCGCGAGGATTTACGCAACAATCAGCGAACGCAAACAATCGACCGAGCTCTTCTAGCTCATGTTACGAGTGCAAATCGGCGTCAATTCGCATTATAACGAGGGCAAGATCACATAATCTTCTTCCTTGTACTGACAATGAGACGCGCCGCTCGTCGACCCTCGAACGATACTAATCTAATTTGACGTCGTTTCATTGCCAGGAGAAATCACTAAAATATTTATATTTTAAATATTTCTAAACAGAATTATATTCTTCGGGCCTCGCGGAAGTTTAAATTTTACCAGCAACTTCCGAAGGCACGAAGATGTGAGCGGATAAGTAAGAAGGCTACCTTGAAGGGATCGTCGGGTAATCTATGATCCTGGCTGGTCGTCCGTGAATCGGGAGTGTTTTGCAACCGCAGAAAAGTTCGGTCCAATGCACGTTGCATTGGTGCGTTGTGGTGAGGAAGGTGGTTTTGTAAAAAACACCGAAGCGAATCAACACAACACCAATGCATCTCAATTGAATACGCAAGAAAAATAATAAGCAAAAAAAGCAAATTATTAAATATAATAGATACGCGTGTGTATATTCACAGCAATAAAATATTATTTCAAAAAACGTACATACTTTTTGAAAAAAGTTTAATTAAAGGGTTACATAAATATTGAATATATATATCCTTGTTTTTGGAGAAGGGAGTATTTAGCACACTATAATACGAGATAGTATCTTTTAAATAAAATAATATTTATAAAATACTAAATATAAAATTATAAATAACTAAATAAAATAAATAAACCCGAAGCGGAAAAAGACGAAATTGATGGGTGAAATCGACGCGAATCGTATTCGCTCCGACTCTTGTCTCAGAGCACCTATGTATATGTCTTCAAAATGCAGTAAAAAAAGGAAGCCATTCGATGGTCTACATATAAAAAGACATGATACGGCGACATCATATGATGCATGAGACAAGAGACGGAACGGAACTAAACGAAGACGATCTCAACCTGCTTTTATCGGGCAATCGATCGAATTTTAACTGATTCGAACCGAATTGCTTGTCGGAGCGAAATCGAGAACCGACGCATTAATGTACGCTTAATGCATGAAATGCGCTTATTATATATTTCCAATTCGTGACGATGCTTTTACAGCATCATCACAAGTCGTCCAGGTATTTAGCTTCTCCTTCAGGAATATACCTTCCAGGTTGGGAGCGTTTATTTATATAATTTTTAATGTAATATATAAAACAACAGCGATGATACGGTCATTGATACGAGATCACCAGGATCTGCACATGCAGCTGTCGCGGGCAGACTTTGCGAAGGCTCAAACCGAACTATCATCCATAACGAAATCAGATACGATGACGGAAATCCTATGGAAAACAATGACGAGTACACCTATAACGCAAATCGATAATCAAAGGTCGATGACACTGTTTGGACAGGACGATACGCGTCGTTGATACTTACTAGAGGTAAGAGATTCTAAATGAGATAGTTTATTAAATCACAATCTCAAATGAAAAAATCTCAATCTTAAAAAATAAGTAAAAACTATAATGTTTCGACATTTCCAAGTCCGTCAAAAGATAGAAACAAAAAAAAAATATATAAGAATTAAAAGTTTTTTTCATTTTTCGAATCAGCATTGAGTTTTCGACAGAAAATAACAGAAAATGTTATACAAATCGTGTAACGGAATCGAAACGGGACCCACGCAAGGATAATAGCAGCATCTGACTATTACACTATACAGGTATGTATATACTGAACTAATCAACTTCCAAGAGATTGCCGTAAGCAAGGCCAAGCATCTCACGGCGCACGAATTTGACGTCTATCAGCTCTGCTTAAAACCGATTATTTATCGAGGACTAACTGCGCTAAGCAGGGTCGACGACACGCCGGAAGTGACGGTGAGATATTATTAATTAAATTTCTTAAATTATTAATCAATCTCTCATTAAATTTATCAATCAATACTCTCTGTACAATTAATTAATATGCGATGATTCGTCTGTTAATTAATGCAAAAGATAATACTGGAAAGAGTAGAGAAATAAAGCGAAATTCTAGTTAAGCTGATTCTGATTAACGATAAGAAAGTAACCGCTTAATGAAAAATTCTATAAAGAATTAATAATAATATTATAGAATTTTTGAACGATTGATGAAAATATATTAAGACGACGAGAGGAGAAACCGGTTTTGCGTCTACGACTGACAGTGCGAGATAATGCGAGGCGGTTGTTTTGCGCGGTTGATATCCTAGCATAGCTCGTACCACTAGCAAGGACGCGATTAATCGTGCCTGACGAAGTATGCAACAACGGACTTCAGGAGATAACGATCTCCCATGTCACATGCTCTCGCGGAAGCAGATCTAAATAACGGTACATTACGCGACAATATTAAATTAACTGACCGTAAACGAGAGATTAATAAAAAGTAGAACGAGGAGCTGGGATTGATACACATTCGCAATGCGAACATTTTTATATAAATTTATCCAGCGGAGAATTTCTGAATATTTTTATTTTCGAGCTTTTAAAAATTTATATAAAATTTGAAAAAATTAAATAATATCACTCTCTCATTAAAGTCAAACGGATCAAAGGACGGACAAAAGCAGGAAGTATATAGTCACTTCTATGCCGCTCGATCTCATATACATGTACATACATATATTTCGTTCCATCGTATATACGTACCGGATACAAGTACTCGCGCGTGAATAGGAAGTGCGTGAATAGGAAGTGTGCGTAAAAAGCGGCGCTGAAAATGCAGGCAGGGAGATGCTGATCAGGGCCGCTCGGGAGGTAGTTATAATGATATCTTAGTCTTTTTTTTTTCCAATTCTCTGAGGTAGCTGAAGAGGAGAGACCGAGAGGAGACCTCGAGTGGTCCAGCGCGACCGATCGATCGATCGATCGATCGATCTCGCTATCCACGCCGACGTCCATCGAGCGAGCGGGAGTGCGTGTGTCTCGGGTCGTGTCTTGATCCGATTTCCGCTTGCGAATTAATAGTAACTGCGTGCCAGACCGTCCCAAGCGGGATTATAGCCGCCGTTGCTCCAGGACGGTTCGTAGGCGCCGGCGGCGACTGGATCAGCTGGACCAGCCGGCACGCGTTGCGCTTCCGCATTGTAAAGAGAGAAATGTACGGCCTTGGCTTGCTGGACCTCGGGTGTGTCGATTACGCGACCGTCCGGGCCCAACGGAGCCGGTGGTCCGCTGCAAAGTGACAGAGGGAAATTGTAACATTAAAAAAAAAAAAAAAAAAAAAAAAAAACAACGAAATTCAGGCCATCCAGAAATTTGGAAACGAATAAACTTAGCTGAATTAATTCTCTTATAAAGGAAGTAAAGACAGAGGATGAAATGTTGAAGAATAATTTACGCCGATTTTTTTGCCAACTCGAAGATAAAAATCTATGAAGAGATGCTTTGAAAAAAATTCAACTCGGAGCGAGATTGAAATATGTCTGTCGAGAACGAACCTGTAATGCGGAATGTAATTTCCGGAAGCGTAGGGTACATTAGGCCCTGGGTAAGCACCAATCGGTCCCGGTCCCTTTGGCGCACGTGCGTTAGCTTCCGCTAGGGCGTTCAAATGAGCAGCTTTCAGTTGCGCGACTTCCGGCGTGTCCACCACGCGACCATCTGGACCTAAAGGCGCTGGAGAAGCTTGAGGTCCGTACCACTGTGGAGCCGCCAGAATAACGCTCGACATTGCGAAGAAGAGGATCTACAATGTAATTATTACTTTACACTTTCAATTATTATTTTTCTATTAAAAATATAATAGATAAATGAATCTAATTTCCTATAAAAAGTAATATTAATAAATGTCAATTTTAATATCAATTAATGATAAACTATGCAACTACTTAATAATAATATATGTATATAAATATATAATATATATATATATAAAATATAAATAATAATATAATAATATAAAATACTTAATCATATAATATTAAATTTAATAATAATATTAGAAAAACTAAATATAATTGGTGAACATATTCATTAAACGATGAATATCAATGTTGATGAGATTGATAATAACAATTAATTTTGCAGGGATTTAATACTGATATCAGGATGACAAATATAAGAAATCAGTAAGAAATATCTCGGAACATTGAGAAATAATAAAGAATTCTCCGAATATAAATGTTACTGCACAGCATCTACTCACGAGATATCCGATCATGGCGGTGAGTCCTGTTACGTATATGAGCCGAAACGATAATTGCCTAGATCCTCGACACTACTCGACTGTCGACACATGCGTTTAGATCCGCATTACGACTGCCATCAACGTGCACGATGCAATTTATAGAGGGTACGATCGGGCACACGCTGCGCCCCACCTGATCTCGTCTTGCAGCGCGGGGTACAACCACACCCAGAGAGAAATGCTCTCCTTAAGTATGACACGTGCCCTGCCCTGTAACATTTACGCGCGTTTGTTAACAATGACGCTCGACGTATGTGTAAGTTTGCCCCGCAATCTCGCGTCGCGCATAAAAGTGCGAGCTATGCGAGCTCTGTATGCGCGCCGTAAGTTATCCGCGGATGCTGCGAGTCGCAATCATCGGCTCTCTCGCCAAAGTGATTTCGGGGCCAAGGAGCGCGACGGGGCTTAATAAGGATCTTTCCAGCATGGTGCAAGAGTGCATTGTTCCTTCACAGATGCCAGAGTTAGAAATTTACTGCGCCGAAAAATTTGATGCATCTCGTAGAGAATCAATTGTATGTGTGTGTGCGTGAGACTTCTATATAATTTATATAAAAAAGTTTTATATGTATATATAATAGAAATAATGTATGTATCATATAATTATATATAACATGTATAAATATTTTTATCATTATACATATTGTTATATACATTTCATTCTTATCGTTTAAAAAGTTTAGTATATTTTCTCTCTAAATTTTTTATCTCTGAGAATTAAAAAATACGCCGCATATAGTTTTTATTATTCAGAGATATTTAATAAAATTAACATAATAAATCTCTCAGGAAATATGTTGATTAATAATTATATATTATTCAAAAAAATAATAAATAATAAATGATCTATTTTAACATTAAGTAAAGAAGTTTATTGATCTATTCGATATAAAACAGTATCTCTTATGACCCTCTACGCAATTTACGATTATGATATCATGCTACTATTGAGGCGCTATCAATGTAACGCAATTTATGGAATTATTTATCCGCTCGTGTCGAATCAATCACAATAGTGTGTCACAGGGTGGCAATAACAATAGTTGTTGAGATACTAGAACGGACGCAATTGTGTCGCAATTGACCACCTCGTTCATCGATCGAGCCCTATTCGTACGGCTGATCTGAAAGGAATTGCGCATTTGTCACCAACGCAATCCCCGACGAGACCGCGAGTGGGCTTAGTTAAGCCTTTAGTCGTGTCTGACAGAGTGGCTGGTCACGTGTCGATCGGGATCGACAGCTGAACTCGTGCACCTCTATCGCGATTGAGATCTTGACACATCGCCAGCACCCTTTGTCGCAAAAAAAAAAAAAAAAAAAACGGCAGCAACTGCGAGGGAAACTCTTTACGCTATCTGCGAAATAAATTGCTCGCGCTCTCTGTATAAATTATTCAAATAAAAACGACAAAGAGAGAAGAGATATAATTAATCTTTTTTTTTCTACACACTCCGCTATATTAATGAAGTCATTTACTCATGATATCCTTGCGATTTAATTATACCTATAATATAAAGGAGAAACTTTTGCATAATTGTTTCATCTCATTTATTATATTTTATTTGCCATTGTAATATTATTACATTTATAGTGCGACATTTATACACGCACGTGACGTTTTTACATTCATCGTGAAGATACGCTCGAAGCCACTACTCTCCTTTACACTAAAGAATGCAAATAATCTCTACTCTCTTAAATTAAATCAGTGAAAAATGTCACTGATTAAAGTGATTAAACTTTCACCGAAGATCAGTGAGTATCTCACGGATATTTCACTGAATATGGCAGTACAAAATTTCAGCTACTATCGCTCGATTTTTCTCAATGAGATTTCACTATTTCGCCATATCAAACTTCTAACTGAAACCACCGCTTATCAGTGATATAATACACCGATTCCATCTAAGAGAGTACATCTCCATTCATCGTGATATGTTCATCAACGGAGCAATCCATTCACCAGGCAACGTGCGTATAAGGATAATTGCGATATGACAGATGAGCGATCTTGGACAACTCCGCGGCGTGGGCGGCCAAATGCGCGGCCTTTGCATGGGCGACTTCCGGTGTATCCACGACTCGCCCGTCATGGGCAAGCGGGGCCGGCGGCCCGTGATACCCGGCGCCGTGATATCCGCCGTGATATCCGACCCCGTGATTGTCGACGTAACTTCCGTCCGCGGGATATCCGCCGTGATGATGCGCCGTTCGGGCGGCCTCGGCGGCGAATGCAGCCAGATGCGCTTTCCTGGCGTGCGCCACTTCCGGCGTGTCGATCACTCGGCCGTCGTGGGCGAGGGGGGCCAACGGGCCGTGATAGTGTCCGGCTTGCACCCCGTATGCACCCTGATAAGGCGCGGGCAATGCCAGCGCCGACAATGAGAGGCACGATAAGATGATGATCTGTGAAAGATGACGGGCAGAGATTATAGAGAGACTTACACATAATTATACACAAGTCAGCTGGTATCAAATAGAGATGACGGATGGGTTAGTAATAATAAAATAGACAGACGTGGCAAAAAGTAAAATAATAGATTATTATCGACGAAGGGATGAATTCGTTGCACGCTTGCGTTAGTTTTATAAAGCGGGGGAAAATAGAAAATTTTTCTTGTAGTGCAATTTCTAGTATTCACTAAGTGCAAGAAAATTCGGTTAAAGGCAGATCTCAATTAGATATCAGAATTTTTGATCTAGATTTTATTGTTGATCGAAAAAGAGAACTCTCTCTTTTTGTAGATTAAATAGAAAATTATTAGAGACTTGTAATGTGCGAGAGATGAGGACAGAGTATCTGTGTACTCACGAAGAACTTCATGCTTGTGCGCATCTATCCGAGATGAGGCGAATCTCTGTCCATTCGATCGGACCATGTAGACCTTATATAGTCGACGAACACTACAGGCTTACTATCCCTATCTCTGTACGTCTGTATTAAATAGCGTAAACGAAACGTGGACGCAGGCTTTGCTTGATTTTCACACAACGTGAAGGGAGGGGCTGGTTTTTCTGTTTGATTCTGAGAAGCGAGATGGAGATACATCGAAGGGGCTATCTTGACTGGATTAGAAAAGAAACTGAAATATTAGAGCGAGAAAAAGAACTAGAAAGAGAGAGAGAAAGAAAGAGAAAGAGAATGTGAGAGAAAAAGAGAGAAAGAGAGGGAGGCTGGAATGCCAGTAAGAGCGAAATTATGATTGCGTCAACGTAAACGCGAACAACGAGCGATGTTGTACAATTGGTTCGACAAAAAGTATCAGAGGCATAGAAACACTTTGATCGAGATCGATCGAATATTCATCGATTTTGAGTACCGATGAAGAAAGACTCAAGATTGAAATCGTTATAAATCAAGAGGAATATCGCGTGTGACAAATATTTATTACAATATCTAATCTTTTGTATCTATTCAGTAGAATTGTCTACTACTTTACTCTATTAGTAAACAATTCTTTCATATCATCTTTAATATTTATTTTTTTTTTAATTCAATACCGCCGATAATGCTTCTGAGGAAAATATCTCGGTATATTTTCGGAATTAAAAAATTGCTTTCAACATGAATGTTTTTTTACCACAATTAAATAATGAAAATTGTATGACGAAAGTCATAAGTTTGTTTGCACTAATGACCATGATCTGCGGTTATTATATTAAATTGAAGGCTATTGAAAATTCTGTCACGTAGATACTGCGTCTAATTGCTTAATAAGCTATTGCGCGATTTACTTCGAAAAGAACACAATAAAAGAGTAATTAAATATATCTAGCCTGATTCCTTCGTTGCGAGATCTAGTAAATGATCAGACGATTAGACGGATGTGTGTAACCTGTGTAAATAGTTGTTATATTACATTGAGAAATTGTATCGCGCTGATCGAGACAGTTTCGGCGTCGCTGATGCGATGCAGAAATATCGAGAAATGTGCATCTTGCAAAAACCGTACTATCACCTATTGTATACGAATGTTGGTTGAACGGTATTCGCGCATTGAAGTAGAGGGAGTGATGCTGTTAGGTAAGATTAAATCGTCGATTGTATATAAACCGAGCATTTCGCTCTCGATGCTTATAAAACAGTGGCATTCCATTTAAGATTGAGCATAACTTAAAAATGGGGTCTCTGGTAAGTATAGTCTTCTTGCGCTACAATTATTTCTAGCAAATTTCGTCAAAATCGCCAGTTAAAATATATTATTATATCATCGTTCGTTTTATCCCGTTAAATAAATTTTAAAATTACAACAAAGTTTCCGAAATGTAAAAATAGCCGAACTGTAAAAATAGGGGGCTGAGGCTCTCTCCCAAAAATCTGCAGATCAACTCTCTATTCGCCTTTACATTCGTAGATTATCTTGATGGCCGTTGTTGCCGTTACTTCGGCTACACCGACGCATTACGAATATCATGGACCACCCGCGCCCATAGGTCACGATGGCAGAGTCATGGATACACCGGAAGTAGCCCATGCCAAAGCGGCGCATCTCGCCGCCGTGGCGGAAGCTGCCGCGAAAGTACCGTACGGTCCGGCTTCCTATACGGAAGATCCGGATTATCACGGATATTCGAAACCGGTATCGGTCAGTCACCAGATGTATCACGGCGGATATCACGGATATCACGGACCATCCGCTCCGTTAGATCACGAAGTAAGGATTCTGCCATATTATATATTATATATTATAATTTTAATTTGCGTTTTCTGGATAACGGAATTTATAGTAATTAATTTGACAATACGTTGGTAGATAAAACTCTATATATCTCGCTACCGTTTCTTCAATCTTCGTTCCTTTAATCTTCAGGGTCGCGTGGTAGACACGCCGGAAGTGGCCCGAGCGAAAGCCGCGCACTTGGCGGCTTACAATCACATAGCTTCCTCGGCACCTGTCGGCGAGGATCATTCCCAGATTTACGATCACTATTATTATGGCGCTTCGCAAATCCCCTCGTTTCACGACGGCAGAATGATCAACAACCCCGAAGCAGAGCACACTAGACAGGCTCATCTTGCCGGCTATGCTAATGCAGTTCACGGTTACGACGACGCTTACGACTACTGATTTTGTTAATCAAGGCGCTGTAACCGCTAATTAATTTGTATTTAATAGATGATATATATATATATATATATAATGCGCTCCGATAAAATTTAATGTAATTGTAAAACTGGTATGTTTTGTGAAGAACGTGTTTCTCAATTTTATGTAGTTCATTATATGGTGTAATCTCTCTTCGAGTTTCGCGATGCATCATAAATCATTTTATATTCCGCTTCGATCGTAACTTTCAGACTGAACCACAAGACTCATGATTATTGTTATCTAAGATGTATTTTAGATCATAGGAAATATTAAGCATCTCTTTGTTGTTATCTGTTTTCTCTTATTTCATTATGACATTACTAATATATTAGATTAAATATTTCTTTAACTAAGAATATATCTTCTAAATGAAAGAAAGAACGTCAGACTGAATTATATAAAATAAATTGCATATATACATATTTTAAAAGTATTTAACACTGATGCATTCTTGCTTTGTATACACGTGACACATTAAATCTTCAATCTTAATTGATACTAATATTATTCACTTGCGTGTAAATGTTAATTTTATCTGTAAAAAACTATATGATTTATCTCGTGAAAATATTTAAATAGAATATAGAATGTAGGTTTTTAAAAGTGATAGAATATCACTTGTGTAGTTCGCAAAGAAGGAGAGGTGTGATTTAAGAGATATTTGTCAGTTCGATACGCTATAAATAATCACGCGATTGTCGAGAATCAATGTATGCAACTGGCGTAGCTATCAATATATGCATGTGGCCTCGCATAACACATCGTCATCATATCTTTTTATGCTCGCGAATAAATCCGAGGAATGATTGATCCGATCACTTAACTACATCCCGAATATGTCGCAGCCAAATTCAATTCAAGGCTCGCAACATTTCATGTTTCTTTCAAGCAAGTGATTCCGAGAGATTGAGCTCAATATTTTAAAACGTTACTTACAATTGTCATAAGTATTTTTCAATCTACAAGAAAAAACGCAGATGACAAATACTTTGACAAATGATTTGTTGCATTGCGGTCAATTTTACACATTATATAATTTAATTATATAATATAATATCAAAGGTTCTCTCTTTCTTTCTTCGTTACTTGTTCGTCAATTTTGAGTGAATTTCCTTACAATGAAGAAATTCTCCATATAGGTGAATCTCAGCGTCTTATCTAACTTGTACTTGTAATTATCTTAACACGCGAAGAATCCGCTGTTCGGCTAACGACATGTAATCATTCGATCTTCCTAATCGGCATTTATGGATCGCCGCGAGATTGATGCTTTTCGGCCCACGCGTTACGTATGCTCGAAGGAATATGCCAAGTTGGCCAGCTAATTGTAAATGTCGCTTAATGGGCATTTACAAGGTACCCGCCTCGATTGTGGCCCGTGCACTTATACTACTACTAATACTAATAGACAATAAGGTCATCGGGCGTGCCCGAGATTATCTCGAATTCCAAGGAAAAGGGCTTTTGTTCCTCTAAGTCGTTGCGCGATCTATGCGTTATTAAAACGCCCACACAAGTATAGGAAAAATTCCGCATCTAAATTTGAGACAATAAAGATGAGTGAAAATTATTCGTATTTTTTTTTCACATAGAGATTGTTAAAACATTTCAAATGATGGTATCTGTGCACACGTGACTGTGCGAAATTATACGTATATAATGTATATTAAACATATCTATTAGATATTTATCTTCTATCTGTATACATATTAATATTAATATTTTATTAATATTAATATTTCTCAGCAATATACACTATTATTGATTTTTCGAAATATTTTACTATTTGATTGATCCACACTAAAAAAGCTCTCTTTTAGATAAAGTTTTAAAAAATGATTAATATGCAAATATGCAAAAATGTATATATATTTTTTATTTTCACAAAAAAGGCTGTCATTTTTTAGTAAAGTGGTACTTTTCTAATTTCTTTCGAATTTTTTTTTTTTTCGTATATTTACGCGCTGTCGAGCGATTCAAACGATATGCGTGAAATCCGCACAAAGAGAGTTTCGTCAGGAAATCAGACCTTGGAAGTGAGATCCGTGAGGAATTTCCGACAGCGAGTAAAAAGACGCGATCGCGAACCTGATACATGTCGGCTACGTCAAAGAGCAATCCGTTCCGTCTGTTCCGATCATCCAGGAAAAATCTTTCGATCTCGAGGACGCGCGGTCGACCTTCGTTCTGACCGGATATATACAGGCGCTCTCTTTTTCTACGTCGCACTTCATATATTTTAATTATGCCTCGTCTCCCTTTCCCTGCCACCTTTCGACAGCTTCGCTTTGATATCGGCAAGGACGGTCGTTGATCGATTTCTCAGTGTATCGGTAATTTATGGTAACATGAATGGGAGAAATCCCCCTTCTGCCAAATACGTGATACACGACCTTGTCACTTTTTTTAAAAATTTAAATCTTTGCATGTTAAGATAGGAATCTATCCATGAAGAATTATTTTATACCACTAGTATTATCGTAATTGCATTATATAGAGCATAAATAGATATGCGTTACAGTTTGCAGCAAAAAATTTAATACAAGATAAATATTTTCATCCTACTAATTTTTCTTCCTATCTGGAATAGAAATCTTCCTATATGTGTTCCGTTGGTACAGTGACAGGATTAAGTAACATTAATTAAATATTCATTAAAACGACACGCGCAATTCAAGACGGGAAAACTTATATACGTTCATGACAATTATTACACAAAATTATTGTCACAATATAATTACACGAAAATAACGTGCTCATCAGTAAAATTAATTAGCATGCTGCAATATAATTAATAATAATAATTAAATATTATTAAACAATTAGATATATATATATATATATATATGTATGCATAATATATATATATTTTTTATTTCTTTAATTCTATGAATAAAAATTATGTCCGTACGTAATTTTAATTCATAGAATTAAAATTATGTCGCTATATAATTTTTAGATTATATTATTAATAAAAATTATATATATATACATATTATACATATTTTGCATTTATGTATATATGTATATATAAAAAAATGTCTACTCTTACATTTGTTATATTTACAGGTTCCCCGCAAGAACAGTCATTAACCATCATTTTCGCGCTAATAAAGGAGGATTTACGAGCCGAATTACCTTTCACACGCAATCCCTCCAGCAAAAACTGATCGAGTCTTCGTTCCACCGCGAGCCGCGCCGGATTTCCTGATAAGATACGTCGGACCCTTGGCGTCAGTGATCGCTCTTGGTGATGATGAGCGTGAGGGACTCTCGGCCAAAGAAGCAGCCGACAGTGCGAAACTGACCTCGGGGATGCGCGTTCGCAGGTGCGAGGAGGAGAACATCCCTCTCCTTTCCCCAGACGGAGATTCAGGCAAGTACGGTGTGGCAGGGTCTCATTAACGTAATGTCAATGTCAGCACTTTGAGTATGTAATGATTTGCTGCAGGGCGTGGTCCCCTCCTACGAGTCGACGACTCCCTACCAGGAGTCACATATATAAAAGGAGATCCGAGTCTCGACACGGTACGACATAGCAATCGCATATCTTAGGGCGAGTACTGGTAATCCAGCAGCGCACTGATAAGACATGAAGGCTCTCGTAAGTACTATATCTGCTGGCGACAGATACCGGCAAAGAGCCCCTTAAAAAACTAGCATCTTACAAATATACAATAAAATAATTAGTTTGATTTAATTAAATCACAATAATAATAATATTTGTTTATCAGCTTAATTAATCAGTATTCTTCACCCCAGACTTTTCAAAAAAAAAAAAAAAAAAAAAAAAAAAGATAATTACGCGTAGAAACTTCGTTTCGCAGATTGTTCTCTCCGCGCTCTGCGCCATCGCGATCGCGCAGCCCGCTTATCTCGCTTATCACGCCGGCGTGCCGCTCGGACCCGACGGTAAGATCTTGGACACGCCGGAGGTGGCTCAGGCAAAGGCGGCGCATCTCGCTACTCAGGCTTACGAGGCCGCCAGGAACACGCTCGGCTACAGATACGCGCCCGCCCTGGCCATTTATGCACCTGCAATTACGTACGGCGCGCCCATCGGCGCGGACGGTCGAGTGGTAGACACACCTGAGGTCGCTCAGGCCAAGGCTGCCCATCTCGCCGCTCACGCCCAAGTACGAGACGTTCGCCAACGTAATACAATTACACGAATTGCGCAGAAACGACTTGTAGAAACGTTGTGTTGTTCAGAGGCGAGCTATGAAATTGCTAGCTGAGATATTTATATAATATATATGTATATCGCTGATTCCTCGCTTCTCTTCCAACTTGCTCGCGCGTCGAGCAACGATTTTCACTGACGTTTTTATTCACGCAGGAGGCTGCCAAGACGGTCGGACTGGTTCCATACGGGGCTCTGGCGTACGCCGCTTCGCCTGTGCTCTACCCTTACGCTCCACTTGGATCCGACGGCAGAGTAATAGACACCCCCGAAGTGGCGCAGGCTAAGGCCGCGCACTTTGCCGCACACGCTCAGGAGATTGCCCGAAACGCTGCTTAACAAGTCGTGTAATTATTAAACTACGATAGACCCGCGCATATCGATCAAACTGTCTCTTGATCTTCTAATCGGAGATACTTGTGCAACGTTCTCCTTGGATCGGAGGAAACTTTGATAATAAACGAGCCATCAAGTCACATATTATGCGATTTATATTATTGTTCCTTATTCAATCATACTCGGCGTATCTATATCGCGCGCGTGATTCGAGAGTACAAAACATGATCAGAGTGTTTAAATAGAAAGACGAAATGTATACAAATGTGATATTCAAACTACACGTTAAAAAAGAATTGTTCACACAACAATCGCACAATAAAAATTCTAAAGAAAAAAAAAAAATATTATCGACCTAGATATCATTAATTTATACATCGCGCGGCGTGTCCAATTTCGAGCGCCTTTCGCGCCATGGCCAGTGCACCGTCTTTGGTTTTGTGGCCGCCGATAAACCGTACGGAATGTACAAACACGGCGCCCTCGATCTCGCTGGCTTCCACAAGCGCGTCGCTACGTAAACCGCCCCACGCTTCCGGTAAGAACATCCTGCATATGAAACTGCCCAGCGCCACTGGCATGCACTGAACTCGATAATTATCGTCAGCTTCGAAAACGGCGTACTTTATTAACGGCGAGACGTTCATTTCCTCTTCCAATTGAAACAAATGTTCCTTCCACGGTACCGTTTGCGACAACACTATTATCTCGCCGCTCGGATCGACCTTTCGAAAATATTTTACATTACATTTAAACATTGTAATTAGAAATTTAGACGCGATATATATTTAAAAAACAAAATTTACTTACATTAAATCGATCCTCTACAGCGCGTTGCACGATATCCCTCGCCGGTAGCCAGACGTTTTTTGCGTACTGTACAAATTCCAGAAATTCATCCAAAGCCAAAGCCATAGCTTTTTCGAATCGTTCCTGGACATTCACATCTTGGCTATTCCATTGAGGATTAAATCTGCTCACTCGCGCGCTTAAATCAGTAACTATTCGATATCTGAAACAGACGACAGTGTAATATATCGAAAAAAAAAAAAAACAATATGTACAATAAACAGTGTTAGAAATGCTTACAATGGTTCCGCATCATACATCGGCACACCGTTATCTATAGCGTCAATTTCTTTGATTAGGGTATCATAAATTTTTTTGAAGATCTCTTCAATGACTCTGTCCTCTTTTACTTCCGGAAGTATATTCCTCAATATTTCATGACCGAAATGACAATAAATCAAGCCCGCACTGCTTAACTTTATTGTCCATTTGTACCCTGGTTTCTTCATAACACTATTCATAGTTTCCTGAAATTCCCTGAAATACAAGAAAACAAAAGATATTAATGTTGGAAGTAACAGAACAGTGTTTCATTATATATAATATATTATCATACCTCATATGATGGTCGTATCGGTGCTTGGAAGGATCATATTCTCCACCAACATCCACTACAATATCGCAGGTTTCTAAGACACTCTGAGTTCGAGATCTAAAAATGTAATGCGATACCCATGGATTCTGTAAGCCAATGTAATCCTACTCATTTTGTTTCCATTACATTTTAAGTGTAAAATTTTTCCTTTTAATTCGTGTCTTTAATTCGTCAACACAGTCTTCACATGTCTAAGAATTAAATAATTACCTCACAATAGAGGCATCCTTGTACTGCGGTAACAACTTTAAGAGCGCACAGGCGAGCACCTCGTCGCAGTGAAAAGTGCCGTCATGCGTGCCGATTCTTACAGCTGATTTTCCCGACATCGTCCTGAGCGTAAAGTCGAATGCACACCGTTTTTCCCTCCTCTGAAGAAGATTGAAGACTCCACCAGAACGCGTGCTCCTTAATAATTGACTGAAAACTCCAATCATTATACTAAATTACGTTCTGATTTTACACCGCTGACAATGTATTCCATCAACTTGTAGTCATTAATTCTCACCAAATACTGATGGAAGCAAAACGTGCTGCGTGCTGCGTGCAGTAAGCGTCCTTTCGAATTCAGGTTAGATCTGTTCTGAAAAACGTGACAGCACAGATGTCTGTACTACTATAGACATCTGTGCGTGACAGAGAATATGTTCTTCGCGATTTACTGGTCGGTAAATTTCCCAGATGTCGGTAAATCATCTTCGTCAAATGCTGCCATCTACAGGCATTTTTAGAGGCTACGTAAACTTCTTAACCAAATCTACTTATCGACACTGTTCAATGAAAGCAGAGAGAAACCTGAGAGCGGCCATCCCGCTTCAGCGGACGCATGTCCTGATGCGCTCCCTGAGAAAGTGGACATAAACTACGTCCGTCGTGCTCGGTAACAGACGTAGTACATGGTTCATGTCCGTGATATGGTTCATATCCGAACTAATCAGATAACCAAGATGAGAATCAGACGAGATGAAGAGATGAGTCAGACCAGAGTGTTTCTTTCCGTAATTGTAGATCAAAGATATTGAAACATCATAAATTTATTAATATGTTTATTAACTGCGCGTTACGTTTTAGCATTCTAGTATATATTACGATATAAATACAGCGATATAAATTGTTACTGAAGTATTTTTACGTATATACACATGTGCAATTAAATAAATTTTCTAAAATCAATTTTCCTTAATAAGTCTTAATTGAATATAGTATTGTCACGTCTGAGGTAACAATTCTTTCTTCTACAAAACCTAAGTTAGTAAAAGAAGAAGAGATCTCTATTTTTTTATTGGGCAACCTGCTTACACCGGTTATACCCTAGGAACGCCAAAAGCTAAGACTTAACTTATAGATCTAAATCTTTGCGCTATTATTTATTGCTATCTTTACAAAGAGAAAGATATTATAATTTCGCTTTTAGAATCCAAACCGTAACATCTGTCTCAACGTCTCACCGTCTCTCCGTCTCACCGTCTCACCACCTCACAGTATTTTTATTCTGGTATACAACACTGTTTATTTATCATTTTTTGCGCTATTATATATTGCTATTTTTACAAAGAAAAAGTTCTTTTTATTTCGCTTTTGGAATCCGAACCGAAACATCTAACTCACCGACTCATAGTCATATACGAACTTGTTAGTTCTTATCTATTATTATCTATTATTAATAAGTTGCTGCACACAAGTCCTTTTTGGCCTACTTATTTACGGCTTACATATCGATGATCTACGGAAATGCTGAGCCGCGAGTAATAGCGAATTATTTTGACCCTACGCGCGTAGCTCTACGTAAACTTCGTAGTTCAGCAAATCTCTACATGCCGGATCAATATATTGATTTAAATGAACACACAATCATGCATTAATGCACGTTATATGTACTCGTAGTAATAATGCAATACAGAACTGTTTTGAGTGAAAAAATTTTGTGCATAATATCTTCATCACAATAGTTTTCAGAATAAAAGGATACTTTCTCTGCAACGACTCTCCCTTACAAGTAGCAATTAACGAAAGCGCTTGGAGAACATTTTTTTTGCAGAATAATGCTACAAGAGAATATATTAAAATTTAAAAAAATGATCTTTGAATAGTATTTTAAACAAAAGAGTTTACGCGAAAAGTTTAGAGCAACATCTTGATTTCTGGGATATATTTTAAATATATGATTTCATATTTATATCAGGATTTATAAATTAGAGATTTAATTTATTTTTGCTCTGAAGTAAAGTCGTTTTGAAACTGTGACTATGCTCAAATGTAAAAAAAATTCATTACTTATGGTATTTATCGCTATTCGGAAGGTAATTGTGCAGCAAAAATTCTTCTATAAACAATATTCTAATGAACGTTTGTGGCACTTCTTACAGAACTCAAGTATCACATGATGCGTTTAATAATTAATATTGTAGAATTGTAAATTATGATTCTCCGCCGAAAAAACAACAATGTAGATTTATACTTTAGAAACGCGTATTAATACGTACACATGTATTAATACATATTGAACTTCGAGAAATCTTTCTCTGACCTGAGAAGTCCAGATTCAGAAAAAAACTAGTATCATTGTTATACATCGCTTACGCTTTGTAAGATATTTCGTATTATCAAAGTAAAGTAGAGAGTATTAAGGAAGAGGAATCTTTAAGAATGCAACCTTCGAAGAATATGGCAAATAATAATATTCTTTTTAAATATAAAAAAAGTGTTGCACATTAATATATATACTTAGGCAGTAAATGTGTGCTATCTATAAGTAGTGTATTTATCCAAAAAAGTTTGTTGTACACAAATTTGTTCTTCAGATATAATTTTGTTCCTATGTTGAAAATCTATTTATATTCTGTTATGTTAATGACATATAAAAAATATTTTCAACTTTGTATTTATTGTTTAATTCAATTTATTCATATTTGCGACTTAATTTTCAATCATGGAAAAAAAAACCATCGTCGCCATCCCCGAAAAATTAGAAAAATTTTGGTACCGATTTCAAGAAAATCGGTCCATTAATGAAGGAGTAGTTCGCGGTCAGACAGACATACGTCAGCAACTTAATATAATAGATATATATATATATATATATATATATATATATATATCTTCCTCTCTCTGCTTAAATCAATCAATCTATCAATCTATCTCTCTCTCTCTCTCTCTCTCTCTCTCTCTCTCTCTCTCTCTCTCTCTCTCTCTCTCTCTCTCTCTCTCTCTCTCCCTCTCCCTCTCTCCCCCCTCTCACTCTCTCACCCTCCCTACCCCTTTCTTATTATTTATTTTGTAATAAAAATTATGTCCGTATGTATTTTAATTCATAAAATAAAATTGTGTCAGTACGTAATTTTAATTTCTAGAATTAAAATTATCTCTCTACATAATTTTTAATTCATTAATTCGACACAATTTTAATTTATAATTAAAATTGTGTCGCTACATAATCATTATCTAATCTATCTAATTAATTTATATTTATCTAAAAATTGGTTATAATAAAAATATTATATTAATTACACGTTTCCTATTATTACCGATTACAAAGCTGTAAATAGAAATTGGGCATTGTGTAAGAAAATAATGTTGCATATTATGAATATTGACAAATTACCGATTTTCAAGATTGAAAATTAAGTCGCAAATAGGAATAAATTGAATAAAACAATAAATATAAAATTGTAATTATTGTCATTATATATGACATTTATATGTCATTGAGATAACAGAATTTAAATAGATTTGCAACATAGGAACAAAATTATATTTGAACAACAAATTTGTGTTCTACACACAATTTTTTGAAAAAATATACACTACTTATAGATAGCATTTTACTTCCTAAGTATATATATTAATGTGCCACACATTTCTTTATATATAAAAAAATATTTATCATAATCTTTGAAGTATGCACCCCTAAAAATTCCTCTTCTTTAATACCTTTACTTTTATTATAGTATCTCTAATTGATTTCAAAACTGTCAAAATAATTTTCGCGTCAAATAGCTTTTAACACTACGAAGCATGCGACACAATAAAAACCAATCAGAGCGGAAAAGAGACAACAATTCACTTCGAGATTCAATTAATTTTTGATCAAATAAGTATCCGTAATTCTAATTTAAATTTACGATCACTCCTCTCTGTCTAGATCTGGGGCTCGTACTACAACTTATTAACTCATTTACCATCGGTCATAATTAATTTAACATTTTGACACATCAATGAATATCGCCTAGTGTTGTTTACGCGGAATAATTACTTCGTCCGAACGAGAGCTTGTATTGTATGATTACATGCTATCGCAGGTGAAATAAAAAATGCGAGGAAATTTATATCTCATATACCTTACGTTTTTACATTCTGGCCCGTATGGACTTACCTTTTGCCGCTTCTGTAGAACGCCAGAAATCTTGCGCAGCTTACGTTTATTCTTCTGGCCAGTTTGGACTTACCGGCCGTTACGACTGTCTTAGGCGCCCCTACGCTGGAATTTGCTCGCGCGCCCCAGCACGAAACTGCAAAGGCAAATAAAAAATAGTCTTAAAAATTCCTGCTTTTAGCGCTATCCAGAATTACGTAGGACGTAGCAGGATAATGGTTCCTTTTCTTTTGCTTTTCTATATTTTTATATTTTTTTTCTTTTTTATATTTTTACATTTTTTTTATATTTTTAAATTTTTATATATATTTTTTATTTTTGTATTTGTTTTAATATTGTCAAGGGTTAATATATTTTATACCTTTTTTCTTAATAATATTTTGTAAAAAAATGAGATAAAAGCTATTTAAAAATTATGTTTTCTGGTCTTAGCGTTTGCGAATATTTCTATAATGTCTTTGTAATCGAAGTTGTTGGCCACTTCCTTCTCGATTGATAGGATTGCTAACCGTGTCTGTGTCATTGATCTTCTAAGATAATTTTTGTTTAATTTTAATTTCGAAAAAGTTGCCTCTAGCAAATTTTTTTCTCGCTGCCATGCCGTCACGCATTAAACGAGGTTCTACAAGCGGGTGGCATTGAGCTGAGTAAGGGCGGTCATCGCAGACCAAGCGGTCAATTTTCACACTTCAAAAATAATTAGCGCCTATTAAAATTTTGCGCCCCTCCAAATTTTGCGCTCTACGCTGAAGCGTATATTGCGTACTGCCTAGTAACGGCTCTGGACTTACCTTTCGCTTCTGGCCATATCTATTCTGGTATTCGATCTTTAACCAGAAGGACACTCTTTCTATTGCCGGCTGATTATCGGCAAATAAACGTAAAGATTTTACTTTGTTCATTTACGATAAGTTAAATTGCTCATTAAACGCGCGCGTCCTTCGAGTCATGAAAGATACACGAGTGTTCATTAAAATATTAATTAAAAAATTTCTTTCTTATAATTTTTTTAATTTAAAATTATCCACGAAATTATCCGGGAATTTACAAAAAATAGATGTTATATAATAAATTAATAGTTCTGAATCAGAAAATTTTCGATTTTGTCTCGCGAATGTCCGGAATCGAATTGTATGATATTAATATGAAATTATAAACGTTTAAAAAACGAACAAATTTTGCAAGCGCAATTCTAAAATGCGTATTTATATTTGTATTTATCCGCGCAAAACCCGTATTTTTGTTCATTGCCCGTAGTTGTTGTTATACCTTAAAAGTTTATTAAATAACATGCATAATGAATAATGTGAGATTCGAAAGACATAATGAATTTCTTGCACAATCAATATAAGAATGCTTTTCTCATATTGTGTATACATCTTTATAGAAAGTTTAATATCGATATTAATCTTGTTATTACATTATATATTATGTATACATCTCGTGCACATTGTTCGTATCAAAATTATATTTTATATATAATATATATTTTAAAATAAAATATTTGCAATTAATATAAATACAATTAATGTAAAACTAATCAGCTTTAAGACAATCTATATAAAAAATTATCCGCGATAAAAGATCCGCGAAATATCTTTTGCATGATCTCAAATCATTTTATAATAACTTTGCAATTGATGTAAAGACAAGTTATTAATCAATATGGATGAATAAGCTATAAAAAATTAAGATAAATGGAATAAGGTGCTACTCAGGGTGCTTCTCAGGGTGCTCCCACGGTGGGCTCCTACTCAACTTATGCCCATACCTGGCAATGGCAATGCCAGAACCTTTTTTTTTTTTTTTTACGAGGGAGGAGGAAATGCTAATGCACACCCGACGGCCCGTACCGCCGGGTAGTGTGGGACTTCCACCGCACTAAAACCTCCCCCCCGTGCCCGTACCTGGCAATGACAACGCCACGTGCCTGACAGTGGCTTAGCACACAGTGCCTGACAGTGGCTTAGCGCACAGTGCCTGACAGTGGCTTTGCACACAGTGCCTGACAGTGGCTTTGCACACAGTGCCTGACAGTGGCTTAGCACACAGTGCCTGACAGTGGCTTAGCACACAATGCCTGACAGTGGCTTAGCACACAGTGCCTGACAGTGGCTTTGCACACAGTGCCTGACAGTGGCTTTGCACACAGTGCCTGACAGTGGCTTTGCACACAGTGCCTGACAGTGGCTTAGCACACAGTGCCTGACAGTGGCTTTGCACACAGTGCCTGACAGCGGCTTAGCACGCAGTGCCTGACAGCGGCTTAGCACGCAGTGCCTGGCGGCAGCGGCTTAGCACGCAGTGCCTGGCGGCAGCGGCTTAGCACGCAGTGCCTGGCGGCAGCGGCTTAGCACGCAGTGCCTGGCGGCAGCGGCTTAGCACGCAGTGCCTGGCGGCAGCGGCTTAGCACGCAGTGCCTGGCGGCAGCGGCTTAGCACGCAGTGCCTGGCGGCAGCGGCTTAGCACGCAGTGCCTGGCGGCAGCGGCTTAGCACGCAGTGCCTGGCGGCAGCGGCTTAGCACGCAGTGCCTGGCGGCAGCGGCTTAGCACACAGTTCCTGGCAGTAGCTTAGCACACAGTTTCTGGCAGTGGCTTAGCACACAGTGCCGGCAGTGGCTTAGCACACTTTTTTTTTTTTACGAGGGAAAAGGAAATGCTAATGCACACCCGACGGCCCGTACCGCGGGTAGTGTGGGACTTTCACCTCACTAAAACCTCCCCCCCTTGCCGCGTGCCTGACAGTGGCCACAGCACACAGTGCCTGGCAGCGGCCGCGGGCACGCAGTGCCTGACAGTGGCCGCAGCACACAGTGCCTGGCAGCGGCCGCGGGCACGCAGTGCCTGACAGTGGCCGCAGCACACAGTGCTTGGCAGCGGCCGCGGGCACGCAGTGTCTGACAGTGGCCGCAGCACACAGTGCCTGGCAGCGGCCGCGGGCACGCAGTGCCTGACAGTGGCCGCAGCACACAGTGCCTGGCAGCGGCCGCGGGCACGCAGTGCCTGACAGTGGCCGCAGCACACAGTGCCTGGCAGCGGCCGCGGGCACGCAGTGCCTGACAGTGGCCGCAGCACACAGTACATGGCAGCGGCCGCGGGCACGCAGTGCCTGACAGTGGCCGCAGCACACAGTGCCTGGCAGCGGCCGCGGGCACGCAGTGCCTGACAGTGGCCGCAGCACACAGTGCCTGGCAGCGGCAGCGGGCACGCAGTGCCTGACAGTGGCCGCAGCACACAGTGCCTGGCAGCGGCCGCAGCACGCAGTGCCTGACAGTGGCCGCAGCACACAGTGCCTGGCAGCGGCCGCGGGCACGCAGTGCCTGACAGTGGCCGCAGCACACAGTGCCTGGCAGCGGCCGCAGCACGCAGTGCCTGACAGTGGCCGCAGCACACAGTGCCTGACTGCGGCCGCAGCACGCAGTGCCAGACAGTGGCCGCAGCACACAGTGTCTGACAGCGGCCGCAGCACGCAGTGCCTGACAATGGCCGCAGCACACAGTGCCTGACAGCGGCCGCAGCACGCAGTGCCTGACAGTGGCCGCAGCACACAGTGCCTGACAGCGGCCGCAGCACGCAGTGCCTGACAGGGGCCGCAGCACACAGTGCCTGGCAGCGGCCGCGGGCACGCAGTGCCTGACAGGGGCCGCAGCACACAGTGCCTGGCAGCGGCCGCGGGCACGCAGTGCCTGACAGTGGCCGCAGCACACAGTGCCTGGCAGCGGCCGCGGGCACGCAGTGCCTGACAGTGGCCGCAGCACACAGTGCCTGGCAGCGGCCGCGGGCACGCAGTGCCTGACAGTGGCCGCAGCACACAGTGCCTGGCAGCGGCCGCGGGCACGCAGTGCCTGACAGTGGCCGCAGCACACAGTGCCTGGCAGCGGCCGCGGGCACGCAGTGCCTGACAGTGGCCGCAGCACACAGAGCCTGGCAGCGGCCGCGGGCACGCAGTGCCTGACAGTGGCCGCAGCACACAGTGCCTGGCAGCGGCCGCGGGCACGCAGTGCCTGACAGTGGCCGCAGCACACAGTGCCTGGCAGCGGCCGCGGGCACGCAGTGCCTGACAGTGGCCGCAGCACACAGTGGCTGACAGCGGCTTAGCACGCAGTGCCTGGCGGCAGCGGCTTAGCACGCAGTGCCTGGCGGCAGCGGCTTAGCACGCAGTGCCTGGCGGCAGCGGCTTAGCACGCAGTGCCTGGCGGCAGCGGCTTAGCACGCAGTGCCTGGCGGCAGCGGCTTAGCACGCAGTGCCTGGCGGCAGCGGCTTAGCACGCAGTGCCTGGCGGCAGCGGCTTAGCACGCAGTGCCTGGCGGCAGCGGCTTAGCACGCAGTGCCTGGCGGCAGCGGCTTAGCACGCAGTGCCTGGCGGCAGCGGCTTAGCACGCAGTGCCTGGCGGCAGCGGCTTAGCACACAGTTCCTGGCAGTGGCTTAGCACACAGTTTCTGGAAGTGGCTTAGCACACAGTGCCGGCAGTGGCTTAGCACACTTTTTTTTTTTTTTTTTTTACGAGGGAGGAGGAAATGCTAATGCACACCCGACGGCCCGTACCGCGGGTAGTGTGGGACTTTCACCTCACTAAAACCTCCCCCCCTTGCCGCGTGCCTGACAGTGGCCGCAGCACACAGTGCCTGGCAGCGGCCGCGGGCACGCAGTGCCTGACAGTGGCCGCAGCACACAGTGCCTGGCAGCGGCCGCGGGCACGCAGTGCCTGACAGTGGCCGCAGCACACAGTGCCTGGCAGCGGCCGCAGCACGCAGTGCCTGACAGTGGCCGCAGCACACAGTGCCTGACTGCGGCCGCAGCACGCAGTGCCAGACAGTGGCCGCAGCACACAGTGTCTGACAGCGGCCGCAGCACGCAGTGCCTGACAATGGCCGCAGCACACAGTGCCTGACAGCGGCCGCAGCACGCAGTGCCTGACAGTGGCCGCAGCACACAGTGCCTGACAGCGGCCGCAGCACGCAGTGCCTGACAGGGGCCGCAGCACACAGTGCCTGGCAGCGGCCGCGGGCACGCAGTGCCTGACAGTGGCCGCAGCACACAGTGCCTGGCAGCGGCCGCGGGCACGCAGTGCCTGACAGTGGCCGCAGCACACAGTGCCTGGCAGCGGCCGCGGGCACGCAGTGCCTGACAGTGGCCGCAGCACACAGTGCCTGGCAGCGGCCGCGGGCACGCAGTGCCTGACAGTGGCCGCAGCACACAGTGCCTGGCAGCGGCCGCAGCACGCAGTGCCTGACAGTGGCCGCAGCACACAGTGCCTGACAGCGGCCGCAGCACGCAGTGCCAGACAATGGCCGCAGCACACAGTGCCTGACAGCGGCCGCAGCACGCAGTGTCTGACAGTGGCCGCAGCACACAGTGCCTGACAGCGGCCGCAGCACGCAGTGCCTGACAGGGGCCGCAGCACACAGTGCCTGGCAGCGGCCGCGGGCACGCAGTGCCTGACAGTGGCCGCAGCACACAGTGCCTGGCAGCGGCCGCGGGCACGCAGTGCCTGACAGTGGCCGCAGCACACAGTGCCTGGCAGCGGCCGCGGGCACGCAGTGCCTGACAGTGGCCGCAGCACACAGAGCCTGGCAGCGGCCGCGGGCACGCAGTGCCTGACAGTGGCCGCAGCACACAGTGCCTGGCAGCGGCCGCGGGCACGCAGTGCCTGACAGTGGCCGCAGCACACAGTGCCTGGCAGCGGCCGCGGGCACGCAGTGCCTGACAGTGGCCGCAGCACACAGTGCCTGGCAGCGGCCGCGGGCACGCAGTGCCTGACAGTGGCCGCAGCACACAGTGCCTGGCAGCGGCCGCGGGCACGCAGTGCCTGACAGTGGCCGCAGCACACAGTGCCTGGCAGCGGCCGCAGCACGCAGTGCCTGACAGTGGCCGCAGCACACAGTGCCTGACTGCGGCCGCAGCACGCAGTGCCAGACAGTGGCCGCAGCACACAGTGTCTGACAGCGGCCGCAGCACGCAGTGCCTGACAATGGCCGCAGCACACAGTGCCTGACAGCGGCCGCAGCACGCAGTGCCTGACAGTGGCCGCAGCACACAGTGCCTGACAGCGGCCGCAGCACGCAGTGCCTGACAGGGGCCGCAGCACACAGTGCCTGGCAGCGGCCGCGGGCACGCAGTGCCTGACAGTGGCCGCAGCACAC